>OZ038518.1:46953460-46958460 GCA_964036315.1 Acanthosepion esculentum
GTTGATAGTTCTAACATCTAACTAATTCTTCTCCCCACAAAACACATACATTCTGTAGCCGATCGGTGAGTCTGCCTTTAAACCACGTTTCACACAGCCATGCAATTAGCTTCAGTTTGGAAAAGTAGGAAAGAAAACCTTACACACAGACACAGTGTCTGTTTCAAAGGTTTTACTTTTAAGAAGATAGGATACTACAGTCGCTTCAAAAAGTACCGGTTCATTTCTAATAATAATATAAATTCTCCATTAGCAAATATGACTTCATATCCATCGGGTTAGCATATTTTAAAAATATGTACACGGATTTTCATCTTCCTTTAAGAAGCACAATAGCTCGCGTTCGTTTTTGTAAACCCGTTGTTCACCTTTTTTTAAGTAATGACTTAAATAAAAAAAAAAAAATAAAAGCGAAAGAGGTAAGGTTTATTTTTATTTTTAAATAACAATAACAGTAACACCCAATATAAAAATTATAACGCATTTAATGGCAACTAATAATGGATATGCACAGTTGCAGGAAACTTTAATTGATGTTTTAGTTTTAAAATCTTTGTTATAAGAAAGAAAGACTGTGTGTCGAACACAGTGACTCTGGTGGGAATAACGTTTTTTTTTATTTTTGTTTTACTTAAGCAGTCTTTGTAATTAAAAAGGTCTCTATCTATATTGAGTGCGAGAGAACATTAAATTAATAATATCAACACATTATTAAGCTTAGTTTTTCAATCCATCCTCTCCTCTGTCGAGTTGGTTGATAGTGACACCATACCCGCGAAACTCCCAGTAGGCTCAGATAAGTTAAACATTTTTATTTTTTATTATCACATGCACGCATCTCGAACCTTATCTTTAAAAAAATGTATCGTATACTATAGTCGGACGAACTCCACACTTCATATTGTATAGTCCACGTAATAATTTTATTAAATCTCCAGGTTAAAAAAGCCTTATGAAATCAAGTTTGCGGAACAAAAAAAAAAATAGAGAGAGAGAAACAACTCTAAATAAACTAAAAACGCATTTTTGAAATAAATTACAGTTGAACGGTGTTCAAGTACAAGTAAAGGACTAAGGTTTCGATTAATGCTGCTTTTAAAAGCAAACTGAGAAGTCGCCCGCACTTGTGTGATTTTCTGAAACACAATTCCAACTTTCGTTCCTTCCTTCTCTTCCCATTTTTCGCGTTCTGTCAATTCAATACGTCGCTTCATCTTAAAAAAAAATCACTACACAAAATAAAAAAGCTTCGAACTTTTTACACGACAGCAGCAAAATTCTACACACGACATTGACGCCATATCTTTAAGAAATTTAATGAAACCTTTTTGAAAAAAAAGGTGATTTCAGAGAAATATATAATTATTTCATTAGTTTGTCAATCAATAAATAAAAGAATTGGCTCGTATCTTCAACACTTGAATTTTCTAACAGGAAACGTGAAGGATACTTCCAGTCAAAAAAAGTAACTACGTTTAAAACAAAAATTAAAGAATTATTTTATACTTTTTAAAAATATTTTAATTTTAATCATCTAGGTACTGCTGCTCTTACAAGTAATGCAGATACCTTTGGTAAGGGTAAGAAGATCGTGTTGCGCCATTCTTTAAACGGGGAGGCTGTCTTGAAAATCAAATGACCAAGTAATGCCCAAATTCACCCACCGGTGGAATTGAACGTTTCGGTGAGTACGACCCCACCACTGTAAGGGTAAAGAAAGATTTCATTCTCTCATAATGCTGGTCCAGTGAGGTTCATTACTGCACACAAGTCTTACTGAATTGGGAGGCGGAAAAAGCACCTGTTTGAATTAATAAATTTAATTTATAGCACCCCAAACATTTACTACTGACATTGACATCATAGTCACAGAAATTGAATGAATTAAAAAAAAAAAAAAATAGAGTAGTGAGTGGTACGTATACTCGGGTGCCAGGTTAGCGATACTTAATCTTACTTTAGAGGGGGAAAATCAATACTAATTTAGTAAAAAATAAAAATGCATCCACTTTTTTTTTTTTACCTTAAAAAAAAAAAAAATCAAGCATTTATTGGTAGAGTGCGGGACAAGAGGTTCGGAAGGTTCGAAATTTCATCTTGTTCGACTTGAGGTTCACCAAAAAAAGAGGTGGGGTTCAAATTAGAATAAACCCCCTTATTCATGCCATCAGTCTTGTATGCTTTAAATTTTCAGAACTAAATCTACAGCATAGGAATTATTATTTTCAGTATTATTATTATTATTACTACATTAAAACAAGCAATTTCGACATAAACCTATGACTTCAACTAAGACGAGTCTGGCACAAGACCAGTCAAAAGAAGCATTGTAAGAGTTAAAATAGAAAGAAAGAACTTATCATTGGTAATCAGAATTACGTATAATAAATTTTGGTAAAAAAGTGAACCAAAATCTTTTTTTTCTTATTTATTTATTTATTTTATTTATTTATTTTTATTTTTTTTCCAATAAATGTTGGATAAGGAAGTAACTATCATTTCAAACAGAGTTCTTGCTTTCGGAATGGCTTTAGACTGGGTAAACTTATTAAATTAATCTTTATAAATTAGCGTATTTGTGTAATAAAATTATTGTAGTAATAACTATTTTGAGTTTTTTTAGGTATTTTTTTTTTTTTTAGCTGAAATAAGAAACATTTTTGTACTTGGTTCGGTGTTACTGTTTAAGTGAATTGTCAAGAGTTGGAACCAAAACTTATTTTTTTATTTATTCAGTAGGAAAAAAATTAACTAATTTATTTTTATTTTATTATCCTAAGAATTGCATTTAGTTAAAAAAAAAAAAAATTAAGCGACTTAAAAACAGCTTCTGCTTTAGTTTTCTGGCTTTGGGGGTTAACCACCATTTTTTTATATTTTGTTTTCTGTGGGTAAACTTTTGTGAGACTAAAAAAGGTTTCTAGATTTATTCCGATAAAAGAAAAAGAAAAATAGATTAAAAAGCGATAAACAGTGGTGGTAAATGAAGTATACAAATATTTTTAATTACAAAACACAATGGACGTTACTCAGTTAATTAAAAAGGGCACAGGCGAAAATATGAATTATCACAACAACAAAAAAAACATTTAATTTATAAAATAAAACTCCCCAAAGCAATTTTTGGACCACTGCCAGCATTTCAGACAATGGAAATATCCAATACGTAACTTTTTATCTAACTTTGACAAAGTTTAACGGACAAAATTAACAACAAACTAGAAATTTAAAAGAAAAAAAAAAAAGAGATAAAAAAAATATTGTGGTGGCCAAAAAGTGGAGGTTGACTTTATAACATTGTTATCTTCATAAATTGGTCCCTTAATTTATGGCCAGGTAGTCGTTACTTGATTATACCTTTATTTTTAAAATTAAAAAAATTAAATGATTTTTTTAAAACTCAACTATACCCCCAAATAAAAAATATGAAATAACAATTTTTAAATTTAAAACTTAGATAATTATTTTTTAAACAATCTCTATAACCCCAAAAGAAACAAAAAAAAAATAAGGATCTCTATGTTGGCTGGAGAGCTTAAACCACAATGAATCATTCTTTCCCTGGTTGTATACAACACACACGCACACAATAGACAAGAGTGGCTACAAACTGGGTGACCTGTTTGCTAGATAAGATCAATTTAAAATCGATCCCCCAGTTTGTGCCAGGGCAGCACATAGTAAGTTAAAGGGTACTTTTGGGGTTACTTACCGTAGATATTAAAAGGGGTAGGATCTTCATCCAGGGCTCCAACCAGGAGCACATAGTATGTAGATGTCCATAGAATGGCCAGGCATAGTCCTAGCCTAGTCTGGCCGTCCATAGTGCAGCATTTCCTAGACTGGGCGCTGAGACCGTCGAAGAGAAGTAGGCACAAGAGCCGACATACTCTACTGTTCACAACACACAAACATTGCCGCCGTGACATTCGGTTGGTCGGCGGTACGGAACACCAAACGGCAATAATTACACTACGGAGGACCTGAATAGCAGAAAAAGGCTACTTTTCAAATACGATTTTTTTAATTAAAAAGAAAAGAGAACAATTCGTTTTAAATACTATGCACATATTTTTTTTTTACTGTTGAATTAGCTTAGCACAACTTTATGCATAATTTGTGTGCGTGTGTCTACACAAGTCATTGAATTGTATGCTCATGATCATGCTTCAAATTTATAAATAAATAAATTATGTACACAAAAAAACAATACTCAGTATTACATACCCACATCTCATGCTTACATGTGAATAATTAATTAATAGTAATACGATTTTATCTACCTTCGCATAAAAAGATAAAACGAAAAAAAAACTAAACATAAACGCTAGGCTGTGTGTGTGTGTGTGTGTGTGTGTGTACTGTAAGTAATAAGTAAGTGTATGGAGATAAAAATAAAATTAAAAATATATTGTTTAAAAATTTTGCTCGAGGAATATTGCTCAGTGTCGAAAGTGTTGAGAGAAAGAGGGAGTGTGTTTAAAAAGTTTACTCATCTGTTTACCATCGACAGTGTACTACTTACTGTAGGTAGACATAGGAATCAACACTGCCGGTCAATTGTCAGGTTCATACCTCGGTCCAGCTTTCAGCAGACTAATTATTATAACATAAATCAGTAATAAAATTTATTTTAATGACTACCATTTTCAAGCGATCCATGGTCGTGCGTAAATAAATAGAGTAAGTAAACACGCACTAGAGAGTAGTATACTACACGAATACACAAATAAATTTATTATTAAAAAATGTTACACACGTGTATTTTTAGGTTACACACGTGTTGTATATGTTTACACGTTAGTATTTAGGTGTGTGTGTGTGTGTGTGCGCTCGCGCGTGAATATAGATAAAAAAAAATTATAAATATAATAAATTTGCTTATAAAAAAAAATGTAAAAAAGATGTTAATAAGAAATATTGTTTTTTTGTAAAAAAAAAAGGGGGTCGATCAGGGTAATTCTGGTAGTTTTTTAAAGGTAATTAACCTTTGTTTTTTG
>OZ038518.1:46963460-47008460 GCA_964036315.1 Acanthosepion esculentum
CTTAAAGAAATGAAACTATATTCCAAAATATAACTTCAACAAAACTACAAAATAAAACACACGCGCATCACCGCCTCTAGTAATTATGTCCACACAAATATGTATATACCTAAAAGTTGAGTATCATCTATTATGTATTCTAGATATTTACTCTGTCTCCCCACTAAGACGAGTTGTGACACAAGGTTTTTTTTAAGGTGGGACCCGAGCGCGTACACCCGGGCCAGGAACAAAAATTGCCTGCAGCCTAAGCAAAGGTCAGTTGCACTGGTCATGGTGCGAGCACCGATCCCTCTCCCTGGTGTAATGAGAGGGAGAGGTCTCGGGTAGTTGTTCCCCATGGCTGGGCACCTCAGTATAATTTTCCTCAGTTGTGATACTGTCCTTTGACGGTTGTCGCCCCTGAGTGCACTCTGCGCAAAGACAGAGACACAACTGAGAGATGATAAATAATGTGCTACAAACCACTCAAGAGAGTGATTTATACACAAAATGTTCTACAATGTATTCTTTTGTGAAAGCAGAATAATATATATATATATATATATATATATATATATATATATATATATTTTTAAGCGTATCACCCCAAGCAAGGCCGGTGGCCACTATCACGCATGGGGTTACAGAAGGGTTGGAGGAAGAGCAGATAGGAGTGGTAAAGGAAGGGATGTGGAGAAAGAGAAGGACGGAGGGTCGATCGAGGCAGGGAGATATAGAGCGAGAGCAGATAGGAATGAAAGATGTCAGGAAGTGGATAGATCAAGGCAATTGGAGATGACGATTGACGCTACACTTAAACCGTTGGAGATTGTATTTGTCAGGGAAACAGTAATAGGGAAGGGAGTTCCATAGGCGAGATGTGCGAGACATGAAGCTATTGGAGTAGAAAAGACGTCTACATCTAACAGTTTCAACGGTGAAGGGGTGGGAACGGGGTGCCAGCCTCGTAGGACGCTTAAATTCACGAGGCTTAGGGACAAGCGAAAGCAACTCCTCAGAGCAATTACCGTGGAAGTACTTGTAGAAAAGGCAGAGCGATGCAACATCGCATCTGTGAGAGAGCGACTGCAGACGAGATGACAGATCAGGGCCAATCACATTGCATATCCGTCTCTGGATCTTATCAAGAACCCTGAGGCAACACGCAGGGACCCCAGACCATAAATGGCAGCAATACTCCATGCAAGGTCGAATGGTAGACTTATAGACTTGGAGGATCGATTCCGGGGAGAAGAATTTCCTGGCTCGGCACAGGGAACCAACTTTTCTTGCGGTGGATGATGCAATTGACTCGATGTATTTGTTCCATTTCAGATCAGCGGACAGCGTGAGACCGAGCAGCCGCAGAGAAGAACTCTCGAGAAGTTGGTCCTCAGACATTCTTATGGGATGCAGGGATGGGTCCTTGTGGTGGTTAATGGAGAGCAGTTTTGTTTTAGAGGCATTAAAGTTGACCATCCATTTCTCTCCCCAGTCCACAACCGATTGGAGGTCCTTTTCAATTTGAGCTGCCAGGTTAATTTTGTCCGCCTCAGTAGATTTGTGCTTGAGGCAGGAGTAAATAGTAGTGTCGTCAGCATAGATACCGACTTGGGAGTCTATGGCGTCTGGAAGGTCATTTATAAATATGAGGAACAGAGTAGGGCCAAGGATGGAGCCTTGAGGAACACCAGCGGTAGTGGGATAGGAGTTGGAGAAGAATCCACTGAGAACAACCTTCAAATCCCGGTTTGATAGGAACGATTGAATTAGGTCAAACAATCGACCTGTGATACCATAACCCCGGAGCTTGCGAAGGAGGCCGGCATGCCAAACCCTATCGAATGCTTTGGAGATGTCAAGGGCCACGGCACGGGCTTCGCCGTTACTATGGATAGCTTGGTAGACAAATTCAGTGATGGCCGTAAGCACATCGGCAGTAGACCGGGCAAAGCGGAAACCATACTGCTTGTCTGAGAGCAGATCGTGGGATATCAGGTGAGTAATCACTTCGGTGTTGATAATGGCCTCGAAGACTTTGCCGAAGATGCGAAGGAGACTGATAGGACGGTAATTAGAAGGGTTGGAGGGGTCGCCAGAGTTCTTAAAGACAGGAACAATGGTAGAGGACTTCCAGCAGTCAGGAAAACAGGAGTCCTTGAGGCAGCGGTTGTACAATTTAGAGAGGGCAGGTGCCAGTTCAGGTGCGCATCATGTTTATTACGTCAAAGCCCCTATGAAAATTAAATTTCGGTATTAAATGACACATAAGCAATTGGTGTGCCATTAAATCAAATTTTAAGAAACTGTAACAGACAAAATAATAGGCAAAACCAGAGTAGTCATAAAAATGTTCAATCATAGGATTTGACATAGATATAAAAACAAATAAGAAGTAAATTTCCTAGATGTAACACTCAACCTAAGAAAATGTATATATCAGCCATATAGCCAAACCCAACGGCAAATCACTTTACATACACACATCTTCCAACCACCCGCCAACAATAATCAAACAGATCCCACAGTCAATTAACTGTAGGTTACTGATAATTCTTCTAATGAAACCATATTCAACGAAGATAGTAGATTTGGGGCAATACGCACCACAGAGTAAAAAGAAAAAGAAAAAAGCCATTAGAAGAAGAAGCATCATATGGCTTAACTCACCGTACAACAAAAACAGAGAAAATGTTTATTAAACTCATTCACAAACAATTTCTCCCCATCAAGCACACCCGCAAGATATTCAACAAAAGCACAGTAAAGAATCACTTACAGTGGCACCGAAAACATGACCCAAATAATAAAGAAGTACAACAGTAAAATAACAAAGAAATCATCCACACAAACCAAACTCTCCTGTATTTACTGAGCAAATCATGCATATATTACTTAAACGGTAATTGCCTGCAAAGCATTATAATATACCAAGCCATTATAAAAACAGGAGATAACGAAGAAAAAATATACATAGGAGTAACTGAAGGACCTTGAAAACAGTGAAACTACGCACACGAAACATCGTTTACCAATAGTAAATACACGAACAGCAAAGTCCTTTCTAAAAAATATATGGAAACTTAAAAAGAAAATATATCAAGAACATTATGAAAAATAAGGAAAACTACACCAGCCTATAGACCCTCCCAGACTAACACAAATTGCTAAATGAACGATCAGAACTTATTTCAAAATGCGGAGTCGAAAGCAATATTTTACTGCGTTACTTAAAAATCGGAAATTAAAAACGAATATCTTGTAAGACATTACCGAGAAAAATGTAAATATATGCACTTGTTGCGGGAGTATGCTGGTCGAGTGCTTAGGTGTCTCCTGATATATTTATCCCACAGCAAAAATGGCGGATTCAGAATGTCAATCAGTGTAATAAACGGACAAAGTAACAACAAAACTATATATATATATATATATATATATATATATATATATATATATATATATATATATACAAGGGTATACATAAACAATAGAATATTGTTGCGTGTTACTGAACAATGAACTGAAAGAAAACATCTAAAAACAAAAGAATTTGTTTGTGCGTGTATAGTCTGGTGTAGGAGAAAGTCCTTGAGAAAATACGTACGTGCGTGCGCGTGTGCGTGTGCGTTCCCCAGTGGGGAAAGCGTTATCCTCGTTCGACCTACATCTTACCGTCCTTGAGTGAAATAGGAAAAAGAGAACGACAGAGAATGTCACTTTCTATTCATAGGCAGAGGGAGCGTCCTCTAGCGGTGTTTTTTTTAGGAAAGTAAGTGGGGTAACTTATACAACGTATATAATATACCTGATGATATACTTTAATAATTCTTTAAACTAAACAAATAAGATACCCCCCAAATAAATAAAATAAATGAACACATAAATTAAGTGAATAAATAATAAATAAATTAACAAACTGTACAAATGCGCACATAACCCCAATTAAGCAAATATAATTATAATCAACAGCGAATAATTAATGAATCATAATCTTAAAACCTCTTCAAGAAATCATCAACAAAAAAAATAAACACCAAAAACTACCAGAACTACAACATCAATCAGTTAAAGTTTTAGCAGGGAGTGGATAAGATTAGCCATTGTAGCCAGACAAAAAACAAAACAAAAAAACAACCCAACCTTACATGACTCCAAAAACTTGGCATATAACAAACACCCCGACCTCAAGCAAAGCAGTGACTTCTTGATAATGAAAAACAAATCCTAGAACACCCCACCCCATTTCAAAACTATAAACGAACAAAACATTCCATAGCATAGTTATTCCAAACATAGCCTGAGGATGGCACTGACACCCGGTAGTTAAGATTTAATATTGAAATTAAACCTGGATACTGCTGACCGGTTTCGAAACAGTAATTTCTGTGTCGCGATGGAATATTTAAAAAAAAAAATAATTATAATATATATATGTATATCCATGATACCGAGTACTTTTACGCATAAATATAGCATCCCATAAAACTATATTTGTTATCATGTGTGTGTGTGTGTGCGCGCGCGCATCGCGTGCTTCGTGTAACAGATAGCAGTACGGTATGAGAAATCGGAGAGTTCGAATGCCGGTTGACTTCGTTACGGGTGCGTACTCTTTGGAAAAGTATGAATCCACCTCTTTTCCCTCTTGCCAACTAATCTAGAAGGACGACTCTGAATACAAAAACTGAGGAAGGTTGTTTGGAGGCCTCGTGGCACACTATGCCCACCAGTTCTCTGTATTTCGAAAAGTGTGGATGGTTCTGAACAAGCCTCCGCCAATATAATTAAATCTTATGTGCAGGTAGTCTGACTGTTCAGTTCTAGGACCTGAATTGTTGGACCCTCATATGTCGAAGACGACAGAGAAGTTCCTCATCATATGAAAATAATTAGACAAAAATGGAATCGGCTGGAGCTGAAAAAAAAAAAAAAAAAAAAACTTACCTGAATTAAGCAAAAGCCGACAACGCTCAATACCTTGGACAAAAATATCTGAAATAGAAATATCCAGTACAGAAAAGAGCGGGAACACAATCCAAAATAGAAGACATCTTTACTGTGACAATAATTTTTACGTAGAACGATTGATTTATTAACAGCATACAACTCCTTATTGGTAATTTAATGCCGAAATTTGATTTTCTTGGTCGTTTGAAGTAATAAAATATGATATATTATTCTGCTTTCACAATTGAATACATGGTAGATGATACTAAGCTTTTGTGCATTTACATGTTTGTGTGGACAATACTACTAGAGATTGTGATGTGTGTTTTACTTTGTAGTTTTGTTGAAGTCATATTTTGGAATTGAGTTTGATTTAAGAAATTGTCGGATAATATATGGATTAATATTATGAAAGAGTGCTTTCGTATTGGTTGGTTGGTTTTGTTTAGCGGCATATCAACACCTCTATGGGTTATTTAATGCCGAAATCTAAATATTTTGAACACAATGTTATGGTTTCAACTAAATATATTTTGAACACAATTGTATGCCTTTAACTACAGATAAAATTTACTATTGGTTATTTTGCTTTAAACATGTATTGTCATTTTACTATAAATATGTATTTTTGATCCTTATTTATATAAAAATGTATTACTGGTATTTTAACTATAGAAAATGTATTTTTATACCTTCATGGTGTTATGTTTAGGAGTTCAATATTTGGCCATAGCTAGGACCCCTAACAGGTGCTCCCCAAAACCTCCACTCTCCCTATCAGAGGCCTTGCTGTCGAATGTAGTTTACGCCATACCCAGGACTTTACGCGTAACGCGATCTTCAGACGGTTCAGATAAGAACGCATATTTTTTCTAATAATATTTCTCGAATATTCAGGCCACTAGATGGAACTAAATAAATATACTGTTTAATAAATAAACAAAGCAACTACTCAAATATGGGTATCCACTAAAAATAACGTTTAATATATATATATATATATATATATATATATATATATATATATATATATATATATATATATATATATATATATATATATTATATATATATATATATATAATGACCGACTACTTTCGTCTGCTCGGCCGGCTAGCAGGCCAATCTCTGTTGCAGGCACCTGCTCATTTGTATTTGTTCAACACCCACAAAGCCCATTTCTGGTTTATACTGCGACTCTGCTGATCGGATTTTAGTTAAAGTTTCTGGGAGAGAGGGCATAATATGTCATGATCAGTAGTTTGAACAATGCCAGTACTCTCAAACCCTCGGTCACGATGACTTGCGTTAGCACAACCATCGACGGGTTTGATTCCCAAACGTTTGGTTTCCAAACCTGCCGCCGCACGCAGGGGTCGCTTTCATAGACCGATAACATCAAAAGGTCACGTTCTTGACAAATCGACCATGGTGGGCTTCGATACCGGGCCTCATGTTCGGAAAGTGAACGTTCGAATCACTCAGCTACATGCCCTTATATGTATATATCAAACTCGCGAGATTAGTGTACTGAGACGAGCTTGCTAATGATCGTGCTATGCCAGACATTGTTCTTCGTACTGGGTTACGTAAAATCGTTTGGTCGAGAAATTAAAAACAAAAACTGCATTTTGCTCTACTGTACTATGTCATCTTGTTATTATGATTCTTGCATTACACCTTGTTGTAAGTAACCACTTTTCATCATTTAAAAGAGAACATTTTTGTTATATTTCAACAGAAAACCGCACATGGAAATACGGTTCAGTAGTAATTATTTTCTTCTTTTTCGTTTAATCTATGTGGAAGGGAGGAACATAGCCAAACTGGATCCCACGTCGTATAACGTTAGTTAATCTTTGGGAATATTTTGATTTGATCGGTATCAATCTCATATCATCGACTGTAGAACATTGTTCAGAGTGGAATCCCCATAACGAAACTTCGCAAACCACTATTGATATATTTGATCACTTACAGTACCTTCTTTATAAACTATATGATTTTTTTTTGGGGGGGGGGTGAATTTGTCACATTTTTACTGTTCTAGATATAAAAGATATGTATTAGAAAATGTCGCATATTATTTTCTTCCGTCTTCAGAGTTAAAATCAACAAGCAAAAGAATGTGCCAATTTTGACAAAATTTACTTCAAAATGCACTTTGATATGACAGTTTAAAAACGATCCTTTTTTTTTCATTCTAAACAATCCTAATGATATCTAACGACAGAATGAATCAGTATAATATTCAAACTATTGAGTTTCATTCTATATTCGAGCAATGTTAATTTTGACAGATGATTGTATTTTTATTGTACCACGTGTGTACAGATTTATCTGTCGAGGAAAGAGAGTGGAATAAATGATAGCTTGCAGCGTTTGTTCTCGATCATAAAAGATGTATAGTTCTTCAGATATCACCTGTTACCAGCCATAGCTCAGGTTAATGTTGGATAGGCTTTTAAAAATACGCTCCTTGAGATCAGTATTCTTTAAAGTTCTTTTTATAGTGTCCACAATTATGGTGACTATCAGTCTCCACCATAGGCAAGCTACCGTATTTTCTCAGAATATAAGACGGACCGGGGTATACGACGCACCCTTGTTTTGATTACAAAGCTTTTGGAATAAAATCTACACTTGTATTTGAAAGATTTTTATTAAACAAAAATCTTGAGCAAAATTTTAATCTAATACTTTAAAAATCAGTATATATTTTTCTAAACACGAAATTACTCAAAACGTCAAAATAAGAAAATACCATCAATAAAAAAAAGTTTTATTGTTATCTAGTTTGATTAAAATCCAGGAATATCCTAATTGCTTTCACTGTCTGACCGAGACCTTTCCTGTATGGTACCTAGACTTAACAAATTTAAGTACTAGATTGGCGGCAAAGTCTCATCAAATGACTAGATAGAACCGTAAGTTCTATGCTAAAAGTTTCTTCTATTGCACTTTTCACTTGTGGAACTCTCTTCCAGCTTCTTGCTTCCCAGTCAACTTTGATTTTCAAACATTTAAATGCAATGCCAATCGTTATCTTCTGTCGTCTTAATTCCCCTTCTTTTATTGTTCTCTCTGCTTAATAACACTTTTTCTTATACTCAGTACACCCACCCCACATCTTAGTGGTTTTATTGCCTTGCTTAGGGTGAAATGATTTAAAAACAACAAAAAATAATCATTTTTTTTCAATTTTTTTTCTCGAATTTCTATAGATTAAGTCTTCCGGATTATGAATATATATATAAAAAAGGAAATATTAAATTTTATAAAAGTTAATAGAAGGTCCAATTTGCTATGTAAATTGATCCGTCAACCAAAGACAAAACAGAATATGCTCATACGACATGTAGTCCTGGGTATGATGATAAACTACATCCGGCAGCAAGGCCTCTGATCGGGAGAATGGGGGTTTTGAAGAGCCTCACCCGAGGTAGTAGCACCTGATAGGCTCCAAGTTATGGGCATATAGTGAACCCCGAAACAGAAAGAAAACACCATGAAAGTACAAAAATACATTTTATAATAAAAATACCAGCAATATGTTTTTTTTATATATATATATAAAATAACTTACAATACCTATTTATAGTAAAATGACCAACAATATATGTTATCTGTAATTGAAGGAATTCATTTGTGTTCATAATATTTAGATTTCGGCATTAAATAACTCATATGCTGCTAAACAAAACCAACAAACCAACATGAAAGAACTCTTTCACGACATTAATCTATATAATATCCTATAATTTCTTAAATCAAACTCTATTCTAAAATATAACTTTTAACAAAACTACAACATAAAACACACACATCACCGCCTGTAGTAATTATGCCTACACAAACATGATTATGTCCAAAAGCTGAATATCATCTATCATGTATTCAATTGTAAAAACAGAATGATATGTTTATTACTTCAAACTCCCAAGAAAATTAAATTTCGACATTAAAACAAAACATATTATGTGATTTCTTAAAATGTAAAAATTAATAAAAATGTAAATTCGTAATCGAGAGTGTTTAATGAATATTAATATATGAAAAAAGAATTCCAGATTATGAATTTTTATTTTTATTTCTATTTTTTTTTCATTTTAAGAAATTGCTCGTTTTGAGCTAATATTCTTTTTTTTGAATTCTGTACTTTCTTGCTTTGCTACTGTAAGCTAGACAACGCCAAGGCTCATTGCAAATCGCAAGAAATTACAATCCTCATGATAGACTTGAATGCCAAAGTCGGCAAAGAGAGAGATGGTGAAATAGTTGGCTAGGAACTCGTAAAAAGGTCCTATGATGTACGGTAAATGACCAGGTAGTAGCGAACAGATAGTTTCAAGAACACCCAAGACGTATATGGTCATAGAGAAGCCTCGGAAGAGAAACGAAAATCCAAATCAACTATATAACTATTAATAAGATTCAAGAATGCAGTTTTACACTGCAAAACATACCCAAGTATCGATTGTTGGAGTGACAACCTGCCAGTGATATGTAAACTTAGAAATTGAAGAGGGCCTGGGCAGCACCCAAATTGTAATGCGACAGACACCTGAATGGTTCGAATGTGAAGGAGAAATATATGGACATTGTTAAAGGCAAATACAATGGACAAAAGGAGAACGGAAACTTGAAATGGGACAGAAGAGAAGCTTTAGTAACATCTGAAGTCGAGATCATCCCAAAGAAAAATAGACAAAGAAAAAAAGAATGGATGACAGATTAAATTCTCAACATGATGAAAAGGAAATAAAAAAAAACCCGCTAGTGTACGGTACAGAATATAGGACTCGGTATAAAGAAAATAGGGACAAATACAAGCAGTCTAAAGAGGAATTAAAGAGGGTTAAATGAAAGGGGGTTAGACAAAAATGTGTAGAAATAGAAAGAATGAATATCACAGATAAAGCAGATAAGCATAAAAATGTAAGAGAACTAACAGGACAAAATACCTGCTCATGAACAGGATACATAAAATTCAAGAGCAGGATATTGATATTAGAGAAAGAAAAAATACTTCAGAGATAGAACAAATACACCGGAGAACTCTTTCAGGACGAAAGAGGACAATCAGCAATACACAGAAATATCGAAGGACCAAAAATATTAAAATCTGAAGTGGAATCAGCACTGTCAAAATTGAACAGGAACAAAGCAGCAGAACCAGACGGAATTGTAAAAGAGATACTGGCAGTCTTAGATGATTTCGGTATTGACAAGATTACAGATCTAATAAATGAAATATACAACAGTGGTGATATACCGGAAGACGTAAGTAAATCTGTTTTCGTAGCACTGCCTAAGAAGCCAGGTGCAAACAAATGTGAACTCCATTGGACAATCAGCCTAACGAGCCATATAACAAAACTGATCATCCTGATTCTCATGAATAGAGCATGAAGCAGAATCGGACCGGAAATAGGACAACGCATGTTCTTTAAAGACACCGGAACAAGGAATCCGATATGTATTTTCAGAATGATACCAGAAAGAGCAATACAAATGCAGAAGAATGTGTACTTGTGTTTTACCGGATTTCTTTCATGAGTTATACTGTAAGATTATTCTGTCTTATTGTTCCAAGTTTGTTCTTTATTTTTTAACTTTTTGCCATAATCTTATATGGCTAAATCACAGAGTTAATCGTTTGTTTGCCGAAAAACTATCGTCTCGACAACAAAATGATAAACATTAAATCATTTCTCCTACTCCTTACCTTAAACAATATTTTTGTACGTCATTTGTTACCTATATATGAGCCAAGACTTTACCCTCATGAGATTGATTGATTGATTTAGATTTTACGGATTGTTAACATGTTATTTAATATATCTCGGATTGTAGAAACGTTGCTTAAATACCCGGGGTTCCTAAGTAGTCTCCCATGTAAGTACTGACCGGGTGTTTTCAGCGTGATTTGCCCATATAAGCAAACTCATAAGAACATAATTTTCATTGTATTGAAAATATTTAAATTGAAATTAGATAGTCCTACATTTACTTTCTTGTACATGACCCCTTCCCTTGACCCAACATTGTGGATAATAGTAGGATTATCCAATATAAATATCCTAATAGTAGGATTATCCAATTTTATCCAGTACGATGAAATTTATTGAAATCTATTGTTTTTGTTTCACAGACATGGTATCTTCACCAGATTTGTAATCATCTTCCTATAGTCTGGCAGAATTTTTAATTCAGATTTTTTATACTCTTAGACTGGTTACCAACCACGGCTAAAAGCCCAGTTTGTCTTGCTATTTAATTACATAGAGAAAAAGAGATGGATTCCTATTTTTTAATCAATTCACCACAAGCAAGGCGATGATGCTACAAAAACGCAAGGGCTACTGGAAGTGAAAGAATATTAAAAGATTTTCAGAAGGAATCGGAAACACAATCCTAAAGAGGAATCAAGGGATAAACCTCTACTTTCTCTAGTACAGTACGAAAGTGAATATAACGATCTCAGCTAAAATTCGAACGGGGCTCGCCAATTTTACGTTACGTGTTGTTAACCATTACACCACACTGCGTGCACATCCTGTGCTCTTGCAGTTTGTTAAAATTGTAAAAATGTTTTTATTGACTTCTGTTTGTTCAGACATTGACATCCATCAACTAATTATAAGATTTACTCAAATTTGTCACAAAATGACATCACAAAATAATAGGATAACAACAACAATAAAATTAAAACATAAATTACATTTATCAATTAACATACACCTGTTTGTCTGTTACTTTCTATGTGTATGTATTTGTTTGTCCCCTTTCTCTCTTTCTTTCTTTCTTTCTCTCTCTATCTCTCTCTCTATGACGCTTGCCTACTTCTGTTCCTCAATGACTATCACTTTCTCTAACTATATTTGTCTGTCTGTACCTCTCTTTCTCCGACTATGTCTGTCTCTCGTTCTTTATATCTGTCTGTGCCTGCCTGTGTCTCTCACTCTCACTGTGTCTGCCTCTCTATGACTGTTTCTTTCTCTGTTTGTATCCATGTCTTTCTCTGACTATATATGTCCGTCTGTCTGTCTTTATTTCTGTCTATCTCTCTGTGACTCTGTTTCTCTTTTTCACTGACTGTACCTGCCACTCTTTTATACACTCTTTTATGTCTGTCCCTCTATCTATCTCAATTTCTGTCTGTTTTTGTCTCTCTAATGCATTATGTCACTGTCTATTTGTCTTAATGTTTCTTCCTGCCTTTCTCTCTCTCTCTCTCTCTCTCTCTCTCTCTCTCTCTCTCTCTCTCTCTATATATATATATATATATATATATATATATATATATATATATATATATATATGAGCTTTTCTATTCATTTTTCTAGTCTTTCACTCTTTCAGAGTCTCCTATCTCTCTTTTCCTGTCTTTATCAGCTATTCTGCGTCTATCTTACTCGCGCTGTTTTTCTGTCTATCCATCTCTTATTCTCTTTATTCCTATTATGATCTCCCCCCCCCCCCCCGTTTTGTGTGTCTGTACCACTATATCTCTTTTATTCTATCTATCTGAGTCCCTTTCTTTCTTGGTGTTTCTTCCTCTCTTCTGTCACTCTTATCCTCATTTTGTCTTTCTGTTTATCTCTCTTTATTTCCACTTTTTCTATTTTTATTATTCTCTCTCTGTTTTCTCTCTCTCTCTCTCTATCATAATTACTGGCCTTTTTTTCCACTCAATTTTTCTTCCATTGTATTCGTGTCCCTCTCTTAGTCTTTCTTTGTTCGTTTGTCTCTTTTCTAATTCTCTTTGTTCCTCCCTTCTTTCTTTTTCTTAGCTTCTCTTTCTTTGTCATACTGTTTCTCTCTCTCTCTCTCTGCTTTTCTCACATTTAAGTCTTTGCCGTCATTTCCCTCTCTGTTTCATCGCTTTTCTCTGTCATTTGGTCCTTCTATCTTTGTCATTTTTTATTTTCTTTCTCTCTCGCATCTTTTCTTCATCCGACCTCCTATCACACATCGCTGTCCCCCAACTCTCTCTCTCTCTCTCTCTTAGTCTTTTTGTTTCTGTATTTTTCTCTCTTTTGTTTCGTATTTCATCATCCTCTCTCAGACTTTCTATCACTGCCTTCGTGTCACTCGCTCTTTTTATCTCATGACTTTTCTTCTGTTGTCCTCTCTCCTTCTTTCCCTCTGTCTTTTCATTTGCCTTACTATTGCTTTCACTCTTATTTTTTTAATTTTCATATTTATATCTGATGCATTTTGCACCTTTCTCTGTCTTTCTCTCTCTTAGTCTAGCTGTCTCCCTTTGTTATACCCCACTATCTCTTTCTCTCTCTCTCTTCCTGTCTTTCCTTTTCTGTTTTCATATTAATTTCTATCTCATATCCTTTCTTCTGTTATTTATACTTCTCTTATAATCTTTCTGACTGACTATTTCTTCTCTCTCTCCTTTACCCCACACACTGACTCTTCATCTGTTCCATGTCTTTTTCTCTCTTTATATTTCTCTCCTTCTCGTGTTTTTCCTTTTTCTCTCTCTCCCTCTCTTTCGTTATGATTCTTTCTTCAGGTGTTCTGCCTTTCTCTCTCTCCTAGTGTCTCTGTACCTCCACTATTTCTCAGCCTTTCTTTCACTCTCTATTTCTATCTCATAGCCTTTATTTTTCTCTTCTTTATTTATCTCTCAATATTTCTGTCTCCGTCCTTTTCTTATTTTTTCTCATTCTGAATTTTCTTCATCTTTTTTTACTTACTCTTCCTTAGTTTTCCTATACTTGTCTCTTGTACTTCTTTCTCTCTTTCTCCCTTTCTTCAGGTGTCCTGTCTTTCTCTCTCTGCTTCTTTTTGTTATTACCACCTCTCTTTTTCAGTCTGTCTCTGTCTTCTTTTCTCTCTCTGTTTCTATCTCATAGCAGTTATTTTTCTGCTCTCTCTCTCTCTCTCTCTCTCTCTCTCTCTCAATATTTATGTCTGTCCTTTTCTTTCTGAGTATTTCTTCATTTATTTTTTTTTGTAATGTCTTTTCCTTAATCTTTCCATCTCCGTCCTTTTTCTTTCTCTTCCTCGGTCTGTCCCAATATTACTTACTCTGCTTCCATCTCTCTTTCTGTCTTTCTCGTGACATCCAAACATCACAAATCAATCTAATCACAAGACCCACATTGACTCCATCCTGACAAAAATAGCACTTCCAGCTTTCTCAGACACGTCACATGACAACAGTCAGAGAACGTTCAATTAACCTTTTCAATACAGAAGATAGTCATGCTATTCTTAAAATTATTACTTTGCTGCAAATTTTTCCAGCGATTTTTACTATATATTTTCTTTTATTCATATGAACTCATAGCATGATTATTCAGTCCACAAATTAGTTTCTTGGCTTTTTACGAACTTACATCACATTTTAACGTAGTATTCCATCAAACAGAAATATGAAGGCGTATATAAATAGCAAAAGGTGTCTTTCAGAAGCCAAGCAAAGTAATAAACGATATGAAAATGTATTTAGAAATATAGAAAAGAGTGTTGAACTCTTATGTAATATTTATATGACAGTGAATGTTGGACAATCTCCTCACAAAATACTACACGTTGATCGGTATTTATCGACTGCACTACAAAGGTAGAATGTGACACAATATTGTTTTTAATGTTGGTGCCTATACACATACATATGGGCCAAGGACAATAATTGAATCTCCAGTCTCCGCCACTACCGTTACACATACGTGAGGATCCACACACCCTATCTCTTTCGTGCAATATGGAAGGTACTGTTGCAGCGTTAGAATCTTCGCGAGTAGGCATTCCTCAAAGCTTGTCCGAGAATTTCCGAAGCCAGAAACACGGTAGAGAAATAAAGAGCAGATACCACGCTTTAAATCCAGCTTGAAGATGCAGAGAGAGAAATTTGGCAAACGCCAATTACAGTTTACATTTAAACGTTAGATACCCGTCCTGGGTATGACGATAAACAACATCCGCGTCCTGGGTAAGACGATAAACTACATCCAACAGCAGGGCCCCTCATTAGGAGGTTTTGAGGAGCGTGGAACCACCTCTTAATTGCTGATGTTCCTAGGTTCACCCTGAACCGTGGTGGTAGCACCTGTTAGGGTCCCAACTATGGGCAAATACTTGACACCCAAACTTGTGTAAAAATAGGTTTTACAGTGTAACCCGGATATAAGAGAAACCCGGATATAAGAGAACACGGATATAAGATAACCCGGATATAAGATAGATTTTCTCTGGTCCCAAATTAGAGCCATACTTACTTAAACAAAATAGACAAAACCCGGATATAAGAGAAACCCGGATATAAGAGAAAATCCGGATATAAGAGACTTCTTCTCCGGTCCCGACAACTCTCTTATATCTGGGTTACACTGTTATACCAGAAATACTTTATAATAAAAAAAATATTACCAGCAATAATTTTTGAAGGAAAAATTATTATCAGTAATACTTTAAAAAAAAATAGTACCAGCAATACAAACAGCTATACATTCTTTGAAAAAAATATGACCAGCTATAGATTTCTTCAAGGAAAAATATTCCTAGAAATAGATTTTTGAAGAAAAACATATTACCAGAAATAAAAATTTTGTCGGCATTAAATAATCCATTGAGGTTGATATGCCGTAAAACAAACCAAATCAAACGTTAGATACAGTGAAGCCCAGCCTTTAATTTACAATTTTGAAATCCAATTTATTTAAATGCTAAACTTAGACTTTCCAATTCAGCTTTTTTTATTGCTTTTATTTTATCTTTATTACTTTTAATTATTCCACATTGTTTCATAAGCAATTCTGCGATTATTTTTATAATTAGTAATATTATATAATCCTGGACGCAAATCTCTTGTATAGGATTTTGAAATTAGTGCACTTTCAGTAAGTTTTCGCCTTAATAAAATTATTTCTCTTTGAATTAGAATTGCCTTCATTGTGGTTAGACCGAACATTGAATGAGATAGGCTAGATACATCATCAACATACATCAGACGTCAAAATTTAAACTTAAAGGTTAAGCACCTCTGTATCTTTAAACTGTATAGTGATTTTCCAAGCGTAGCTTGGATGTGGCACAAGGCCGAAGGTAAGGGTCACCCAGTGAGGATTAAACTCACTACTCAGTCGTAATTGTTCTAGCGAGATAAGCTTGCTAACCATTACACCACCTCGAGGCACCCAATCTTTAAACTGTATAAATGTAAACTGTAATCGGTGTCTTATCAATAAAACCTTTGTCTGAAGAAGTTCCTTCCAGAAGAAAAAACGCGTCACTAATAATTTTTCCATCTAGTTATATCATAAGATATAAGTAAGGCGCTTCGACGTGGTGTAATGGTTAGCAAGCTTGTCATGCTAGATTAATTATTATTGAATAGTGAGTTCGATCGTCACTAAGCACTCCACACATTCGGCCATGTGCCACATCTAAGCTACGCTTATGAAAATCAACAATAATTCAAAGTACGTTTTTAAGTAGGCGCTCGATGGGGTCGTCAGTGATGTTTTGACTTGGTTCATCAGGGAGTTCGGGTCTTTCAACATCATACTCCCCATCACCAAATCGACCCAATCAGGGGAGATCAAACCCTGATTCCCCCTCACAGTGAAACGCTAACAGCTACTCTGACCTTTTTAAAGAATTAGACGAAGAAAGACCACGTATTCCGCACTTCCGATTGGATGTTTGGACAACCAATCAGCTATAAGATATAAGTTGTACACTTCAGCAACCAAAGAGGGTGCAGGTGGGGGAAGCATTATGAGAATTAGTATATTGAAGTAGCATGCAAAATTAATTGTGACATTTTCCCTCTAATTCTGTTTGTGCCATTTTTTACTTTATGGTTAAGTAATACACTCGATATTTATTTTGAGGTTACACCATAAATTAGTTATTGTCAGGGAATTTTTCACCGTGACTATATCGTTAATGTAAAAATTATCCTAAAAATTATTTGCTAAAGAAGCTATTTTCTAATTATTTTTAAATGTTTTCTTATCTTCTTACTTTGTTGATTTGTTTGTTAGTGTTGTTGCAGTTTGATTTTCAATCAATACAAAATAAATGGCTGTAATTTTAATCTTTTTCTTCTATATTTTGTAGATGTTGTCCAGTTTTCGAATATTGGTTACAAGGGTAACAAAATTCTACTGTACCGATTGCCCCTTGACTTGAAGACGTTAAAAGTGTAGCGTTCAGAGAAGCAGCTACACAGATATCTGTTGCACAAAACACCGGTTCTTGAGGAAAAAACTGTCTCCTCACAGTCGGAATATGGGGAGGATAAGGTTGGTTCCAGTCCGTGGATATAGCTTGGTTTGGTTTCTTTTACGGCATATCAATCTCAATGGGTTATTTAATGTCGCCAAGATTTTTATTGCTGGTAATATTTTTTTTTAAAAATGTATTGCTGCTAATATTTTTTTTACAATTGCTTATAATAATTTTTTTACAAAAATGTATTGCTGGTAATAAAACCTATTTTTACACTTTCATAGTGTTTTGACCTCAGTTTGGGGTTAATTATTTGCCCATAGCTGAGACCCTTAGCAGATGCTCCCACTCCGGATCAGGGTGAAATAGGGGAACACCAGCAATTAAGAGGCGGTTCCACGCCCCTCAAAACCTCTTTATCAGAGATCTTGCTTTTAGATGTAGTTTATCGTCTTACCCGGGGCCGTGTAGATGTAGCATGGCAGGTCTTAGCTGTAAAGGTCTAAACTGGTACAACTAAATAATGGAGCTCGTTCAAACATTTGCCATGGAAAAAGTGATAGCGTAGCAACAAAATTGTGAAATTGCGTCTATTGGAAAGACGCTGCAGAGTGCAAAATACGTCATCCCACAAGGCCGCTTAAACGAATTTGGACAATATCAAGGTTGGATAGTGAGGCTTGGAGAACTTCAGCCCAGGTACTCCATTTTTGTTCGAATCTGGCTATTGTAAAGATATAGCAGAAGGAGTCAAGTACCTTCTGAAGCGGTAGAATGTGTGGTGATTATATCCACGAAATACGCCAGTAGACAGCCCTGCCTATGGAGAGTTAGCGCTAAGTCACGTGTCCTAGAACGAACTAAGCGATAGCTTTTGAAGTAAAAAACGAGACAGCCTGTACTATTTAAATATATTTAATATCCAAATAGAAAAAAGAGAAATAAGGGGAAAAAGTGTTTGCAGACAATGTGTGTCTGCAGAATTAGTGTCTGCAATGTTGCCTATAGACTGTGGAACAGCACACAGAGTTTCCACTTTCATTTGACGCGCGCGCGAGTTTTCACCCCCATCCTTTCACTTTCGGCTAGTAATAGCAGTAAACCGTTGTTCTTGGCCGAAAGTGAGGAAGGTAGCAAGCTGCTCCTGCTGCTCATGTTTTCGCGCCCTTTTTGCTCTGACGTCACGGACAAACTCTTTCTTTGAATTTAGTCGCCGCCAGGACTTGGACCAGATTAGACGACTCATTCATCCCTCGTCTGTTACCCATATATCAAGACAGGGATGCCTTACCAGCAAATATTGCTTTGTCCCTCCCTACCAGCAAATATTGCTTTGTCCCTCATAGCTTGACGCGTGCAACCTTAGCACCTAAGACACTGTCATTTCATTATCTTTTGATGACTTATTTCTCGTCTTGATACGAACATCCTGTTCGAAACTGCTTACGTCCATGACCAGATCTGTGAAACTTTCAACCTGAAGAACGAGAATTTTCATATTCTTCGAACTCTGTACTGTTAGAACCAGTTACCTTAAAAAAAAATAACATTACACTCACAGCTACAAAATCTCGCAGTGAGTATTTTTCTTTGCTGTGTATGTTTATTATTCATTAATAAT
The DNA here is from genome assembly GCA_964036315.1 of Acanthosepion esculentum. NCBI lineage: Eukaryota > Metazoa > Mollusca > Cephalopoda > Sepiida > Sepiidae > Acanthosepion > Acanthosepion esculentum. The sequence goes on from OZ038518.1 coordinate 46,982,215, forward strand.
TGACTGTTCTGAACTTTCTTCCCGGAGAAACTTTTCCCGCCATTAGCCATTTTGAATTTCATTTTGGCGCGGAACCGGATCTACATTTTAGTGACTACTTGTCACTGCCTTTTTATCAACTACAACATTTCCAGTAACTTAACTGAAGGTCTCCACTGAAGACAATTTACTTGTTAAACACAAATAAAATTTTATATTTGTTCTCTTGACCAGGCTTATCTTCGTCATTCCTCCTGTCTACTTATTTTTACTTTGTTTGTGGATTCGGTAGTAGTGTGTAGTGTCTGGCACAAGGCCATCTTTTTGTAAGCCAGTTCTGCAACGCTATTGGGTCCGCAACAAGACATTGTTGGTGGAGAAATCCCTTTCCGTCCTCGGTTAACTTCTTTAGTAGTAGTAATTTATCTTGGGGTTACCAGATGCCACTAACCGGGCTTGTTGCGAAGAAACAGCATTACTTCGTGCTGTCAGTGTAACGTGATGGAAAAAATAGGATGGGTCGTTGAATTTGGCTTATATAGCTAGGGTTACTTGACCCGTTTCAGTGAATTGTCCTTTCTTTTGCCATTCAGTGTCCTCTTTATATTCTGTGCTTGAATAGTCTTATTTTTCTGACTGATTATTCTAAATTCCAATAAATGAGTTGACTATTTTCTCGCGCATCTTTGTCAATCGATCGTATACATTAGCTCCATTTGATCTCTGGGGTGAAGGGGGAATATCTGAGAACGTAAAAAGAAGAATACTTGCGTGTGAGAGCTGGCGGCAACGTCTTACGAAGCTTTGTTAGGTGGTTGATAATTGTCTCTTTTGACTCTTTGTCTAGCAAGAACTCTATCTTCTGTGTGAGAGCCGGCGACAGTGTCTTGCGAAAGGTTTTGTTGAATGACTCTCTTGGTAAGAAGAGGCTCTGACTTCTATGAATCTTCTATTAAAAGTCCTAACATATTTTGGCGCGGTGAACTCTGATTGGCCACTGAACATTATAAAATGTTGTTAAAATGATCCTGACTTCAGATTATTTCTATAAAATGTAGAGAAAATGTAGTACAAAGCCTAGAAATGGTGCAAAGAGGAGGCACTGTTCTACGATTTAACCTAGCCACAAGATGCATTAAGAATTTAATTTAATGAATTTTTGAAAAGCGATTATGTTTAAATTTCAAGTTATATTTGTATTTGAAAAGAAAAACAAAACTTTACTTAAATAAAAATTAGCAGAGACAGACATTACTTACGGGCAACATTAGTCGTGTTGAATATTTGTTTAACGAATTTAACTATAATTTATTTAAATTTATTTTCGAAAAATAAGACCCGCTATAATATTAACTTTAATAAAACTTAATTGAAAATTATTCACTTCTCTTATGTTAGTTCCAAACCAAAAAACAATGAAGTTTATTTTTTAAAGATTGAATAAAAAAATTATTTTCCAGAAGTTGTCCGAAAAATATTAATAAATCAATACACACACACACGTTAATTATTGTAGTTTTAAACTAAAGTTATAGCCAGACACACACTCGAATATTTGAATAAATAAATATTAAACGTTTTGTAAAATAATTCTATTTAATATTCTTCTTTTAAATTTACTTTGTTGTTTTAATATTCAGTTTTTTAAAGTTACGCTCTTATTTACTGTAGATGTGAAAATAAAGAGAATAGAAATTTTAAAAATTCCTACATGTATAGCGTTTCGGTAATCCTAATCTGGAATAAGAATTATTAACGTTCGTTTTTATTTTTTAATTCTGAGAAATTCGAATCAGTTTTAATTCATTTTAATTTTAAAATATCTTCGTAAATACAAATCATACGATGATATTTTTTTACAAAAAGCTGGCTTTGGTGATAATGAGTCTGGATATATATTTACTTTGTCATTAATTATTGTAGTTTGTTAGTTTTAGCCACACACACACACACACACACACACACACAGGCAACTGCTCTTTATATATGTATAGAGAGATAGCTGAAAAATATCTATAAATTGTCAATAGTAAACTATAATTCAGAGATCTTCCGAGCAACGCCGGGTATCCCCATTAGTCATAAATAAATATGAATGCTGGTTGTCATAAATAAAGGTGTGCAAATGAAAAGATTTGAAACTGACAATTTTTCCCATTTCAATAAAACAGCCGTCAAACAATTTATCTTCTCTTCTTTCATTTTCTCACTGCAACCAAGTAATGTCTTTCCCCGGTTTCCACGGGATTAAAACGGAATAGTCCATTATTTATGCAGTACTGGGGAGAGACAACGGTCGTGCACACTAACGAAGGGAGGAACAAGCACAATTTTAAAAGGATACAACACTCACACAAATATTCACACAAAATCGAATTATCGCCCTATTAATATCTTACCGCTTTTCGGCAATGTATTCGAGTCTAATCAATGCTGAAGTGGTTAAGCATCTTACTTCTCACGACCTCCTCTTGGACAAAACAATATGGCTTCCGTTTCATCAAGTCTGCCGTTGTTGTGTTAACGGGCATCACTGAATATATATATCAAGCTCTTGATAATAAAGGCGAAGCTCGAGCTGTGGCTCTAGATATCTCGAAGGTGTTTGGCACAAACTCCAAGGCTACGGTATTACATGACGATTGTTGATTTAATCCACTCGTTCCTATCAAATCGTGAAAAGAAAGTCGTTTTGAACGAGCTCCGTTCCAGATCCTTTCACATGAACGCGGGGGTCCCTCAAGGCTCTATCCTGGATCCTGCGCTGTTTCTTACCTTCATCATTGATCTTTCTTTATGTCATCAGTTCCCAAGTAGGCATTTATGCAGAAACACTACCATTTACTCCTGTTTCAATAAGCAAATCCGTTAGGGCTGACAAAGTAAATCTGGCTGCTGCCCTCGAAAAGGACTTTCAATCAGTGATTAACTGGGGCAGGAAATGGTTTGTAAATTTTAACGTCTCCAAAACAAAACTGCTCTCATTTAACCACCATAAAAGAAAAATGTTTTGCCTGCTATCAGCATGGCTAATGCTAGACTCCTGGAGAGCAACACACTGCTCTCTTGGCCTCTACATCGAATCAATAATTGCATTTACTGCAAGGAAAGTTGGGTCACTGTGTCGTGCCAGAAATATTTTTCTCGTCAGAATCCATCTTGCACATTTACAAATCTATCATTCGCCTATGCGTTGAATACTGCTGCCATATCTGGACTGGTGTTTCTGCTGTAGATCTCGAGGTTCTTGACAAAAATTAAAGAAGGATCTGTAATGTAATTGATCCTGACTTGGCATCTTGACTTCAGTCACTTTCTCACCGATGTGACGTGGCTTCCCTCTGACTTTTCTACAAATATTTTCATGACAACTGCTCTGAAGAGCTTTTTTTACCTGGTGCCTCGACTACATGGATTTAAGTTTGCTACTTGATTGGCATCTAGGTCCCCCACTGTTTACTGTTGAAATAGCTAAATGCAACCGCCACTTCTACTCCAACAGTTTCTTTTCTCGCACTTTCCGCCTGTGGAACTCCCGTCTGTTTATTTGCTTCCCTGGTAACTAGAATCTTCAGAAGTTTAAATGCAACGTCAATCACCAGCTTCTATCTTCTTGAATGCCATTCATCTTTTTTCCTTTCTTCAATCTTCCCTATACTCAGTCTTTTCTCCCACTTTCAGCCTCTGTGTACTAATGACATTCTCGCCTTGCTTCGAGAGAAATAAGAAATACGAAGCAAAACAAATAATTCGAATTTTAAGTCTTTTGAAATCTTCACCCATTTAATATCAACCGTAAAATTCGGTATTATTGGGTTGGTGTATAATTATCAGGCGTTTTTGTAGACGAGTTATTTGTTAATAAAAATTGCTGTTTTGTTTACTTTTTTTAGTAAAAATATTTTATTTTAAGGTTATAAAAATGCGTATCGATATTCATACTCATATTTGTCATATTATACTTTACTAATTCGAAAAAAGATGGAAAGCTGTGCTGTCATTTCGCGATCTCAACGAACTTTTTGCCCGTTTCAAATCTGGTGACACTAGCTTGGAAGCTAGGCCAGGAAAAGGTCAACTGTCGGATATGGTTGACCAGGCAATTTTGGCAGCCGTGAAAGAGGACGAAAGCTTGACAACTCGAATGCTGGCCGAAGACTTCAATGTGGACCATTGAACCATCGTTCGTCGTCTCAAAAAGCTCGGAAAAGTATGGAAATTGGCTGAATGGGTCCCTCACAAATACTTCGATAACAATAAAGCCGAACGTGTCCGAATTTGCACTGATTTTGCTGCGACGAAACGAGCAAGCTCCGTTTCTGAACAATCTTGTCACTGGGGATGAATCATGGCCTTCTCTTGAGAAACGGCAAAAGAAAGAAGGATCCGCGTTTCGCCAGGAGTTTCACCAAAAGGAATACCGAAAAACGTGCACTGTATGATAGCAACGTGGTGTGTATGGGACAGAAGCGGAATCATCCATTGGGAAATCATCACAAACGAGATTTGTTATTTGTGGAATGACAACGATGAGCGTCAACAGTGGCGGATTCCAAACAAAAACGGCAAGCGGCAATTGATCATCAGCAACGATGTCAATCTGGCTCAACTTGACCGCCTTTACGATGCAATCTGAGACAAAAAGACCAAACAAAATGTACTATATCGTCTTGCACCACGATAATGCACGTCTAGATATTGAACGTCGTGTTGTTGAATGTGTCGCAAATAAGGGATGGGAACTGCATCCACATCCGACATATTCTCCCACAGAAGCGCCTACAGACTACCACGTCAATCGATCGCTGAAAAATAGGTAGGTGAACAAAGTTTATGCCGATTTGGATAGTTTGGTGGCCGATATCAACGCATGGATTGCCTCCAAGATCCGTGACTTCTTTGCCCATGGAATCGACCGTCTTCCAAGCAAATAGGAAACAGTTATTGAAGTAGATGGTGACTACGCTCCGAAATAATCATTTAAAAATCTTATTGTTGAATTGTTGTTTCTTTTTTCATAATAAATATTATTTAAAAAACGCCTGATAATTATGCACCAACCCAATAAATATAAAGAATAAAATAAAAATCCGGTATTAATTATAGGTTCCTAAAAATATCATTTATTGATAATGATTAACAAAGTGTATCTGAGATGTAACACAAAATCACAAGTATGGAGCCTCCAGTAAGGATCGAACGCACTACTCAGTCATAAGCGAGACAAGCCTACTAAACATTACACCACGTCGTAGTGCTCATATCCGATCTTACTAAAGAGTTTATCGAGTATTATTGGTTTCTATCTATAACACATTAATGCTTACCGTCACATTTTTGGATTATAGATAGCTTTGTAAACTATAACTTGACATACCCATCATTTTCGTTTAGGCTTTGGATGTGCGGATAGTGTAACTGTTAGCGACTTAGAATGTGAAACTGGTGAGCTGTGTTCGAATTCTAGCCGAGTTCGTTACGTTTATGGGGATTAGGAGGCTATCAGTTATGACAACTCCCCTTCTCACCATATATCGGTATAATTGATTTGTGTATATATTAGCCTTATATAATGATTAAAAGAAAAGGCACAGAGTGTTGATAAATACAAAATAAATCTTCATATACACAATATAATAATATAGAAGGATGGGATAAAAGTTGAAGTTTCAAGAGTTTAGGGCTTCAAGTCTTGGTGTATACGAGACAGAGTCAGGGAAGAAGTAAATGTATATCTGTAAGTACGCAAATGTAGTAGCAGTCGCTTGACCACATAGTAAAGGCATGTTTGTTTTCAATATAACAAGGACAGATTAGCTGTCTAAGGTTGCCAGCTCGTCGAGCAAATATCGTATAATGTTTCTGGGTATGTTACGAAAAATTGGTCTCTTTGTTATTGGTTTATTTCTTTTTTTACATTCCGGTTGTGAAATCTTTCTGATTGGTTGGTCGAACTGTGACTTTACTTGCCTGGTAATTTTTATTATCCATGTATTTTTAGAGATGATGAAATTATGGTGTTCTTGTTATGTATTTCTTTCTCTATCACCACACGTTCATATTTCATTTAAATACCTTTGGAAATAGGTATGGATCCACATTTTCTCCCGCCAGCTCTGGGTTAAATAACAGCGCTGAACTATCTCTGAGCTGGCAATCTTGCCCACCACTGCTGATTGCAGTACATATCATATAGTACATATGACTGCTTACAACCCTCGTGTATAACTGACGTGACGTGTGCTTTACCTTGTAAATTATGTTTTTGTACTACTTTTGTAAGTTCACATTTTCTTTTAAAGTGATTTTCAGTTTCAAATTTTTTTTTATGTATATGCGTGATATTAATACAACTATTGATATGCTCATAACTGATCCATTGACTAACATTTGCTGCGCTTTTTACAGCCATTGATAATGGTTAGGCTAGATTTGCTAACTATAGCTTCAGTGATCCAACGTCTGACATCTGATGCGCTTTTTACAGTTTTTGGTAATATTAAGTTATAATTGCTAACTATAACTTCAGTGATCCAATGTCTGACATCTGATGCATTTTACTCTTGCTGAATATGAAGCATAAATAATATCGAATAATGTGCATTTTTTTATTCAGCATTTTGCAAAAATTAACTATCACTCGGTTGTTTTGATGTATTAATAAACACAGAGTTAATTCCCTTGTAACTATTTATAGAGACTAATTAAATTTCATTAAAGCGTAAAGCCTGCGGCTACTAGCAATCAGAAGCATTTCCGCCACAGGTTGCTACAGATAAGCACATAATACGTTTTGTCTTGCACTTTTACACACAGTCGGCACAACATTAACATGATACATAACAGCTGCAATGGTAATGTTGAAGAAAACCGTTTCCATGCATAAAACATTCGGCATTCATTGATTGACGAGTTATTGTTACTGTCGGTTGAAATTCAGAACATCTTTTTAATGCATTTTTTTCATGAAATTAGACATCTCAAGTTCATTTATAGGTTTTTCTTAGTGATGGGTGTTTCTTTCCAAACGTTTAGTTTTGGGTATTATGAAAAGTTAATGTCTTGATTATACAGTGTAACCCGGATATAAGAGAGTTGTCGGGACCGGAGAAGAAGTCTCTCATATCCGGGTTCTCTTATATCCGGGTTTGGTCTATTTTGTTTAGGTAAGTATGGCTCTAATTTTGGACCAGATAAAATCTATCTTATATCCGGGTTTCTCTTATATCCGGGTTACACTGTATCATCATTTTCTCTTATAGTTACACGAGCTACCCATTTTGTTGATACTGCAGTTAAAAGTGTTCAAGTGATGTGGTTTTTGTTTGGTAAATCTATTGCGATGTTGTATTGCCAGACTTCCAGTTCTCGTGACGGGGCGCTAAAAAAAAGTACAACGGTTACACTTTAAAAATGCTTTTTCTTTTTTACGCAGTTTTACACCAGCTTATTAAGTTTTATTATACTAGTGTACCCGTGCCGTAAAAAATAATGGCAATTGTTAGAAAGATTTCATAGTGAGATGCAATAAAAAACGTCTTGAAATAATGAATTGAGACTCAATAAGGCGGAGATAAATTCACAACTAAAATAGAAGCCAATGAACCGTTTAATTAATCCGTTCCCTTTATATATTTTATACGTTCAATGGAAGCTATGATTCATTGATTACTCCTGGTATTATATAAATCGCTTTTTGTTCAATAACTTTCATGTTAAAAATTTGATGTGTTTAATAGAACAGTGAAATGGAAGAAAAAGATTAGCAATAGATGGTAACGACAAAGCCTATTTCAAGACCAAATTGAAGCGAGCCGATCACTTAATAGATAAAGGTATCTGGGTGTCTCACATGAATGGCTTGAACAAATAAAACTGCAATCTAAGAAACGTAGGAGTAAAGGAAGTGATTGATTAAACGGTTCATTTTGCTCAGGAACTAATTTTGTCTAAATGCAGATGAATATCTTATTTGTATGGATTATTAAAACAACTTAAAGAAGTAATCGCTCATAAATTTACTAATTTAAGTTGATTTATCTCTCTTTCTACTACATGTAAGGCAGGAAATATATAAATAAATACACAGGAAATATACATAAATAAATAAATACACATTGATAATTATTATATGGTTTGATTATCTGGTTATGACAAGCTATACCATCTTCAGAAGAGAAATACTCTGTGGACACCACTTTACATTTGTTTCCTTAAGCTTATTTTTATTTTATTGGTTTTTATGTTAACGGTGAAATTAACCGTTTCTATATAAGAACTATTCAGCTTTCTTTAAAAATTGCTTGTCTTAAAACAGATTTTTATTAATTAAACTTCTCAAGAGCCACTGACACGGCTTTTGATAAGAATATTGAAAAGAGTGTTATGATCCAGAATGATGATGATATTTCATCATTCTAAAAACAACTTTTCCACCAGTGATGAATGACGATAAGGATATTTCATCATTCTGGAAATAAACATCGAAAACAACCTGGCCACCAGTGATGTTATATGATGATGATATTTCATCATTCTAAAATCTTAAACTTCATTATTATAAAAACGACCCTTCCAACACAAACGAGAGTAGAGTAGAGTAGAGCACAGTAGAGCACAGTAGAGTAACAATAGTAAAAATAATGTATCACCATCGCTCCGTGAAAATCGAAAGTTAACGGTCTCTAAGGCTATACTTGACAACGAAATTCTCGGAACAAGCAAAAACAAGTAAGCACAAACTTAAAAAAAATAAAAGCGACAATAAAACTGAGAACATTTTAACACACACAACACCAATATTGTAATTAACATCACGAAAAGAAAAGTACACATTCTTATCATTGATTTCAGCACGTGTCTCAAAATCTTATTGTTTATGTTACCGTTGTACGTTTTATTAATTTCATTTTCAGTATAAAAAAAGAGAAAAGGAATCCTCTATCAGCTACTAATGCATATAACAACGGCGTAATTTACATTAACATAAACTCAACATCAAGCCCGTTACAAGAGTTTCTTCCCTTTTTAGTACTGTATAACAATTTAAATTTTCTTATACAAAAACAATTTTTGGACTAAATATAAAGATTTACTTTATAGGGATAGAATGAGAAAAAAGAGCACATCACTTCTCTTATTCCGTATGTTGAACAAGTCGCAAACATACAAGACTCAAACCACTACACAAAGCTTAAGAGAATAAACATTTATTACAATATATATTTAAAAAAGCAAATACAATATTTTACAAACAAGAGCTGATACAAAGATTTCTGTTTGTACGCCTTAATAAAAAAATAAGGCTGGATAACATTTAAAGCAATATAGATGACTTAAGGTACATCACCCTAACTGTAAGACGAAAAAGAATGTCTCAGCACGAAGGGAGCTTAGATAAATTTGAACAGAGGAACTTGTTATATTTTTCCTTTATAAGAAATTCCATTTAAGATTTCAGGTTCTTTAAAAATTATTCTCGGGAAACAGTCCAAATGGGTAGCTCCGGTTCTCTCTAAACTGTATAGTAAATGCCTCGGTGCCTCCTGCTTTCCTGCCTGCTGAAAGTCGTGGTCTGTTCCAGTTTTTAAGAACTCTGGTGAACCGTCCGAACCATCCAGCTATTGGCCTATTAGCCTTCTATCTCGTTTTGGGAAACTCCTAAAGACCCTAATCAATACTGAATTGGTTCAATATCTCTCACCGCATGGCCTTTTCTCAAACAAGCAATACGGCTTTCGTTTCTCCAGGTCAAATGCTGATTTACTGAGGATAATTGCGAAAAGACTATCATGCTCTACATAAAAACGGTGAAGCCCGGGCTGTAGCATTAGACATCTCGAAAGCCTTTGGCAGGGTCTGTCAGTCATGTCTCCTTCACAAGCTGAAAAGTTACGGTATGTCCAGGCACATTTTTTGAACTGATCTAGTCGTTTCTGCCAAATCGTGAAATGAAAGTAATCCTGAACGGCCACTCGTCTAGATCCTTTCGTACTAACGCTGGTGTTCCCCAGGGTTTCATCCTTGGTCCTATGCTTTTTTAAAAATCTTTATTAACGACCTCCCCGATAACATCAGCTCTCAACTTTGTATCTACGATGACGACACTACCACTTACTCCTGTCTCGATAGTAAGGCTGATCACTCGATAAGGTCAAAAAGGCAGTTGATGTACAAAACGACATCAGGACCGTCGTTAAATGAGGCAAAAGAGGGCTTGTCAATTTGAATGCCTCCAAAACTAATGTCTATTAATCATCTTAAAAAACCTCTCTCTGCCTTCCATCAGCATGGTTGATGCTATCCTCAAGGAAAAGTGACTCGTTGTACCTTCTCGGGCTAACGTTCTCAGCTGACATGAAGTGGAAAGACTATATTGAATTCATTGCCAAGTCAGCTGCTAAAAAATCGGTTCATTGTGTCGTGCGAGACAATTTTTATTTCTGGGATCTATCTTGGATATTCGTCCATGCTTAGAATACTTCTGTCATATATGGTCCGATGCCCCTACTATTTACCCGGAGCTCCTTGATAAGAACCGAAGAAAAATCAGCAATATTATTGGTCCTGATCTGGTGGTCCGGCTTCAATCACTTTCTAACCGCCGTAAGGCTTCCTCTCCGTGCCTTTTTTTATGAATACTTTTGTGGCAATTGTTCGGGTGAGCTCTTCGCTATGGTACCTAGACTGTATTAATTTAAGGGCAGTACTAGACTGGCGGCGAGATCTCATTAATGTACAGTTGAGCTGGCTAGTTATAGCTGTAAGTTCTATGCTAACAGTTTCTTCTCTCGCACTTCTCGATTGTTGAACTCCCTTCGGCTCCATACTTTCCAGTCAACTTTGATCTGCAAAAATTTAAATGCAATGCCAATCGCGATCTACTGTTCTCCTGATTACTCTTTTCACTTTCTACTCACTATTACTAATGTTTCTGTTCCTAATTACTCCACATCCTGTAACCCCTTGCATGTTAGTGGCTGTACTGCATTGTTTGGACTTATACCGATTAAAAATTTACTCTCTGTTCGTTTTGGTGGTTCCTTTTATGTTGAGTGATTTATGACTCACTCCTGCTTTTGAAAGTTCTTTCTACTTTGAAATCTTATTACTTTTTGCCCTTGTCTACTGGTCAGTCGCTTTATATAAAAAATAATCAGGAGTCTCCAGAGACAGGCTTTAATTTCAAAATTTACGAGAGTATCAGACCACGTCTCTGATTGGATAGTAAATAAAATGATTTTTTTTTCAAATTCCAAAAAAGAAAAAAAAAGAATAAAAAAGTATCAGCAATAATTCACACAGAAGAAATAATTTTGGCGGTTTTTTAACCAGTAATTCTAAAAATAGAAATGTTCATAAATGTAACATTTTTTATAAACCGTCTGACTTTCTTTAAAATACACTTCTCTCAAAATTACATGTAACAGGGAAACCGAGACGATTGTAATATTTATTTACACCTTTTAATTAATGATTAATTTTAATTATTTTACGGTAATAAAATATAAAATTTTTATAATTGATGAGAGCTTGCTTCTCATACAAACCAGTCTACCTTATTTACACTCGTTCAAACCAAACCGATGTATATCTATCTATTATATGACAGAATTCGGCAATAAATAATCTGAAAAAGGTTGATATGTCGTAAATCAAAACCAATGAAACCAAACCCACTTTAAAAACAGCTTAGTGCTACACTCTGTTTCGATGATACGGCGCTATATGGGTACATATCCAAAACTTGTGATGACCAGAGATTGGCAGCTGATCTCTCATCTGATCTAGCGCTAACTTCTCAGTGGATGGAAAAACTGGCTGGTTACAGTAAAAATGCCTCGAAAACCTAACCAATTACATTTCATCATTGCCGTTCGGACCCCGAACTACCACCAGTCAAAATGAATAGATATCCCTTCGGGGAGGCTTTGAGAGACGATTGGGCTTTAAACTCACCCCTGACCACAAGTAGAATTCATACATACGATCAATCACTAAAGAATAAAGATGTAGGAAAAAAGGTTGGTTCCCTGTACCGTTCTAGTCAGGACCTGACATCGCGTTATCCTCTGTCTTTACAAGAGCCAAATCAGGCCTAAAATAAAGTACTGCTATCATATTTGGGATGAGCTGTCCAGTCCTCACTTTTCAGTCTCGATAGTCCAAAAGCGTTTACGAGTCCTTGTGGGTGACAAATTATTTTCCACCCTCCAATCTCTCTCACTACTCCATGGAAAGTGCTTGAACGAACTGCATTCTTTGCTTCCGCAAGTTAAAGTCTTCACGGCCATGCCACTCACACTGACCCGCCATGCCACTCACATTGTAGCAAACCACTCACATTCCCTCCGTATTTCGTTGGTGAGAAGCAAGTTCCACTCGAACAGCTTCTCTTTGCGAACTACTGCTTTGTGGAACGGACTCCCAAGAGGGTGCTTCCCCGATTACTACAATCTTAACCTGTTCAAGTCTCGGATTAGACTACCTCCTCCTATTCACATAAACTGCCTCTTACTCTGTAACTCTCTACCTCGAGTGGCCCCCGGGCCTTATGCAGGGTGAATCTCACCGTAAAAGAAAAAAATGTGGGCGTACGGATAGATATCTATATGAAACAAATTCTTTTACTTATAAATTGCATAAAATGTTGAAGACGATAACTTTTTATTATTATTTTTTTTTTTACTTATTTTCAGTGTCTAATTTAATCCATGGTCATACTGTAATAACTTTTAGCCGTTAGTTTTGTTCAGTTAGATGTTCAACCAAGAGCTTGTGTTAATTATATCAGGATCTTGGTTTTAAAAATAAAAGAAGAAAAAATTGACCTGTACCCTGCACGATGAAACAAATTACAGATGTACTTTATTACCTTCCCAGTAAGAACGATTCTTTAGTGCAGTCGTCTAGTTTCTTTCAAAGTAAGCAAGCAAGCAAACAAGGAAACAAATGAAAATTACTGAACGCAGAGATCTGTAACTTTATCTTAGTACCTTCCAGCTTGATGCCAAAGAGTTGATATCCCTGCATCAAGCGCATCTTTCTCATTAAATCTGTGAATACAATGTAGTTACGGGTGAAACGTAAACTCACGCTTCTTATTGATTCTAAAAAAGGTTCTGTTCCCTTTGTGAAATGTTACGCTATATATCAAAAATTTATTTCATCTAAACATCTAAAGACTATGACTATTATTATCATTATCTATATATTAATACGCTTATCTATGTATGGTGTGTATCACGATTGTCACATATACTGAGAGGGAAACAGAAATATAGAGTGACAGAGAGTAAAACAGAAATAGAAAGTGAGACGTAGAGAGACAAAAAGTGAGTAGGACAGAGAGTGATTGGAGTGGGGGGGGGGTCATCTTAGATAAAGGCAGTTGTTTGTAGTGATGTTTAAATCACGTTTGATGACTTTATGATCTGTTGAGGACAAATTCGTCCCTGAAATTCAAGTGGCTTTTGAAATGAAAATCTTTCTTTCTTTTTAATATCTTCGCGAATTTGTTACAGACTGAAGGAACTTAGACTGTGTTGAGCGTCCGAGAGGGAAACAGGGAGAGAGAGAGAGACATAGGAAAATAGAATGAGAGAAGAGAGAGAGAGAGAGAGAGAGAGAGAGAGAGAGAGAGAGAGGCCAAGAAGGATTGGAGAACGTAATCTTAGATAGAAGCAGTTGTTTGTAGTGAGGGGTTAAATCATGTTTCGGAATCTTAAGGACATTTCATATTTTTAAGAAAAACTGTCATGTTTCCTATTTTCCTATAACTATCTGGGAATAGTCAAGACTGTAAATTTTGTATTCTATATTATTATTATTTCTCCCAAATTTCACACAAGAGTAAGAGTCTTGTGTCTTTTCGTTTATAATAGTTGGGATTTGACGTACTCTCTACTCCTTTCCTAAAAAACCTTTTATATCAAATCAAATAATTCTATTTGGCATGAGAATTATTATTATTATTATTATTATTATTATTATTATCATCATCATCATCATCATCATCACATCGCTATCAATATTATTCAGTTATAGGTTTTGTTTCAAATGTGAACATAGTAGAGACAAGTACTGATGAGATTCTGACAATTTTGAGGCTTTATTTGAAACTGGTAGTCTATGGAGTGTTGTGCCAGAGAGACTTGCTATTATTTTTTCTGGACATAGGACATAATACAAACTGACTCAAGGGTATAAGGCATAAACAAATAATATACAGGGTGCCCATAAAGTTCGTGTGCACTTTAAAAAATTTATAACTTTATTTGTATTTGCGATAGAAATAATCTGTAAAAAATGTTATAAAATTTAATGTACCTAGTTTTAAGTATAGCTAAAATAACTAATGTGATTTCAGGCATTACTGTAAATCAGTTGGCAAATGTTTTCCGTGAACTGCAAAATCGTATTACCCTTTGTATTGCTAATGATGGAGGACATGTGGAAACTTAAATAAAATTTCAATAAAACCTTAAAAAATATAGATTTACTTCTTTCTAATCCTTTTTACAAATTATTTCTATCGCAAATACAAATAAAGTTATAATTTTTTTTAAAGTGCACACGAACTTTATGGACACCCTGTATATTTATTTATTTGATTTAGATTGAAGTGAGTCCTTTGATATTCGGTGTAGCAAATATTCATTTACAAGGCAGATCTTGGTAGCAGTCTGGAGAAAGTTCGTTTTCGGTAGTGGGTAGTTTCAGTGTCAAAACTTGGTAGTAGTTACCTTAGAAATAGGTGGCGACGTCAATTTGCTGTTTTCATCGGTTCTAAGAAGGTCGGAGAAATGTCTTCTTAAGCAGATGACCGCTTACTTCTTCATGCGGTACGCATGGCTGGTTTCTCTGGCGGTCCATTCTCCTATTCAGGTTTTTCTAGGGGTTCCTTCTCTTCGTCTAGTTTAGGACTGTCAGTTTATATCCTTTTGACAGATTCCTTGACTACTGGTGCGAACCTTGGTTTCGACTAACATCAAAAGTCTCTTTATGTTAATTTCTTTGAATAGCCAAAATTATTTTATTTTCCGGTGTTCCTTTTTGTTATAGTAATTTACCCACGCACGCATGGAATCTCCCAGCTATAAATAGGAGCAGGTTCTGCCTTTTGGAGAGGGAAGATTCCAGCAGTCAGCTCTGACAGTCGGACCGAACATTCTTGCTGTAACACTCGTTTGTATATGTTTGTATTACTGTTTCTGTTAATATATTTGTTTAACTCAATTCCTCTCTTGTGTTTTATTTCTGGTCCTAACAAGGCTACAACACTTATTTTTTTCATTTTTTTATATAGCGGAAGTTATAAGTAAAGCCTTTGGTTTTTGGTGGTTTTTAGTCACAATGGCTGGACTCTTCATTTATCGGCCGGGTTCAGTATTTTCTTCTTCCTCCTCTTTTTTATTTGAGGGTTGCCTTCTCATTTTCTTATTAGTTGAGTGAGACATATATAGAGAGAAAATTATTAAGAGATAAGGGTTTTAAAGGAAAGCGCAAATGCTTTTTATTTTAATTTTTTTTGTATATATAATTTATTTTCAGTTGTCGTTTTTTTTATCGGGACTCACTACAAGTCAAAGCTACTGAAGCTGAATTCAAGCGGAAGGAAATTAAATAACGTTTAACTGTACAGCGAAAAAGTAGTTTAAGAAGTGTTTTAAAGACGCCAGTTAAGGGCGTCATATGATAGCTTAAAACGCAAGATAGAGGCGAACCCGATAGCAAAGGAGAAAATTTCATATAAGTGAAAATAATCGAAAGACAGAAAGCGTTCAGCTGAAAAAACACACAAGTGTTCTTAAGAGGTTCTCTATTGCTAAAAACAAAAAATGCAGACATATATGTCTGTTAATAGTGTTAGAGATCAGTTATTGAAGTTTGTGTAATTCTAATACGAAGAGAGAGATAAGTTTATTTTATATTTGTGGGGAAGACAGAGAATTTTTCTGAGAGCCACTGGTCAATGTACAAATGATCAAGCAAACATAGGAATAACGATTTATCAAGTATATTTAAGCCAAGGTTGGTATCTGAGCATCGATGGTTCAATGGTAGAATGCTCGCCTGCCACGCGGGCGACCCGGGTTCGATTCCCGGTCGATGCATTGTTTTCTGAAATTTATAAATTGGTTAGCGTTCTTTTTCTTAAAAAAAAAAAAAGGATGTATTGTTAATCGCTTGTGAGGCATACGCAAGAATTGAACTCATTTTTTACAATCATACCATTTTCATACGCACTTGCAAATCACTTCTCTAAACTCAATCAACTGGGATGAAGTGTTATCAGTATTTACCACTCTTGTCCTCATCTTTGACGTTGTTATCACAATATTTCAGCCGTTGTATCTTTCACCCTTCGTCAGGTATGTAGGGTAACCTACA
This sequence comes from Acanthosepion esculentum, assembly GCA_964036315.1. Lineage (NCBI taxonomy): Eukaryota > Metazoa > Mollusca > Cephalopoda > Sepiida > Sepiidae > Acanthosepion > Acanthosepion esculentum. The sequence continues at coordinate 46,998,586 of OZ038518.1, forward strand.
GGGAATTCCAAACTGAACACTTTATTTAATCTACAGGGTTTGACTGTTCTCATTCTACTGTCCATGTCTAGAGATATCTTGTCTCGTTCTTCTTATTAGTACTACTTAGTTATTGCTCACCCTGATTTCGCATGCCCAAGTACACAATGCCTGGCTCTTAAGGTAGAAAGATAACTTTGAATTTCAAAATGTGGAGAAATAATGGGAAACCACTCGATTATCTTTCCCAAAACGTCATAGAAATTCACAGATCATAAAGGAAAGTAAGTTACGGGGATCCATGATTACCTATGTCCTGAAGAGACATTAAAAAAAACATATGCATTTTTTAAAAATCAGTATCACCCTATCGCACCCGGCCGGAAGTTACTGCCGGCTACTCAAACGTCTGAAAGCGTCACCACGGAAAACGGAACAAACGCCATTAAGTTCCAGTGACTCAGCATTTTCAGACACCAAATCACAAAAATACAAAAACAAAACGAAACGTAACATCCACAACTAAAAATAATGACCAGAAACTAATTCATATACACATGGGGCCTAAATGAAACCCATGGGTACATTCAAAAGTAGAAGCTCATTTTTAGTGAATAACTAAAAGACATTATTAGCCAAGCTACGATGCTGACCCCGGCCTACATAAACATGGCCAAATTTCTTCCACCAAATCATTCTTGGAACCAGGGTTTAAGAGCCACGCTCCCCTCACCGCTGACCTGAAGCAGCAGCAGCCAGCCCAGGTCAAGCAGCAGCAGCAGCAGCCGCCAGATTCTTGGATCCGGGTTTAAGAGCCACGCTCCCCTCACCGCTGACCTGAAGAAGCAGCAGCAGCCAGCCAGCCAGCCAGCCAGCCCAGGTCAAGCAGCAGCAGCCAGATTCTTGGATCCGGGTTTAAGAGCCACGCTCCCCTCACCGCTGACCTGAAGAAGCAGCAGCAGCAGCAGCCAGCCAGCCAGCCAGCCAGCCCAGGTCAAGCAGCAGCAGCCAGATTCTTGGATCCGGGTTTAAGAGCGGCACGCTCCCCTCACCGCTGACCTCAAGCAGCAGCAGCAGCCAGCCAGCCAGACCGAGCCCAGCAGCAGCCCAGGTCAGGCAGCAGCAGCAGCAGCCGCCACTAGCCAGCCCTGGTCAGGCAGCAGCAGCAGCAGCCACTAGCCAGACCGGGTCAAGCAGCAGCAGCACCCCGCGTACATTCTTATGCGATAGTCCTTTTCAGGGCTAACGATTACATATTTATGCCATAGTCCTTTTCAGGGCTAACGATTACATATTTATGCCATAGTCCTTTTCAGGGCTAACGATTACACACTTATGCAATAGTCCTTTTCAGGACTTCCTGACTACATAGTTTATGCAATAGTCCTTTTCAGGACTTCCTGCCTACATAGTTTATGCAATAGTCCTTTTCAGGACTTCCTGACCACATAGTTTATGCAATAGTCCTTTTCAGGACTTCCTGACCACATAGCTTATGCAATAGTCCTTTTCAGGACTACCTGACCACATAGCTTATGTGATAGTCCTTCCGGTTACTACCAAGCTGCATCCCTGATGACCGTCAACCTAAGGATGAGCAGGTTCCCTCAGCACTGACTGGTCCGCTGCCCTAAAACAAGACGATCTTTCGGGTGGCGCTCCCCGATTCATTGCGACACAAGACTTGTACATACTTTTGCCAAATTATTAAATAAAATTTGGCTTTGATTTTAAACCCTCGCTTTTGTTATCCTTGCTTCGATCGTATTTTCCAATATAAATTTTACTGCTTGCGGGGTTGATAGCACACGCTTGACAGCCCCGCAACAACCCCATGTAAGGCAGTAAAACCACTAAGACACAAGGGGTTACAGGGTGTGGAAGAATTAGTAGCAGAAATATTAATAATGAACAGGAAGAGGAAAGAGAAGTAAGGAGGACAGTAAATAGCGATTGATATTGCATTTAAATTTTTGTAGATTAAAGTTGGCTGGAAAACAAGGAGTCAGAAGAGAGTTCCAGATTTGAGAAGTGTGAGAGAAGAAACTGTTAGCATAGAACCTACAGCTACATCTAGCTAGCTCAACTGTAAATTGATGAGATCTTGATGCCAGTCTAGTACTGCACTCTAATTCAAAAAGTTTAGGTGCCATAGCAAAGAGCTCATTCAAACATTTACCATGAAAGTATTTATAGAAAAGAGGCAACCTTATCGTGATGGGAAACTTACTGAAGCTGAGCCGCTAGTCACTTTCCCACCGCCATAATTTGACTTCTTTTTGAAAGACATGTAGATTATGTATATTTTTTATTTTTGAAGGTGTCATAATTCAGGAGGCAAGCAGTTATGCAAAAAAGGTTGATTCATTGAGATCTTTAGTTCTTGATTTTAGAAAGCTTGCATAGATGTAATGGTCTTTTTTTTTCTTATTCTTTTTCATTTTGTGGATTTTCTGTTTGCTATTTGGCTGTAAGCTTACTGACTATAAAAGTCAATAGATTCAAGTTGATTTGCCTTGATTCCTCCTGTTGTATCTCTTAGATGTTGGCCTGATAAATATAGATCCAATTGATTCTGAATCTATTTCTGTATGATGTCTGTTAGGTGGTGGTTGGTGGACAGCTAGCATTTGTAAAATTGCCCAAGTTTGTTGCAATCAGTTCAATGAATTTCATATCTGTATACTGATTGGATTCTTGTCCAGTGTTGCTTTTTACTTTTCTGTATTTTCATTTTTGTAGATTGTGAATTACTATGAAGAAAAATCTAAAATCATGAAACTAAAATGTGGTTTTACTGATGAGATTTTGACATCATTCAGAGTCTTTTTTTGTCCAAATCTGTGAATTTGTTTTGCTCATGCTAAGTCTTGAAAAAACACTATATAAAATTCTATTTTTTATCCATAATGTTGAATATGCTAAAATTCTTCAAATTTTTAACACGAAAAATCTCAAGTTGATGTTAAAAATTGCCACATAACATTGTAGATTTATTTAAGATGGAATGATCTTTTATGACATGTCTCTAATTTGTATTTAGATACATTGTATTTATTTTCAGTTTTTTTAGTTGAGTTATTCACCTATATTTCATATGATCCATTATTACACATAATTAGGTTAAAATAAAATTTGTATTTTATATGAATACTGCCGTATGAAAATTGAGATGTATTAGAGTGGGAGGGCCCCCATATCATAGATTCAGGGGTTATCATAGATGGTTGCACTGGCCCTGATGATGCTTGTGTAAAATATTGCGAACAGATCATGTGACAAATGAGAAAGTCTTAATACATTTTCTTCTGGTATCAGTTTAAACTGATGCTTTCTTTTTTTCTATATTTTTCTATATATTGATATTATTTTGCTTAAAGTTTGTATTTTCTTATTTTTGAGCATAATTTTATGAAATGTTCCCTTTCCAAAATTATAGTTTATAATTATAGTTTTGACATATGAGAGAAAGGAGAAATCCATTTAAGCTGATATCCAGAAGATAGGGGTTGAAGAGAATAGGAATGACAAAGTTGGTCTCAGTCAGAATGTGACAGATTTTGGAGACACAATCAGGAAAGAAGTCTTGGAGAACATTCACAGTAGATATATAAGACAAGAGAAGCAAAAGAAAAAAAATGAGTAACCGATTTGACAAATCTGAGGAAGTTAACAGAGGAACAAGAATTACAAAATCTATGTATAGTAATACAGGATCAAGTCTTTCTAAAAGCAAAAAAACAATGGAAGATATAGAGAACTATGATCTGAACACTGGTTCACAGCAATATTATTCATTCCTGACCTGGCATCAATCACTTTTCCACCCGCCGCCATAATGTAGCTTCCCTTTGCCTTTTCTATAAATACTTTCTGAAGCACTTTCCTCTATGTTACCTAGACTTTATGAATTTAGCAGTACTAGATTGACAGCATGGTCTCATCATTTTACAGTTTAAATGGTTTGATTTGACCATAAGTTCTATGCTGACAGTTTCTTCTGTCACACTTCTTGCTTGTGGAACTATCTTCTGTCTTCCTGATTCCCAGTCAACTTGATCTTCATAAATTTAAATATAATGTCAATTTTACAGTTGAAATGGTTAGATGTAACCATCTTTTTATTTCATCCTTGCAACATGACCAGCCCAGCAAAGTTGTGACTGCATCAGGAAAGTCTCAATTCCGCTAATGTTGCATTTTGTGAGAAGATCAGCATTGGATACCCAATCATAAAAAGTATGGCCACAGATTATGTGGAGACAACTTTTGTGGAAGACATCCAACTGATTGATATGGGACATACATGGGGTTTACATTTCTGAGCTGTACAACAGTGTGGTCAAAACAGCTGTTCTATAAATTCATTTATAAAAATGGACACTGAGGACAACACCATATGGTGATAGTCTGTTTCAGGCTTGAATGCAATCTTCAGGCCATGTGTGGTGGCATAACTATTTATATATACTGGTCAATTGGGTATTATGTGTAGCAAGTTAGCCTTTAGAATAAATTGAACTATAACAGTTGCTACCTACCCAATAACCGTAAGGGTAATGCAATAAACTGGGGCTTTCCCCCTGGATCCTTCCAAGAGGATTGGCAGAGGAGGAGAAGTGGGTTTATCCCATTGAGATGGATGCTGCAGATGTAGTATCTGTTCCGTGTCGGAGGCCTTCTCTCCTCCTTTGCATCCCCACCACCATTGTGTGACATCTGTTACGTAGCAGTGGTATGACCAGCTATGACTAGCTGAGGCAAGCTATGACCAGCTAACACCAACTTAGACAAGCTTAGACCAGTGGCTTGAGTGGAAACACTCAGGTTCCCACATTAAAAATCGACTTTGTGTCACAACTTGGCTCACTAGGGAGGGGTGTGTCAAGTAAATCTCGGGTAATACAATAAACTGAAAATACCTGACCTTGCTACACATAATGCCTCACTGACAAGCATATATAAATAGTTGAGCCACCAAAAAACACACATGGCCTGGAGATTGCATTCAAGCATGAAACAGATCATCACTATTCGGGGTTGACCTCAGTGTCAACTTATATTTACACATTTACTTTTATATTGAGCAATTTTAACCATAAATATCAGTCATGTGCCATGCATGATACATGCTTAGGCGAACATGTATCTTTTGATACATGACTGACGAGGCAGATTTTTTTCCCCGCAGTAGATTGCCATTTCTTTCTGCAGTAGACCAGTAACCATCCAAGGCTATAGAACCCAGTCTGTCCTACTATTTACCCATAGCTGGGGGGAGAGGAAGAGGATTCATACCTTTCCAAAGGGTATTAACACGTAAGTGAATGTAATGGATTCAAATGGAATTCAAATTCAGCTCTCCAATTCCTCAATCTGAGCTGCTATCCATTACTCCACCATGCTTAGCATACCATAAAACTATATTTTTATCATGTCATCATAAGAATGATGTTTTTAAGGAGAAAGAAGAAAATCAAAATAACAACCAAAGCAAAGGTTTCTAAAGAAAATGTGCCTCCCAACATATATGGCTTAAAAGTGATTTCCCTTACTGAAAAAGGAAATAGAAGTTTGTTTCCTGTTGGGAGGCACATTTTACTTTAGTAAGATTATTCAGTCTTTAAGTTGGTAGACATTAATTTTAATCTTTAAAACAGCAGCAAAATATCGACCCAAACACTTCTACCCACTAAATATAAAGTTCTATAGTAATATGAAATAATGTCAAAAATCTGTTGATAAGTTCATGTTAATGTTGGGAGTTCACCAGTGTAGATAGGTGGTAGGATTTTCTTTACTGGAAATTTTGAAATAAAACAAATTGACTCAAGGATATAAAATAAATAATATATTTTTATTTATTTGCTTTATAGTGATGAGTGAGTCCTTTGGTATTTGGTGCAACAAAATGTTTGTTTATTAGGTGGATATTGGTAGCAGTCTGGAGAAATGTCCAGTAGTGGTGTTTTAAAGTCAGACCATGACAGAGTAGTAGTAATCTTAGAAATAGGCCCATGTCAATGTACTCTGTTTTTCTTGGTTCCAAGCAGGGCAGAAATATCATTAGCATGTGACCTCTTAACTATTTCTTCATTCATCAAGCATGGCTGGTTTTGCTGCAGTAGTGTTCTTTTATTCTGTCCTCTCCTGCCATTCGTTCTGCTTCTAGCTCAGAAGTGTCAGGTTTATATCCTTTTGATCAGGCTTCAAGATTCTGGTATGACCCTTGTTTTTGGCTAACATCAAAAGCCCCTTTGTGTCAATTTTTTTAAATGGCCAAAATTATTTTATTTCCCAGCATTCTTTTCTTTTTCATAATGGAAGTTATGTGTGGAGCCTCCTTGACTTTTGGTATTTTTCAGTCATAAATAAGAAGGTTTTGATCCTGCAAACTTCCACCATTTTTCATCTAGGTTCAGTCTTTTCTTCTTTTATTTTTTTTATTTTTCCTCTTTTTAGTTGAGGGTTGCCTTCTCGTTAGTTGAGAGAAATATAGAAAGAGAAGTTCAGAGAGAAAGAAAGATTTTAAGGGTTTTAAAGGAAAGCTCAAATACTTTATTTTAATTTTAATTCTATTTACTTTTATTTATATATTTTATTTTTATATTTTATTTTATTTTTATTAGGACTCACTACAAATCTATTAATTGCTTAAAAATTAGTTATTTATTTAAATTATCTATTGAGAATATTTGAAAGTTCTAGAACAATTTAGATAATCCTGGGTATGATGATAAACTACATCTTGCAGTGAGGCCTCTGATCAGGAGATTGGAGGTTTCAAGGCACATGGAATCACTTCTTAATTACTGTTGTTCCTAGGTCCACCCTGTCTTAAGGTGGTAGCACCTGTTGGGCAAATAGAGAACCCCCAACCAAAAATCAAAAGTATAAAAATACATTTTTATAGTAAAAATACCAGCAATACATAATAATAAAAAAAATTAATGTAATATAATAAAAACTCTCAGTATAGGTATATGAAGTTTTATTTTACTAATTCAGCTTTAGTGCTGAAAAACATTTATTTTATTGTGATGGATAGTTACAATTGAGAGTGGAGATGGAATGTGCTTATTTTATTACCACAATTACCACCAATACATTTTTGTAGTGAAAATGACCAAAAATACATTTTCATAGCAAAATGACCAACAATACATTTTTATAGCAAAATGACCAACAATACATTTTTATAGCAAAATATAAAAATAAAAATGATTTGCTATGATTAATCTCATTTCTTTTAAAGAGAAACAAGTTTTCATTCTTCATTTTATTTTGTAAGATTATCTGTTTAAAAAAATACAGCTAGATAATTATAATTCAATCATGAAATATCATTCTCTTTTAATTAATTATAAAGTTTGAATTTTCATATTTAGATTTCAGTATTAAATAACACAGACAGGTTGATATGCCATTAAACAAAAATAACCACCCAACAATTCAGAATAATATTAACCTCATTGATCAACTGAGCGCCATCTAGTGTTGAAATGAGGAAGTTCAACACTAGCTGCAGTAATTCCTGATGTGCAAGTTTGATGTTGCTTTCTATCATTGTGACTGCACGTCCATGCATTGATTTACTATTGCCTGGAAATATAAAAGTTTTTAATATCTGACAGTGCCTCTGGGAGCTAACCATGGTGCTCCAGGGAAATACAGTACACATTTTAGAAATTGCATTAAAGAAAACTATTTCTGAATCTCAAAATATGAAAGTCATTTTTAAGCTGCAAATGCTTTTGAAAAATTCAAAAATTTATGCTTTCTTGATTAACTGCATATTTTTTTAATACTGTTGATATATTATTCACATTTTTCTTCTTTTCTTTTTGTTTTTTCTTAAGAATTTTCTCTCTTCAAGTCCTTCTCCTTTTCCTCTCACTCTTTTTTCTTCTCTGTTTCTTTTTTTTATCCCTTTTCATCAATCTTTCTTTTCTAGTCTTTTTCATTTTAACTTTTCATTTCCATAGCTGATTTTACACTCTTCTACACATTTCCACCTCCAACTCTTTCTCTGCCCTCCTACTTCAACCTTCTCCTCCTCCTGCTTATTTGGACTTTATGTCTTCCATTTTTATTTTTGTGATACTATTCTTTTCTTCTTTCTTTTTCTTTCTCCTCTTACTCTTTCTTCTTTCTTCCTCTTCCCTTCAGTTTTTTCTTAATGTTTCCATCTTATTCTTTTTTAAACTTTTCCTTTCATTTTCCCACCCTTTTCCACCAACCCCATCATCATCATCTTAGAACTTTTCCATCTCTGCCATTGTGTTCTTCTCTCTCAATCTTTAACTGTGTTTTCCTACTCTTCTGTTTTCATATTTTTCTCTTTTCTTCTTCCTGCTACCCACTCATTCCTCTTCACATTTCCTTCATTCTTTCTATCAGTCTCATCTTTTTCATTTTCTTTTGTTTTTTTAACTTTCTCTTCTCTCTTATTCTTTTTTAACTACACTTTCACATTTCCCCACATCTCTCTTCCTTTTTCTTCTATTTCTTCTTTCCTTTTTTTCACCATTCTTCTTTTCTTTCTTTTCATCTTCTCTTTCCCATCCACATTTTCATTAAAAGACCACACATCACCCTTTCTTTTTTTTCTCTTTCCTTGTTTTATAAAAAACACATTTCCAAGCAGTTGGCTTTAATTCTCATTCAAATGTAATGAGCTTTGGTAAAATTCACTCAACTCAAACAATTATGACAAGAAATAAAAAAGAAACATATATTCTTTTTGCAAGGAATAATGGCATCTTAAAAAATAATTCTGAAAATAACTCAATTCTTTTGTCTGAGTTTGTTAGAAATTTTCTTTATTTTTATCACCTCTGTTGTGAACAAAATTATTTTTAATATCTTGGGAAATTGTCTGCAATCCTGCCAGTTGCTAGTTTAGTCACGCTATCTCTAACTTTACTCAATATTGTTTAAACAATTGAATCCTTTCTTTGTATATATTATATTGCTAACACAATATTTTGGCTTGTTCATTCTTCAACCCACATCAGGAACAAAAGCCAGATTTTACCTTTACAAAAGTCAGATCAGGTCAAAAATGAAGTACTGCTGCCATATATGGACAAGAGCTGCCCAGTCTTCATTTTCCAGTTTTAATAGAGTTCAAAAGTATCAAATTATTTTCCATCCAACAACCCCTTTTGCATATACAAAACATTGCAAGCCTTTCTCTACCCTATCGCTATTTCCATGGAAAGTGTTCAGACAAAATACATTTCTTCAGTTCCACTAATTTTAACCCTCATGTCTAAGACATGATCTGCATTGTAGTGAATTACCCTCATTTCCTTCATATTCCATTGGTGACATGTAAGTTCCATTGGAACTGCTTCTTCCCATGAACTGCTACTTTGTGGAACCTACTCCCAAGAGAATGCTTCCTTGGTCATTGCAATCTTAACTAGCTCAACCAGTTAACTATTATGTTCCCCATATATTCTCATAAACTATGCCTCTTACATCTTACTCTGTAACCCTCTACCTTGAGTGGCTCTTGGGACTTGTACAGGGTGAACATTATTGTAAAAAAAATCTTCGAAAAAAAAAGGGAACCTTTTTTTCAAGGAAAAACAGAAAAAGCTGAATAATATTTTCCATATTGAGTATATAAATGAGGCTTCTCGAAGTTGCAGAAAATCTTTTTTATTTAGACATAAAATAAGGGATCCTGTTTCCTTAACTAAATTTACCTCGATAAACATTACCCTATGCAGAGGTGCCCATTTAAAATACCATATTTAGCTTAGTTTTAGAATATAACCATAAATATGAAGGACCTAGTAAGGATCAAATTCATAACAGGAAGTTGTGGAGAGCTCGAGAAGAAAACTGAACAATTCTGTGTTCAAACAATATTGAGTATGTTAATG
>OZ038518.1:47013460-47188460 GCA_964036315.1 Acanthosepion esculentum
GCACACATTTCAATTGCTGTTAGTATAGGTCTCCAGTGACCTATTGGCCCATTGGTAGCAGTTCATAATGAACCACTTGGCGACCTGTCCACCAGACACAAAGCATAATCATGTGTGGGTGCATAGGCGGTCTTGCGGTGTGAAGGACAGCATTCTGAGGAGACAACCAATGTCTGGAATGCTTGGGAGTTTTGTACAGAACCAACTTTCCATCACTGGTAAGCACTCAATTGAATAAGGATGCAGTACGGTGGCAAGAAAGCAGCGATACGCAGGCTGCCACTTGTTGTCCCTTGTGGACCTCCAACAGCATTTGCGGAACCCACTTGCTCAGTTTGTACTTCTTACCTAGGCAGTGCAGGTGAAGTCTAACTGTTTCATCAGAAACGTTGAACCGTCTTGCAGGTTCACCACATGTTAGACTACTGTCCTCTTCAATGGCCGCCTTCAGGACTCCGTCATTCAAGACCTGTGGTCGTCCACTGCGAGGCTCATCATGGAGAGACAAATCTCCCGACTTGAATTTTCGAAACCAACGCCTTGCAGTACATTCATCCACAGCACTATCCCCAAATGCTTGACATATGTGGCGACTTGATGCAGCTGCTGATAAGCCCACTTTGAAGTCGTAAAGCAAACAGCCCCGAACAAGATCTCAAGACACTTCCATCCTTCTCACAGCTGTCCGGCTTATAACTGATGGCCGGGCACAGTGTGCATGTTTTTTATAACGTCTGATGTTCCTACTTCCAGCTGTCCGAATTTGAAAACAATTGCTACACGCATTTCGTATATATTTCAACTTCATTCAATGACTAATCAAAAAACGGACAGAACTTTTTTGGTTACTTTGTACTTGCACATTATATAATCCTTAAGCTTAATGTCAGTAGCCATACCCATATTCATGAAAAATTACAAAATTTATTTTATGGAACTGTGAAGCACACAGTTCCAGTGATGCAGTGTTTTGCTGCTATGTGCATGTGCACATGTTTGAGGAAAGAAGCTGAACACTGGTTAGAGACAGTGTACCATATTCTTGAATGTGATAAACTGTAGCTGACTATCATACTTCCAGATATTCTGCTTAATTAGTTGTGTTTTTCCTGCTGTTTTATTATTGAATAGAATCCCCAAGATATAAGTTTTGTGACAATAACTTCAACAGCTTGAGTTTTCGCAGTTGTCTCTCCATGAGAAAGTTACAGTTAAGAAAAGACTGTTCAACACCTGATATTCAAATATCTCAGCCAGGAATAAGCAACAACAAGAGGTATATTCATAGCTTTAATTCTGAATGGTACCAAGGGAAAAGTTAACTCTGCTGCTGTAAAGTGAAAAATGCATTGTTTTGCATTCTGTGTTTGCTATTTGGAGGAGATGTAACATGAACAAAAAATGGTTAAAAAAAAAAACTGAAAACCTGAAAATGTGGTTTTCAGTCAGGAAATGTAAATATTAAATAGCAAAGCTGAATAGTGCCTTATAGACACACATCTTTCCCAGATTCTTGAAACCTTCATATCAAAATTAAATAATAATTATATAAAAAATAAATAATAAGTAATAATCATCATATCAACATAAATAAATATACTGTTTAATAAATAAACAGAGCATCTACTCAAATATGGGTAACCACTAAAAATAACATTTAAGTAATTAAAAATATAAATTGCTGATACCGACTGAAGAGTGAACAGACAGGTTCATCTATAAAACTCTGTGGTCAGGATGCCGAAGGTAACATCAATCAGCTAAGTGACAAACCTTTACTTACATTAAACATATATATATATATGTATGTGTGTGTGTGTGTGAAATATGTGTGTATATAAATATAAATATATATGTGTAATATATTATATATATTATTATTTATATATTATATGCGTGGTACTTATTAGAAAGCGCTCAATATCGGAGATAGAGCTAACATATTTGGTTGGATTGATGTGAGTTTGTCACCCTGGGTTTCATGCTTTTGTGATCGTCAGACAAACTCTATATATATATATATATATATATATATATATATATATATATATATATATATATATATAGAGAGAGAGAGAGAGAGAGAGAGAGAGAGAGAGAGAGAGAGAGAGAGAAAGAGAGAGAGAGAGAGAGATAATCAGTCAAGGGAAAGTGCCAAAAATCAACCTTACCAATACCAAGTCTGCTAAAGAAACAGAAAAAAAACTAAAAAACCTCTTGTACTCAATGCCTATAGGAACCAAACTAAGATGGTGCTGTAATGACAGCAAACACCAAGAAAGCACTTAGAGACTCCGGTCTAAAACTGTGACTCCGTATTTCATTTTAAAGCAATCTTCAGATGGTAAAGAACCTAGTGAAGGAAAATCTTCTGCCTAGTCAGTCATAAATTGAAAGAAACATGATTGCCCAAGTGATGGTTTTAGATCAGAATCCTTGAATGCTTTCTTGGTGTTTGTTTATATATACCAGGTGTAACAGCAAAATTGTCCAATTGTTAGATTAAGCTTTGAACCATTGTATCTTAGAAATGATTAAAGATATCTTACTGGAATTCTTCAAGGTTTTTATAACACTATTGGACTCTACTTTGAGCAATAAGAATGTACAATTACTCTCCAAGCTTAACAGAAGAATCGTGATGAAATTGATCACAAATGAAAATGACATGGTCATCATTAATTAATCATAGCTAAGGATCAGAAGCTCATTAAGGATTGGAATTAAGTTCATATATATATATTAATTCCATTAATTTATTTGCAAATAACTTAAGTAACCATTCATAATTAAAAATAAGTATTATTTGTGATCTGAATTCTTAAATAGATATAAAACAATCATTATTCCAAACATGTCATTCATTATTTCAAGCACATTATTGCACATTGATGTCACATGTTTTGATATCTTAAGCTGGATTTGATTTAGTTTTCAAAAAGTAATGACACTTTGTTACTACAATCTACTTAAAAAATTTAATTTTCTTTTCTCACTCCTTCATATACATCCCTGGTCAAAATCTTAAGACCAGATACAAAAGGGTTAAAAAAATGTATAAAATACTGTTACTTTAAATAAAATATATTTGTGAAACATTTACATTTAATTAGTAAATGTAATTTATCAACAAACAAATGAACATTTTAATTTAAACAAACAATGAAAAAAGGATTTTTTTGGTTGGTCATAAAGATAAGACCATGTAAATAAAAACAGCAAATACAGAACAAATAAATCACAACGACAATTTAATTCTCACTATATCCGCCATTTTTGTGAATTACTTTGAAAATTCACTTTGGCATACTCATTATTAACTTCTACATGAGGGTGCTTGGGATACTCACTCAGGATGCATAAACTGGAGCACGAAGAGCATCTACAGTTTCAAATTGCGATCCATGTTTATAAACATCCTTTGCCATCCATCCCCAAACATTCCCGATTGGGTTTCGATCTGGAAAATCCAGTTTTCTCTACGTAGATGATGGCCTTCAGTAATTAGCAATGCCTTTCTTAACATGTCAATGTAACTAGCAGCTGTTTGATGACCTTTTACCTCCTGTAACTCAAGAGTTCCATTGTATGAAAATGAACCACAGACCATAATTGATCCACCTCCACTGTGTCATGTTGAGAAAATTTCTTTTGGGGACATCTTTTGCATGCCAGTAACGCTGAAAACCATCTGGGCCATCAAGGATGAATTTCTTCTTGTCTGAAAACAATTATTTCTTCCATTTATCCACATCCCAAGTTTGATAATCGAAAGCAAATTGTAAATGGGAGGTTTTATGCTGAGGAAGAAGGCGAGGCCTCTGCAGCCATTTCATGTTCTTAAACCTTTTCTTATTTAAATGCCGTTGAATTGTTCGAGAACTGCATTCAGCATCTGTATTCGCTTTTATCTGATTTGATGTTAGGCTTGAATCTCTCTTAACTTCTTGCCTAATGCATCTGTCTAGAGATGGTGAGATTTTATTGGGGTGACTGCTTGATTTTTTAGAAGCTTATGCATTTAGATTTTTAATGAAGTTAGCAATGACAGTTCTGCTATGGCCAATTTCATTTGCAATGACTCGTTGCAAAAGACCACATCTTTGAAGTTCAACAATCCTGCCGTTTGAACATTGTTAGCCATTTTAAATTCTGAAATTTAATACTGGAAATAAGCTAAGTAGTTGTCTACACGCCTGAAGCTATGAGCACACGGACTAGTTCTAAAATTTTTGTCCAGCAATTTGTTTTTTTCACAAATGGTCTTATCATTATGACCAACCAAAAAAATCCTTTTTCAATATTTGTTTAAATTAATCAATTAAAAGCTTAAAATTTTCACTTGTTTGTTGATAAACTACATCTTCTAATTAAATGTAAATGTTTTGCAAATATATTTTGATTAAAGTAACAGTATTTTATGTATTTTTTAACCTTTTGTATCTGGTCTTAAGATTTTGACCAGGCATGTATAAAAAGGATCATTAAATATAATAAATACAACATGTCTATTGATTTTAACAATACATATTTAAAAGTAAAAATGTTGTCCAAATATTCTGAATATACGTTCTAGTTACCTGAGGATCATGAGAGCATGAAACTTATGTAGTGACTCAAGCTGTGACTCATTGAGGATTGATGTTGTGAAGAATTTTTTGCTCTGTCTGGATAGCCTAGACATTGAGCACTTTAATTTACTGCTTAGGTAGGTGCTTGCCTTTTGGTATTTTTTTGTCTCTTGTCTTAACATTTTAGGTCTTTTGGCAGATAATCTGTTGGACACACCAACATTTTTTAATTATATATATATACAGTGCTGTTCGATAAAAGTGACTCACCTGAATTTTTTACTAAATGTTCTCTTTTCCAGTGAAATGAAACTTGAGCTAAATTCAAAGAATAAGCAATCTAAAATCCGAAGAAGAAGCTTTGAAAGCTCTTTGAATTTAGCAGTAAATACTGTCAAGCATCCATTCAGTATAATGTTCTGGGATGCTTTTCTTTTCATGGAACTAGTTTCTTAAAACCTATTGAAAAGACCCTCATGAGCGTACAAGAGAATTTTAGAGTCTTGTCTGCTCCCTTCTGCCGAAAGGGTGTAAATCGACCCCACCAAGCTCATTTTTATGCAGGATAATGCTCCCTGTCACAAATCAAAATTGATGAAGGAATACTTTGATAAGAAGCAGGTGAGTGTTATGACATGGCCACCCCAATCTCCTGACTTCAACCCCATAGAAAATTTATGGAGCATTATGAAGTACAGACTCTCGAGAAAGCAGTTGAGCAACAAAGAGGATTTGATTGTAAATTTCATATCCGAATGAAATTCAATGCTTGAAGATGTGATTTGCTAGAACCTAATCAAGTCAATGCCAAAAAGGGTTGAAAAGGTTATTCAAAATAAAGGAGGACCCATAGATTATTAAATATTTCGAACTATATTACCTATTATAAATAAATTATACCTCTATTATTCTTTATTTAAAGCTGTTCAGTTATGTTTCTATTGATTACTAGTTGCAGGAAATAAGTGAGTCACTTTTTTTGCACAGAGTTTTTCCCTAAATCTTATTTATATCCAAAATCATAATTATCAGTAGAATACCTTAGGGTGAGTAAACTTTTTTTACTTGGTGGTCGGGAAGGGGTCTTTATATTAGTAAGATTAAAAATTAGTTTGACCCCAAAAACAAAAGGTGAAAAAAATTTTAAGTAAAAAAAAACAAAAACAGGTGAGTCACTTTTATCGAACAGCACTATATATATATATATATATATATATATATATATATATATATATATATATATATATATCAAGAGAGAGAAAGAGAGTAGAATAGTAATAAATTTGTTAACCTCAATATTACACTCATATAATGTAATTATAAGATGAACCAAATTCACTCCAACTTTACAAAAGGCCAACCATTTTTGACATGACACATATAATAAGCTGAAAGAAAAATATTTTGTCACAAAGTAATTAAGTCTGCCATGAAGCTTTGATCAAAAGTTTTGAAACTTTTATGATGAATTTTTTTTTTTTTGCTTCTTGATTTGGTTGCAAAGAATTTGTTCTATTCTGAAATTAATTTTTTTCATCCTTTTGCTCAATGATAAAAAGGTAATTGTGCAGGTGGTTGGTGACAAAGTATATAATGGTTGACTGGAAAATTATGAGGTTTGAGGAAATTGTTAATTAGATATTGCTTTCTTACCAGTTTATCTGTAAGATCAAAATTGATGGCAGTATTTAGGTTTTTGATATTTTACCAGTACAATTTCTCTCTATGTACTGTGTCCCTTCATAACATAGGTAATTATGACTTTCCACAGCTTCCTGTATTTTTGTAGCATTTTCCTAGTCAAGCAAAATGCCCATGTATTGTGCATGTCCAAAAAAAAAAAGAAAAAAAATTACCAGTGTTTCTGGCTTGTTTATATAGAAATTAGCAAATTTTGATCTGACCAGTTATGGGCATTTTGGCTGTACATATAAACAGCTATATTTGGGTACCAATCAAGTCATATTTTTGTTGCTTGCTTGTGTTCTTATGCATTAGTATTTTGATAACTTGTACAAGTTCTTCCATTTTGGTTGTTTTCAGAAATACTTCCTTTATAATCCATCTTTGATTTTATTGTACTTGTTCCACCATGCATTTGCTCAAATTTGTCAAGTAGGTTTCTCACTTGTATTTTTTATTGTTTTTTATATATTCGATATTATTGTTCACTCAGTACAAGGCCTAAGAGCCACTCACAGTAGAGAGTTACTGAATGAGATTGTTGTAAGGGCATAAAAGGAGGCGGTAAAAAGTGCATATTTTTTACAGCTAACAACTGACCTTACATTTGAAGAAGTTAAGATTGTAGTGGTTGGGAAAACATCTTCTCCATAAAGTGACAATTCTGAGGAAGAAGTTGTCTGAGTGGAACTTTGTCCTTACCAAAGGAATATGAAGGGAATCAGGGTGATTTGATGTTATGTACATGGCATGGCAGGTCCAAAATATGAAGGTCTGAACTAAGTAATATGTATCTTCTCTAAACATTTCTCATGAAAATAGTTACACTTTAGCAAGTGGCTAGCAACATTTCTTCTGTGGGAAAGGGGTTGCAAGATGGAAAATAATTCATCACCCACTTTTGAACTCTGTCAAGGCTGAATAGTGAGAATGGTGCAGCACTAGTCCAAATATGGTAGCAATATTCCATTTTGGCCTGATCTGATTTTTGTAAAGACAGACAGAGCATGATGGTAGGAGTTAGGTATTTTCTAGTGATGCAAGAAACTGCCCATTCTTCCAGCATTTTTATGAATATACAAGTTACATTTGAGGTTTGGAGTTAGCATTAGTCCCAAGAGACATTCAAGGCAAGGAGCTTCATTGAGAGCATGACCATTCATCAAAACTGAATATCAGCAATGCTCCATTTTGGGTATGATCTGACCCTTGTAAAGTTAGAAGATGTAAGTAAAAGTCAAGTACTTTCTGGAGTTGCACAAAGAACCAACCACTTTTCTAGAAGCTTTAGCAACGGTACAATGTAAGTGTTAGATTCCCCATGGTTTCCTTTCTTATTATGTGTCAAAAAATCCAGAATTTCAACTGTTGCTTTGCGATTATTAGCAATTTCACTATAGTTTCTAGTTTTCTTAAAAGTGATTCAATTTTCATATAATCTTTCTATGGTATTCTCAGAATTTGTTGGTATATTGTTTTTTCTTTTTCTGTGATAAAACTGTCAAACACTTGCTAAGAGATTAAATATTGCATATCAGTTCAGTGTATGGATCAGTTATAACAAATTTAGTATAGGAAATAAGCAAATGAAACAGAACACAGAATAATCTGTGTTAAGGGTAGTTTTGTCCAACACCATAAGATGCTACTAAACCAACATAGTAACCTAAGAGGTTATGTCTTTCTCTTAAATAACCTCATCAGATTTAGACTCTCATATGGATGTAATGCATATCGCTGCTGACACTTGAGTTTGAACATAGATCCCCAATGAGCAAACACAGGCGATCCCATTATTGAATTAAGTGAACCACATGAGCATAGAGGAAACTCATAAGTAGGAAGTCACGTGATGTCTAAATGATTGCTATTCTATCCTCTATTACTATTCGGATTGTTATTCTCTATCTTATTCACTATACTATTTCGCTTTTCAGATCACTAAATGGATTACTATTTGAGTGAGTATTATTGAGCAACTATTATTAGTGCCAGTGGTATTTGAAGGCGTCTGACACTAGTTTTGTTCAACAGTGTACTATAGTTGTATCTGTGATTACAAAGTCTCTAATACAACAAGCATTACGAAAGTGACAATGAGTATTCATTGACATCACAAAAGTGTCAACCAAGTGTTCATTGGCATCACAAAAACTATCAACTATATGCATCCATTTTCTCAGATCCATGATTCAAGTGAATGAACACAATGGATCCTAGGGAGTTCTGAACATCATTAATCCAGTGACACAAAATCATAAATAAAGAACTTTACCAAATAACAAAGACCAAATCACTTGAAGATTTCAAATAAGTCCATGCATCATAATCCTGAAGGCTTTTTTTGCTTAAATGCTGTGTATAAGCTTTTAAGAATTTCAAAGTGATTGTAATTCAGTCTCAAAGACTATTACAGTTGTAATGAGTTTGATTCTCTGTGGGCACTCCATATATACCAGACTAATTTCAGCTTAGTAAATTTCTAAGTTGTTTCACTGTACAATAGTAACCAGCAGTACTCCATTTTCAGCCTCTAGAGGCAGAGGGTAGCAGTAAATGTCAGGTACTTACTGAAGAGGACAAGTAGCCCAGGATTGTGAGTTCCTGCACTGGGTTGGATGGATCAGTACCAGTTTCAGACAGAAATAGGAGGTTAGGTTTGGCATTGAGATGGAATTCTATCTCTGGAAATTTAATGTAGACCCCCACCCCTTTACATTGGTGTAGGTGATCATGAACCTGGAGTCTACTTTTGTTTTGGAGAAGTTGGGTTTGATTTTTTTTGCACAATTTACTTGTATTCATATTTAGAAAACAATGTGTTCAGGAGAAGACTTGTTAATGAGACACTTACATCCAAGCATGGGAGATGCATGCATCACCAACCTGGATTGAATTGTCTGGAGGTACAGCTGTAACAGTACCCTTCATAATGTCATTGCGCCCCACTGGAGACTACTGCACGGTCCAGAACCTATTCACAAAATAGCAGTACAATAACCCAGATATTATACACCTGCTGATAGGATAGTTTCCTTTAAGGTTACACAAAGCTTCAGAACCCTGACTATCAGGTGAATAACACCAAACCCCTGAAAATGTTTATCTGTACCACCCTTAATAAAAGAACAAATTATCCAGAAAAGAAGATAAAGGCTTGATACTCTGAGTGTACATGTCTTGTTTACCTATAAATCAAGACAACACAACTTCTTGAGTCAGAAATATCACAATAGTCTGGGACCTCAGATACTGAGACAAACTTGCTCATATATGAAGACTAAAAGATCCATTGGGAGAAGTGGAGGTAACATAGGTTGTTCAGAGTGCATCAGCATTCCCTACCCCCATTGGATTTATTATTATAGTAGAAACAAAACTACAGGAATGAGAGCTTGGCAATTATCTATTTGTGATGGAAGAAAAAAAGAGTGACAAATATATAAAATTTTAACTTTATTAATGTTTCCTTACACCCTAATGAAGTGAGAGAAATGAAAAACCCTAGGTTTTAGCTTGCTTTTTATGTTCAAGGAAATTGAACCCACTTGGAGTGGGGACAAGGGAAAACAAGCACTAACCAAGAGTTTCTAATCATAGGTCAAATTAACTTGGCAGTTAACTGAAGTGAACAATTATACATTCCTTAATTTAAAATGTCCACCATTTCAACAAAGTGCATGACAGGGGATTGGGGGGGGGTATTAGATTCAAGAATTAATTAAAAAAGAATTAACAAAAAACAAACTATGGTTAACATACAATGGGAACTGGAAACATATTCAGATTTATAAAGAAAAGGAAGTAAAATAAAATAACAAAAAAAAAACAAACCTTGAAGTAATATAGAAATGAAAATGAATTGAAAAATTGCAGAAAGCATCAGAAGTTACTAATTTTGGCCAGTTAAGTGCACTCTTGGGTAGGTATATAAGAAATTTATTTTTGGATGTATAAACCGGACTAATCTTTACTTTTGATTACCTATGTTTACAAATGAAATCAAGCATAAATACAACCTATATATGTCTACCAATAGACTTAATTATAAGCAAGACTTATGTCAACTAATAAACTCAAGTATAAACATAATTTATATCAAATAGAATTTTTTTGGGACTGGTGGCACTGCAGTCACCAGTATCAAAGTGGTATCTATGCTTAAAATCAGGGCAAGACTTTATGCTCGCCTTGTATGTATAAGATTTACTGCATTATGAATGGCATTAGGGTTTGTATGCAAAGGCAATTTCATATTTCAAATCGCTCCAAGCAATGGGTAGATGAGTTGGTTATCAACAACTTGGCAGAAGAGGAAAAGACACAGTGAATGTAGGAAAGAAAGAGATAAGAAAAAAGTAAATTTGGAAATCTGAGAGGAGTGAGGAAAGAAATAAATAAAGAAAGGTGAAAAATACATGTAGAAAGAAAGAAAGAAAACTGAAAATACAAGTTTAAAGAAAGAAAAGAAGAAAGAAAGGTGAAAAATACTTGTATAAAGAAAGAAAGGTATAAAGAAAGAAAGGAAGAAAGAAAGGTGAAAATACAGGTATAAAGAAAGAAAGAAAGAAAAAAGAAAGAATGGTGAAAATACATGTATAAAAAAAGAAAAAGAAAGGTAAAAATACATGTATAAAGAAAAAGGTGACAATATATGTATAAAGAAATAAAGGTGAAAAATACACGTATAAAGAAAGAAAGGATAAAAGAAAGAAAGGTAAAAATACATGTATAAAGAAAGAAAGGATAAAAGAAAGAAAGGTAAAAATACATGTATAAAGAAAGAAAGGATAAAAGAAAGAAAGGTAAAAATACATGTATAAAGAAAGAAAGGATAAAAGAAATAAAGGTGAAAAATACACGTATAAAGAAAGAAAGGATAAAAGAAAGAAAGGTAAAAATACACGTATAAAGAAAGAAAGGATAAAAGAAAGAAAGGTAAAAATACACGTATAAAGAAAGAAAGGATAAAAGAAATAAAGGTGAAAAATACACGTATAAAGAAAGAAAGGATAAAAGAAAGAAAGGTAAAAATACACGTATAAAGAAAGAAAGGATAAAAGAAAGAAAGGTAAAAATACACGTATAAAGAAAGAAAGGATAAAAGAAAGAAAGGTAAAAATACATGTATAAAGAAAGAAAGGATAAAAGAAAGAAAGGTAAAAATACATGTATAAAGAAAGAAAGGATAAAAGAAACAAAGGTGAAAAATACACGTATAAAGAAAGAAAGGATAAAAGAAAGAAAGGTAAAAATACATGTATAAAGAAAGAAAGGATAAAAGAAATAAAGGTGAAAAATACACGTATAAAGAAAGAAAGGATAAAAGAAAGAAAGGTAAAAATACATGTATAAAGAAAGAAAGGATAAAAGAAAGAAAGGTAAAAATACAAGTATAAAGAAAGAAAGGATAAAAGAAATAAAGGTGAAAAATACACGTATAAAGAAAGAAAGGATAAAAGAAAGAAAGGTAAAAATACACGTATAAAGAAAGAAAGGATAAAAGAAAGAAAGGTGAAAAATACACGTATAAAGAAAGAAAGGATAAAAGAAAGAAAGGTAAAAATACATGTATAAAGAAAGAAAGGATAAAAGAAATAAAGGTGAAAAATACACGTATAAAGAAAGAAAGGATAAAAGAAAGAAAGGTAAAAATACATGTATAAAGAAAGA
This sequence comes from Acanthosepion esculentum, assembly GCA_964036315.1. NCBI lineage: Eukaryota > Metazoa > Mollusca > Cephalopoda > Sepiida > Sepiidae > Acanthosepion > Acanthosepion esculentum. The sequence continues at coordinate 47,025,388 of OZ038518.1, forward strand.
AAGGATAAAAGAAAGAAAGGTAAAAATACATGTATAAAGAAAGAAAGGATAAAAGAAATAAAGGTGAAAAATACACGTATAAAGAAAGAAAGGATAAAAGAAAGAAAGGTAAAAATACACGTATAAAGAAAGAAAGGATAAAAGAAAGAAAGGTAAAAATACATGTATAAAGAAAGAAAGGATAAAAGAAAGAAAGGTAAAAATACATGTATAAAGAAAGAAAGGATAAAAGAAAGAAAGGTAAAAATACATGTATAAAGAAAGAAAGGATAAAAGAAAGAAAGGTAAAAATACATGTATAAAGAAAGAAAGGATAAAAGAAATAAAGGTGAAAAATACACGTATAAAGAAAGAAAGGATAAAAGAAAGAAAGGTAAAAATACACGTATAAAGAAAGAAAGGATAAAAGAAAGAAAGGTAAAAATACATGTATAAAGAAAGAAAGGATAAAAGAAAGAAAGGTGAAAAATACACGTATAAAGAAAGAAAGGATAAAAGAAATAAAGGTGAAAAATACACGTATAAAGAAAGAAAGGATAAAAGAAAGAAAGGTAAAAATACATGTATAAAGAAAGAAAGGATAAAAGAAAGAAAGGTAAAAATACATGTATAAAGAAAGAAAGGATAAAAGAAAGAAAGGTAAAAATACATGTATAAAGAAAGAAAGGATAAAAGAAATAAAGGTGAAAAATACACGTATAAAGAAAGAAAGGATAAAAGAAAGAAAGGTAAAAATACACGTATAAAGAAAGAAAGGATAAAAGAAAGAAAGGTAAAAATACATGTATAAAGAAAGAAAGGATAAAAGAAAGAAAGGTAAAAATACATGTATAAAGAAAGAAAGGATAAAAGAAAGAAAGGTAAAAATACATGTATAAAGAAAGAAAGGATAAAAGAAAGAAAGGTAAAAATACATGTATAAAGAAAGAAAGGATAAAAGAAATAAAGGTGAAAAATACACGTATAAAGAAAGAAAGGATAAAAGAAAGAAAGGTAAAAATACACGTATAAAGAAAGAAAGGATAAAAGAAAGAAAGGTAAAAATACAAGTATAAAGAAAGAAAGGATAAAAGAAATAAAGGTGAAAAATACACGTATAAAGAAAGAAAGGATAAAAGAAAGAAAGGTAAAAATACACGTATAAAGAAAGAAAGGATAAAAGAAAGAAAGGTGAAAAATACACGTATAAAGAAAGAAAGGATAAAAGAAAGAAAGGTAAAAATACATGTATAAAGAAAGAAAGGATAAAAGAAAGAAAGGTAAAAATACACGTATAAAGAAAGAAAGGATAAAAGAAAGAAAGGTAAAAATACATGTATAAAGAAAGAAAGGATAAAAGAAAGAAAGGTAAAAATACATGTATAAAGAAAGAAAGGATAAAAGAAATAAAGGTGAAAAATACACGTATAAAGAAAGAAAGGATAAAAGAAAGAAAGGTAAAAATACATGTATAAAGAAAGAAAGGATAAAAGAAAGAAAGGTAAAAATACATGTATAAAGAAAGAAAGGATAAAAGAAATAAAGGTGAAAAATACACGTATAAAGAAAGAAAGGATAAAAGAAAGAAAGGTAAAAATACACGTATAAAGAAAGAAAGGATAAAAGAAAGAAAGGTAAAAATACAAGTATAAAGAAAGAAAGGATAAAAGAAATAAAGGTGAAAAATACACGTATAAAGAAAGAAAGGATAAAAGAAAGAAAGGTAAAAATACACGTATAAAGAAAGAAAGGATAAAAGAAAGAAAGGTGAAAAATACACGTATAAAGAAAGAAAGGATAAAAGAAAGAAAGGTAAAAATACATGTATAAAGAAAGAAAGGATAAAAGAAAGAAAGGTAAAAATACACGTATAAAGAAAGAAAGGATAAAAGAAAGAAAGGTAAAAATACATGTATAAAGAAAGAAAGGATAAAAGAAAGAAAGGTAAAAATACATGTATAAAGAAAGAAAGGATAAAAGAAATAAAGGTGAAAAATACACGTATAAAGAAAGAAAGGATAAAAGAAAGAAAGGTAAAAATACATGTATAAATAAGTAGAAAATAAATATAAAAAAAGAAAAAGAAATGGGGATTATTTGTACAATGAAAGAAAGAAAGAATAAGTAAAAAGAATGAATGAAAAGGTGAAATACATGTATAAAGAAAAAAGAAAAAAGAAGTTCAGATTTTTGCAACGGGATTGCAATCTCACCAGCACCCTATTATAGTTTGTCACGGAATTGCCCATGATTTTCGAAATATACTATCATCTGTGAATTAAATCACCAAAGTAAAAAAAAAAAAACTTACAAAGACATTAAAATGGTTAAACTATACATTTGTATATGTGAATTAATGAGAAAATCAAGAAAACACAAGATTGTGATGATGACTTAAATCAGTGATTCTTAATTTATTTTGTCATATTATTCTTAAATTGAGCAAAAATTCAAACATGGAATAGTAACAATATCTCATTTCAGAAATAATAATGATGCTTCATTTATAACTATATTAACTTTTTATTTTATAAAAGGTTACAATTTAAAAACATAAATATTGGCAATTAAATAACTGAAAATTATATTATACAATAAATAAAATGATGATAAAGAAATAATTAATGCTTACAATAACTTAACTGACATTAGAATTAATTTTAACTTGTGTCAGCATTAGTAACGATTAATGTTAGTATTAGACTGGGTGTAGATATTTGATCATGGGAAATGAAACTGACACAGCACCAATTTCTTTCCTTACAAATATTGATGAGAAAGTAAAAGACATAGTTTCATGCCTTTCTCATAAGAGAAATAATATCTTTGCCTTTAAAATGTGAACTGAAAATATAACTACCTTGATTGGTCACTGTTAATATAGGTACTAATTAATATAGGTACTAATTAAGGTAAGAGTTAAGCCTTCTGTTTCCAAAACATTTGGTTCATTTTTATAAAAACTGCTGATCCAGGATTAGCAAAGAACTTTTGGTTCATTTTAGAAGATAACTACAGAATCCTACAGAACTTTGGAATTAAAGTTCTGATCTTGAAATGGTTATAGAACTTTGGAATAAAATTATTCCTCTAGGCAATGCATAGAAATTTGGAATAAAACTACTGATCTAGGAATGGCAAAAAAAATAATCCTTGAATGGCAAGGAAGAAAAATGATGATCCAGGAATGGCAAAGAACTCTAGGGTTCATTTTAGAAGAAATCAACTGATCCAGAAATAGCAACTAGCTGAAGCAATTGCTCTGATCAATTGCTTTATATTGTTGTTGCAGGATGCCCAACAATGAACAGCACAGAAAATAGAACTGGTGAAACAAGTTTTATTCATTGTGCATATATTTATATATCTTGTTCTCCATTGAGCTCTGAAGAGAGACCAATGATAATTAGTTAACTTCTTTTTAGTTGTTTTTGTCATGATTTTTCAGTTTTATCACTTTATGGTGAGTAATATATTTTATTTTTCTTGCTTTCTTTTTAAAATAAGACGAAGTTGTGTCTATTTCATACTAATGTTCTTTCCTCTCTCTATTCCAGATGGACTTGAATAGGAATGCAGAGAGATTCTTGGTTGGCAACCAGTCTAGGAAACAACTTTGATCCTAAATCAGATAGTTGAACTCTCTAGTGACTCATTATAGAGCAGAAAGAGCACAACATGACACAAACTGATTCTCTATTACATTCTTGTTTGTCTCTGGACATCTTGCTGAAAGATTGAAACTGACAATGTGTACATCTCAAACCCAGTATCGTCCATGTCTAGTCATGATAAATCTATGGTCATTTTCAACTGCAAAGGATAGACAGGATTATATTTTCTCTTGAAAAGACATGTGTCACCAGGCAACCATAAACCTGCACTTAAAATCTTAATGTATTACATTCAATCAAGAATTGATAAAAAAAAATTACAAAATTTGGAGCAACTTTTGTATTTAACCAATAATTTATTTATTGACAAGCAATTAAAAAGAGGAATCAAATTTTAAAAAATTTTAACTAAATTTTTAAGATGTAATATTTTATGATTATACATTGATTTCTGTCTGAATTTCTGGGATGAGGAGATTACATTATTTATATTTGGTCTATTATTCTCATCTTTGTTGTTGTTGTTGTTATCATTATGTTTTGGTGGTTGTGATCTCCAGCTTTCTTCAGGTGTCTCTTTATTTGATCTATGAGGGTAGATTGTTCTCATTTTACTGCTCATGTCTAGGGATATCTCAACTTATTCTTATTTATTACTGTTCAGTTATTACTGTGTTGAATACTAAAGAGGACTTTTTTCATCCTAAAGTTCAACCAAGACAAGGATTAAGAGCTACACAAAGGAGATAGTTACTGTTAAAATGTTGCTTTTTTCTAATTTTTTTTTTTTAAGTGAGAGTCACCCTTTACAAGGACTGGGGGTTATTTGAGGTAGAGGGTTACATTAGGAGGACATTTGTGTGTATAGTTGAGGGTGATAACGATTAACCCTAGCCTTGGACAGGTTAAGATTGTAGTGCTCGGGGAAACATCCTGTTGGTTGTTGATTCCACAGGACAGTGGTTTGCAGGAAGAAGCTGCTTGAGTGGAACTTACTTCTCACTGATGGAATACGGAGGGAATGTGGGTGGTTTGCTACTATGTAAGTGGCATGGCGTGTTCTTGACATGAAGATTTGGCTTGGCAGGACCAGGGAATGTCATTTGTCTGAGCATAGATGTTAAAATGTTCTGAGTATATTCTTCATTATTCTTCTAATTATTATTCTTCATTTATATAGATCAAAAAGAGGGTTGGTCCAAAGAGTAACCCCCGTGGGATGTCTGCATTGGCTGCTAGGGCACCAGAGGACTGGCCATTAATAACTACCTTCAGAGACCTATCTGTCAGGAAGGATTTTATGATAAAGTAGACCCTTCCAGTTATTCCATAACTGGAGAGCTTGTGTAGTAAACCTTTATGCTACACCTTGCCAAAGGCCTTTGAGATATCTATTACTATGGTCCTTGAGGTGTGTTTGTCATCAAGAGCCAAAATGATTCGGTGAGTGATAGTAGTTAAGACATCAGCAGTGGATTGGGCTGAACAAAACCTATACTACTTGTGGCTGAAGAGGTTTTCAAGGTGTTCGACAACCTTCTTATTGATTATGGCCTCAAAAAGCTTACTGATGATACTGAGGAGACTGATGTGTCTGTACTGGGAGAGGAAAGATCATGTGTCCGCATACTTAAAAACTAGGCATACGCTTCACACTTTCTATAGGCTTGAGGAGGATTGAATAACTTTGTTAAGATTGGAGATAATTCCAGGTTGATATTCTTAAGGATAATCACTGGAATTTTGCCTGGGCCAGTGGCTTTCTTAGGTTCGAGCCCTTTGATAAGTCTAGAAACTTTTTGAGCTGTGATGGTAATATTACTGAGATTATGCTCAGTGAGACTTGGGAACTTGGGGAGGGGATGGGCTTTGTCATCTAATGTAGAGTTATAGGCAAAGATAGAAGTGAAGAGGTTCACTGTATCTATCAAGGAGGATATGACCTTGGGGCCATTTATAATTGTGGGCACAGCCGCTTTACCTCTGTTCATGATTTGGTTGGTGATCTTCCAGAATTCATGAGAATCCAATTTGTTTCTTTTCAATCTTGGTCTGGATTGTTCATGTATAGCTTCACTTGGTGTTTTCTAGAACTTATTTGCAGTGATTGCGGGCAGTTCTGAATACAGTGAGGGCCGAAATACATCGCTCCTTGCAGTAGATACTGAAGTAGTGGTTTTGGTGGGTTATTGCCACAGCACATTCAGGGCTACACCAGGGATGGCTGTTTGGTTTTTGCTGGAATTTAAAACTCTCTATTCCAGAAAGGATCCAATCAGTGATGAGTGCAGCAATTTGGGATGCAGTATGCTTGGAGAAGGTTGGGAGGGGAGCTTCCATAATGTAGGATTGAAAATTGTCTCAGTTTGTCTCCACATGGCGAAAAATCATTCTATGGAATGGTACATCACAGGATGCTTAGGTTTGGCATTGATCTGGACACTGATAAAGGAATGGTTTGACATGCCTAATGGCAGTAGAATTTTTGCTAAGCATTTATCAGGGCAGTAGGTTAGGAAGAGCTTGAGGATGTTTGCTTGATGACCTGTCATGTCTGGGACCTGGGTAAATTCTCTGATGATCTGGGTTAATTCATCGGCTTTAGAGAAGTCTATGCAATACCTGCCTTCAAAATCGGTTTTGTTGGAGTGGACTAGACATTCTTACGGTAGATATTAAAGTCACCACAAATATGAAAGCTGGCCAAGGGAAATTGAGTGAGGATATTATCCATTTTCTCTGATATACAGCCGAAGAATATTGTCCCTTCATTCCTAAGGTGATAGAGTGCAAAAACAAATGTGGTACTATGGACAAATGTCACGCAGAAGCACATGTATGGGAGATCAGGTTCTTCATTTTTTGTGTCTCTGTCACAGGGAAACTTGTCCTTGATGTAGGCTCCTAGTCCATGGCCATGTTTTAGGTAGTCGTGTTTAGCTATAAGAAGGGAGTAGCCCAAGACTGTGAACTCTGTTAGTGTGCTTGAAGTGTTGATACTGGTTTCAGAAAGTAACAGGAGATCTGGCTGAGTCTGAAGAAGATGGTGTTCCACTTGTGGAAAGTTGGAACACAGCCCCCTCATGTTGGCGTAGGAGATGTTATATGTGGGGTCTACTTTTTTTTTTAGGTTGGGTTTTATAGTTTTGTTCATTCGTATTTTGACTGGTTTCATGTGTGTATTGGTTGTTTGAAGACTAGTGGGCAGGGAGACAGGCACCCAAAGGTGTTGCAAGTATAAATATCTTGGAGAGAATCATCAACCAGAGATATAGCTGTAGCAGTACCCTTCATCATGGCATTGAGAGGCCCCACTGGAGACTGACTATCAGGTGGATGATAACACCAACACCCAAAAAATGTCTACCTCTAACACCTTTAATGAAGAGACAATCAACCAAAGAGAAGATATGTTGCGTCTGCCCAGATGAATGAGGTGTGTGATGTGAATGAATGATGAGGTGGTAGGAAGTGAAGATTATGAGGATAAAGAGTATTATGGGAAACATCTATGGAAGAAAGGTTTATTCTCTCATTTATGTTTCCATGATATTATAAACCATACTTCATGGACAGAACAGAATAGCTGAATAGAAAAGGAATGACAAATATGCTTTTTTCTCAGAGAGAGCCTTATAATGCTATATCATACACAAAATTATATATACATATATACACATGTCCATGCAAAGATATTATAACATATATGTAACAACAGTGTGTAAAAAAAGGGGGGAACTTTACATGTAATATTTCCCAAAAGGAAAACTGGAGTTACAGTGGTTTCTCTATGAACCAGGTGAGGCCATGTGGTTTTTATTGTATGACTACCACTGTGGGCTAGTGATGTTCTTCCTCAAGATCTACAGTCATATGCAAAAGTTTAAAACCACCTAGTAATTTTCATGTAAAATGCACACTAGAGTAATATAGGGTGGTTTATAATATAAATTTATTATGCAAAATCATTGACTCATATAAAAATACATAGTACTTTAAAAGGTAAATCCACAAATTTGAGAGAGAGTCATATTAGGCAGTTTTTTCATGAAGATCTAGCAAAATTGGGAGTGTTCAGTATTTTGTATGTCTGCCTTTGTTCATAATTACAACCTGTAGATGATGAGGCATGCTGTACACCAGACTTTTGCAGTACTTAGCAGTTATATCACCTGTCCAGACTTGCTTCATAGCATTTTGTAGGTCTTTGGCACTTGTGGGCTGTTTATCCACTACCTTGTCTTTCAGTAATGCCCATAGGTTCTCAATCAGATTGAGATTGGGGTTTTTACCTGACCAATCGAAGCTTTTGACTTTCTTCTTCAGGAAAGCACTCAGATTTTATATCAAACGGTATATCTTTCAGGATATCTTTTAAACCTTTCTTTTCTATTTTCAGCATTTTCCATTCAGTTTTTTATGGCTAATTAGTTAATTAAGTTATGGCTAATTAGTATCACATTGCAACCATGAACAGCCAGATGAAATTCACGATTATACTGTTGCCATTCACTGACATAGCCCTCCCCACATCAAATCATGATACTGGGAGGATGTTTTCACCATAGCTTGGATATAGTGGTCATCATATCTTGTGCCAATAGGCCTACAATCTTTCTGTTTTCAATGGACACACATCCAAGAAAAGGACTATATTCTACTTTGCTTCATCCCATTTCTCATACTTCTTAGTAAAGACTATCTGCTTGACTTTCATGGCTTCGGTTAAGCAAGGTTTTTTAGCAGATTTACATGCTTTCAACTTGAAATCATAAACAAGGTGCCTACTAACAGCTGAATGATGAATATTTGTACCTTTGAGAAGCAGTGCTGAGCATATTTTCTTGCAGGAACTGGTTGGAGGCTGAACAACTACTTGCTGGATCAAATTGTCATCAGGAGGGGTCGTTTTTCATGGTCTAACACTCTGCTTCTTGTCAGTATAAATTCCAGAATTATTGAATGTGACAACTGTCTGATGAACAGCCATTTTGCTTAAAGACAATTTGTTGCATATCTTCCTTTCAGAAAGTCCTTCTTTGTGTAAAATCAAAATTTGAGCTCTTTGTATTTCTGACAAACTGGCTTTCCCCCCCATTTTTTGACATTCAAAACACAGAAAAAAAATGAACATTTTCAATGATAATGCACTCACTGAGCATTAGTTTGTTAATATGGCTGATTAAGATGATGTCATATAGGATGATGCAATCATAAACATAATCTGATGCAATCCACAAACCTGGAAATGAAAAAAAAAGATTTTTTGGTTAGGTGGTCTGAAACTCTTGCAGACGACTGTATATCTCAACTGCCCTTCATCACTATCACCTGACATCGCTCACTGGCCATCACATGACCCTTGTGACTCTCAATGAAAGGGTAGAAAATCACCTTTTGTATCTCTACAAGAGGATAGATCTAGATTGGCTCTTGATGTGAAGAAGTTAAGATTGTAGTGTTAAAGGAAACATGCAAAGAGGAGTCTGTTCCACAAAGTAGCATTTCCAGAGAAAAACTGTCAGAGTAGAACTTCCACCTTACAATTGAAATATGGAGAAAAAGAGGGTGATTTGACTCTGTGGGAGTAACATGGCAAGTCCTAGCTGTAAATGTCCAAACTGGTAGAACTAAGGAATGGAGCTTATAGGAACATTTGCCATGGAACTAGCATTTTTTTTATATAAATACAAGGCCCAAGATCCACCCAAAGTAGAGTGTCATGGAATGAGGTGTGGGATAAGAGGAGAAAGTAGGAAATTAAGATTATATAGATATGAAGGATAGTTAACAATTATCACTAGCATTGAAGAAGTTAATATTAGTAGAGTTTGAGAATCCATGCAGGAGTGTGTGCTATGAAGTAGCAGTTTTTAGGAAAAAAAAACTTTCTGCATGGAACATCCTTATGACAAATGAAATACATAGGGAATGGGGGTAATTCAACTCTGGGGATATAGCAAGATCCAGCTGTAAAGGTTTGAACTGGTTGCATTAATAAAGAGAACAACATACTGGTAAAGTAGTAATTGGCTTGCGATGGGAAAAATGACTAGGTTGGAATCTCTACAAAGCTGTGTAAACAATTTTGAACTTTATTATGGAGATAAAGTGAAGATCGTGCAGCTCCAGTTACGATTTAGCAATAACGGTCTATTTTTGGTTTGATCTCTTGTAAAGATAAAGTATGGCAGGAGGAATCAAGTACTTTCTGGGGTGGTACAAGGAGTTGACCATTTTTCTAGCAACTTTAGTGATGAATTGTATATACATGTTCCACTTGAGGACTGGAGAGAACTTAAGTTCCAATATTCAAAGCATTAAGCCTCATTGACTGTGCACTCAGACTGGAGAAAATACAGGGTGTAGATAAAGTAGCAATAGGTTTGTGATATTGCATTTGTGGGAAAGAGACTATAGAATGGAAAATGAATTTTCTCCACAAGACCATATTACATCTTCCGTATCTTTTAGCTTTTGTCAGGTGTTTGTCATATTGAATAACCTTCAAATATCCAATGAAACCCTTTATTTGATCAATATGGTGTTCATATCTATGCTTGACCTTTTGAGTGGATAATTTGAGCTGAGTTTGTGCATTGATTCTTTTAATTGTCTTACTCTTAAATGTTGATCTGTGTCTCTTATTTTCATAAGGGTTGATGTGACCTGTCTTTTTTTTTCTCTCTACATAATCAACCATATCTAATTTCAAAATCTCTTCACAGATTATTGATTTCCAATATTCTTCAAGATTTATTTTTAGGGAGCAGTTAGTTGGACCTTTTGTATTCTTGACCAGAACTGCACTGAATGTTACACGCACTCAATTCTTTTCATGGATTTTTGAAAATTATTATTTGTTTGATTTCATTCAAGAAATCAGAATTAATTTTCAATAAATGAGCCAAAGATCTTTCTCCTTGGTAAATATATTTGCTAGCTCATTAAGCTCTTCAGATTATCATGGTTATTAATTTGCACCAAAAACTTTGCATGGCAAATTTGAAGAAGACAAGAGAATTCAAGTCACCCTATTGTGCCAACAAAAGGAAAAGTATCTAGCCATTCTGAATATCTCAAGAACCAGTTATGTGGTCTTGATGTAATTCAACAATCCATCAGTGGAAGCTTTAATATGCATACATAAATATACACTTATGAATGAGGTTAATCAGTCAGCAGTAAAATGCTATTGAGTAAACCATGTGTACTAGCTGTCACATTCTCATGCATGTTAGTGGAAAAGATACTAAATTTTGACCAAGCTTTTTTATGCTTGGCATACATTCATTAAGTTTGACAAATAGGCCTCGTTGCATTAAGACTTTTGGATATTTGTAGTTGGATGGGCAAAGAGAAAAAATAATTTACATTGACATATCACAAATAACAAATTTATTTACTTATATCATTTGCTTTTTAGAACTTGAGTAGTTTGATAAAAAAGAAATAGAGTACAAAGGAAAATCAACTTGAAATATTTTTTCTTACTGTTGTCAACTATCAGTTAAGTCTGTTTTGTTTGATGTTGCATAGTGTCCAGTTTCTTGTTCCCATTGTGGCAAAGGGAGAATAAAGTGATGTGAAAAGTGACTTCTGTATTTCTGGTACTCTCTGCATGGCAATGCTGTTAAGCATCTTTTCATGATGTTGGTCTCCATAAAAGAAGCTTAAATATTTGTAGTTCTGTAATTTCTTTTTAAAGCTTTTGATTGGCTGAAAAACAATTTATTTTTTGTTCTAATGTTGAGTTGATTTGGAATATCTTATTTTGAGCCAAAAATTATTTCTCTGATGGGCATTTCTTGTTTTTTTTTGTTTTTTTTAATTTCCAGTGTGTTACAATGCCTCAGAATGAAAACTTGCATTAAGAATTTTTTTTATATATCAGAGCTCTGACCCAGTATTATTTTGGCAAAATATCACCATATCCAGGACTCTAAACCCCAAAGGAATCCAGTTAAGCTACCTGTATCTTTTAGTTTTTCCTTCAAAGGCACTGGACCAGTAAATGCAATATCCATGATCAGAATGATATCAGAGAGACCAATACAAATACAGATGGATGTATACTTATGTTTTATAGATTATGCAAAAGAATCTGACAAGGTACAACACAAGGATATATTTGAACTGCTAGGAAAACTAGATCTATTTGAAAAATATGTTAGAATAATCTAGAACATATACTGAATCGGTGATGGGGAGTATGATGTTGAAAGACCCGAAATTCTCTGATGAACCAAATCAAATAACATCACTGACAACCCCCTCAGGCGCCTACTTAACAGCGTACTTTTGAATTATTCTTTCTACTGTTTAAACAGTGACATCCAGGAACAGACTGGATGATGATCCAGGAATAGACTGGTTGACAAATTGGAAAGCCAATTGACAGTGAGGAGATAAAACAAAAGTGCATTTCTGGACTAACAACCTGACTTATGCAATTCAGGAAACACTACAGAAACTCATGCGAATAAATACCACCAGGGGATCCCGAGAGGGGTGGGGGAGAATGAGATTCCTATTATGTTGGATGAAATGGAAACAAACCAAGCTACAGATCTACAGACAATGAGACTGACATGCCCATGTGGAAAGATGTGCAAAAATATGCGCGGCCTAAAAATCCATCAGGTTAAAGTGAAGTGTCAGGTGCAGTCGAACCAACAGCAGCATGCAGGATTTTCCCTGGTGAGACGCAGGAGGTGTAGGGCCGGGAAGCTCACTACAGTGCCCAGTCCCTCCAAGCAGAGGTTCAAGCAGAGCCTGATACTCCATTTCGAAGAAAGACAAAATAGCCACCCGCCAATGACAAACATGACTGGCACGAATTCGACGTGGACATCGGCGAGAACCTTGAAACAACATCAAGAGGTTCGGTGGATAAACGACAATGTCCAAAATCGTCACTAGTTATACAGCAGGGAAATTTGGGTATGAAGAGCAGAAGGAAAAGAAGAGTATTAACAAAGAAAATAGGAGGGAATTCAAAATTAAACAATTTAGGTCGGAGCTAAAATCTCTTGAGAAACAATATAAAATCGTGAAACCCGAACAAGACAACCCTTACGGGAGCTCAGAGACCTAATTTGTTTAAAATAAAGTCTTTACGTAGAGCAGAATGGCATAGACGAAGGAGGAAAGAAAGGGCAAAGAAACGGATGACATTTCTCTCAAATCCATACAATTTTACAAAGAAGCTGTTAGGGGAGAATCAAAGTGGTCATTTGGAGAGTACCCCTAGTGAAATTAATGCATTCCAGCAAGAAACTCTGAGTGATCCAAATAGACAACTAGAACTGTTAGAAAATACGTCCCTGATAAAACCTAATGTATCATCAATGCCTTTTGACTTAAAAAAACAACTTGGATGGAAATTAACGCAGTCATTAAAGCAGCCAGAACAGCCTCCACACCAGGTTCAAACGGAGTGTCTTACATAGTTTACAAACGCTGTCCGAAACTCCGTCGGATGTTATGGAAGATATTGAAAGTTATTTGGAGGAGAGGGAAAATAACAGGACAATGGAGACACACTGAAGGTATTTGGATCCCTAAAGAGGAGGGAGCCAGAAGGATAGACCAATTCAGATGCATCTCCCTGTTGAACACGGAGGGTAAAATATTTTTTAGCATCTTAAACCGACGCTTGGCAGACTTCCTTCTTAAAAATGAGTACATATATACCTCTGTACAAAAAGGCGGAGTACCAGGAATACTGGGATGTATGGAGCATATAGGGGTCATATCGCAGCTGTTAAAAGAAGCAAAAGCAAATAGGGGTGAAAAAGCAATTGTGTGGCTAGATCTTAAAAACGCCTACGTATCAATACCACATAAATTAGTGGAAGAAGCTCTCCATCACCATTATGTACCTAGTAAAATAACCAAATTAATTTCTGATTACTATAATAATTTCCAAATGAGAACATTATCAGAAAATACTGCGTCGACATGGCATAAATTGGAGAAGGGCATCATAACGGGATGTGCAATCTCAGCGACCCTTTTCTGTTTAGCCATGAACATGTTAATCAAAGCTGCAGAAACAGAATGTAAAGGGCTGGTTACTAAATCAGGACTAAGGCAACCTCCTATAAGAGCCTATATGGATGATATGACGATAACCACTACATCTGTTATTGGCGCGAGATGGCTGCTAATGGGGATTGAAAAGCATATCACATGGGCCCGAATGAGCTTCAACCCCGCAAAATCAAAGTCACTCGTTTTAAGGAAAGGTAAAATATTGGATAAGGAGCGATTCAGACTATCCGGGGAGAACATACCAACAAGTAAGGAAAAGCCTGTAAAAAGCCTTGGAAAACGTATAGATCACTCTGTAAAAGACGCAACAGCAATTCAAGAAACAAAAGACAAACTAGAGACTTGGTTAAAAAGAGTTGATAAATCCGGCTTGCCAGGCCGATTTAAAGCTTGGATTTATCAGCATGCCATTCTTCCCAAAATCTTATGGCCATTGTCTATTTACGAATTCACAACATCTCATATAGAACAATTAGAAAAAAGAATTAACATGCGACTACGAAGATGGTTAGGTCTACTGAAGAGTTTGACCAGTGCTGCTCTATACGGCAATACCAATGCTCTGCAACTTCCTTTCAGAAGTCTAGTAGAGGAATTCAAAGTCACCAAAATTAGAACAATAATGCAGTACGAGTTATCCAAAGATCCAAAGGTGGCTGGAACAGGCATTGAAGTTTACTCAGGAAGGAAATGGGGAGCAGAGAACGAATTATGTGTCGCTAAAGAAAGGCTCCGCGAAAAGGCCATATTAGGCGCCGTGGCTACTGGACGTGCGGGCTTAAGGTTTTTTCCTATCATTCGGGTAGACAGGGCTAAAGGTAAAGAAAAGGACCTTTTAATACAAGAAGAAGTACATAAGGGTGAGGAGGAGAAAAGGGTGGCAAAGATGGTAGGACTAAGGCAACAAGGTGCGTGGACCAATTCGGGATCCATGATTTATAGGAAAATCAAATAGTCGGATATATGGCGTAATGGTATCAATATAAAGTGCCTAATTCAGACTGTATACGACACCCTTACCAGTCCTACCAACCTTCACCTATGGCATAAAACAGAATCACCCTTATGCCAATTGTGCTCGTGTCGAGGAACTCTAAAGCATATTCTAAGTAGCTGTAAGACAGCACTAACGGAAGGCCGGTATAGATGGAGGCATGATGAAATCTTAAAGGATATAGCAAAGATAGTTAGTATGGCCATCAGCATTAATACTTTAAACCTAGATAAAAGAGCTATAGAGTTTCATAGAGCTGGTGAGAAACCCCACCAAAAAAGGACAGAACACAGCAAATACTCTGTCAGACTGGGAATTAAGGGTCGATTTAGGAACAAAACTAAAATTCCCTGACCACATTGCGCAAACATCATTACGCCCAGATATAGTATTCTTCTCAAATAATACTAAGAAAGTAATAATGTGGGAACTGACAGTGCCTTGGGAAGAGCATGCAGAGGAAGCCCACAAACAGAAGATGCTAAAATATGATGAATTAATAACGAGTTGTAAAAACAATGGATGGAAATCAAGCTGTTTGCCAACTGAGGTAGGTGTAAGGGGTTTTGCTGCAAGGTCCCTATGCAAATCTCTAACTGATATTGGCTTAGGTGCTAACAAAAGAAAGGCGATTCGGACCATAACTAATACAGCAGAAAGGAGAGCAAAATGGTTATGGATTAAACGTGATAGCTCTTGGACTTCAATGTAACAAAATAGTTAAAATTATCAAGTCGGGTAAATCTGTAAATAATAATTATTAATATAATTGTACATGGCAATAATATAAACATTTTTTTATGTTTAAATACACGACTTGAATTGGACAGGTACAGTCAACGAATATATCATGTCAATTTGTAAATTGTGTTATTTGTAAATATGTATTTTTTTTATGTTAAACCCAATTTATATATACTAATCTAATTGTAAGTTACTTTTAGCGGTTTCAGTGCAACACATCTTGTAAGGCTTTTTCTCTTCTAGTCTCATATTTTTTGTTTTTGTAATTTTATTTTTACACGAACATTTCGCATTTTGTATATTTTAATCAGAATCATAACACATAGTGTATTTATAGAGTTTTTTCTCTCGATCATCGCTATATATTATTTTTTTTATTTTATCAGTTTAATTGTCATCGGTTTTAAGCTATATATAAATATATGAAGCTCCGTTATTACTTAATATTATTTTATTTTAAAGGATATAAGAATGTATTGTAAAGTAGATCGCACTTCTTTTGTAGTTTAATTAATTTCAAGAGTATTTCGTAGTTTATTGTATGTAAATGACTTCAAATTTGTAAATAGTTTTAAATCAATGTTAAGGAATATTATGGTGCTTTATGTATTTTTTTTCTATTTTTTTATTTTTATTTGTGTGTGTACAGATAGTTATCTGACGATCACAAAAGCGTGAAACCCAGGGTCACAAACCTCACATCAATCCAACTAAATATATATATATATATATATATATATATATATATATATATATATATATATATATATATATATATATATATATATGTGTGTGTGTGTACACACATATATAAGTAAATAAAGAACAAGTAGGAATCATTAAAGAATGCAAGATCCATACATTTGCAAATGATATTACCTAATATTACACAGTTCACTTCCAATATTTGTCACATTATATATAATTTTTAATGCACACTTCCTTCTTACCTTAGGTGATATGCATAGTACATGCTTGAGTGATCATGTCTCATTTCAAATTGTGACTGACTTGACAGAATTCCCAAAGTAGGCTGCCAGTACTTTCTGTGGTGGACTGGTTGTCAAACAAGGCTATAAGATCCAGTCTGTTCTGCTATTTAATCCATAGTTGGGGGAGAAGAGATGGATTTATATCTTCCCCAAAGGTATTTACACATAGGGGAATGTAACAAACTTGTATGGAATTTGAACTCCGTTCTTCAATTTGTTATTCTGAGTCATTATTCATCACCCCATCCACACATCCAAGCTTATATCACTCGGTATTCTCAAGTGGTTGACTATCTAGCTATTGACCAGGCTTGACGTCACTTAATTCCGGTGATTGTACAAGAACCAGTGTTTGAATGTGATATGGCCCTAAGCCCTTAAATATAATATTATATTATAAAATATATATTCACAATATATGCAGTTAATGTGTTAATCTTCTGTGTTAGGAATTTATGATTTAGTCCCCAGTGACATCTTATACTTATATAAATATGTAAATATGTGCTTATATTTCTATTGGTTTCATTCTGATATCATCATTTATGATTGGTCACCTCAAAGTGACATGTTTGCCTTATTCATGTTGTCACTAAATTTGAATAATGTTAGCTCCTTGTGGAGAGAGCAGCTTGTATATTTGAAACACTGTTATAAAATATTCACATTCAGTGTCCATTGGATTCTTTGGAGGAATTAGAAAGATGAGACTTGTGTCTTCATTCCTTGGTCTTTCTTGCTCAGATGGACGGAAGAAATAACGAGAAAGGAAATTCAGAGACGAGATCCTGTAAATTAATATCAGTGTCCAGTGTGCAAAGAAAAAATGTCTCTTTGCTGGTGTCAGTGAAAGGAGACATGAGAAAGAATAAATACAGAGAAGATGACAATATTTAAGTAAGAATCTTTGTTTTGGGAACATAAAAAGAATTGTGGATCTTGATTAATGGAAAGAATCAATTGATTTTTTTTTAGTTGATTGATTTTATGACATTTTAACATCATCATATTAGATGATGAATATGAACAGACTAAAGAATCAATATGAAAAGGCTGACAAAGATAAATTGATAGATATTAAAGGAATTAGATAGCTGGAGAGATATGAATGGACAGAGATAATTTAAACACAGGGATAGAAAAAACAGATTGAGATCGACTTATCAGAATAGATAAACTAGTAAATAGATAAAGAGGTAGATAATATGCAAGATGAGATGGATACAGAATACATTTTAGTTATAGACATAAGAATAGACAAAGATATAAACATACAGAGATAGATAAGTAAATAGATATGAACAAGCTTGAATATATAAATAAATATGCAGAAAAAAAAAACTGTGATAGATATGAACAAACTGACACCATTAGTTGCATAGATAAATAAGAAGAAATCTATGTGGATAGATAAAAAGATCAATGATTGGTTATATACCAAGCACTTTTAGGATGTGCATGATCATGGTTCTCCACAACTTCCTTTCTTTTGTTTCTATAACTAACTTTTGCCCCTTTGCCATGTTTCTTTGTCCCCGTTATACCATCCATCAACTTCTTTTATGTGGCATGTCCCTTCAAGACATGATCGATCATGGCTCTCTATAACTTCCTTTCTTTTGTTCCTTTAAGTAACTTTTGTCCCTTTCCCAAACCTCTTTGTCTCTGTTCTGCTATCCATTCCTTCAAGATCTCTAAGATGCTTACTCATTGTTCCCACAATATTTCTCTTTTCTTCAGTATAAAACCTGTGAGTGTTAAAATTTTCAGATAGATATAAAAAAAAAAGCTTAGAGATATGAACAGATTAATAGATAGATATGAACAAATTCAAATTGATAAATACATGTGAACACAGATAAATAGATTGATAGATATCAACAGACGTGGATTGTTAGATTGACATATAAATAACAGACTGAGCGCTATATATGTGAACAGATAGATAGATAGATAGATAGATAGAGATTGAGTGAGGCAGGTAGATATGAAAAATTTGAGACAGATGGATATGAATAAATTGAGTGAGGTAGATAGACAAAAAGTTTCAGATAGATGGATATGAATAGAATGAGTGAGGTAAGTAGATACATATGAAAAGTTTTAGATAGATATGAACACCCTAAGATAGATAAGTACATACATATGAGTAGATTGGAACAGATGAATAGACTAAGAATGAGAGAGAGAGAGTGAGGGAAGATGTAGGACGATTGAGTGAAAAAAAAAAATATATATATATATATATATATATATATATATATATATATATATATATATATTGAGGCAAATATGTACTCACATATTTGTTTTATCTGAGCCTTTTCTGGCAATTTTAGAATCTATTATTATATAAAAATAACAAAATTTCTTCTCCAGAAATTTGTTGGTTATGTTATTTCCATTGTTATAAAATAATTATACTTTGTTCTGCTTATGAGCAACTCTCTCCTGAGATTTTTCTTCTTTCAGAATTGTCTGTATTTTATCTGCTTCTGTTTTGTCACTCAGCAAAAGAAACAAACTTTCTGAGTTTGAAGACTTCTGACAAGTCTTCAGATCCAGTTTGAGGACAAAATCAATTTTTTACTCCACCTCATATTATGATTACACCATTTTTGTTTTAACTTATTTGGAATGTTTAAAAATTTATTTATTTACATTAGTTTAATTGAAAGGAAACAATTTTTACACAATGGCACTTAGATATTACTCTCTCTATGTGATATTCATAATGTGGGCAAACATGGTTCTCCACATCTACCTCTATATTTTACTCAAAGTAACGCGTGTTCCTTAACAACACCTTTTTGCATTTGTGATACTTGGTCCATTTTCCATTTCCTCAAAATTGCCAAGTAGGTTTTCACTACATTTCTATGCTTCTCTTGCCTTTAGTGTGTCTTGTGAGTGTTACATTCTCTAATGCTACTTTCCTTACTATGTGACCCCAAAATTTCATCTGTTTATGATTTTTATGAATATGTGTGTAGTAATCACCACACCTTTCAGTTGAATGATAACACAGTTGCTTCAAATCTCTTCATATGTAATGAAATTACCCAGCAATCATTGACATAAAGAGATTAGAGAGTACATAGCAGATTAGCACCAGAGATTTTAATTGTAATGAAATTGCCCAGCAATCATTGACATATAGGAGATTAGAGAGTACATAGCAGATTAGCACAAGAGATTTTAATTCTATGTAATTGTATACATAATGAAATTGTAATACTTGTAGAAAAATATAATAAGGTAAAATTAAATATAATACTAATATGATACTTGTATAAAATATAATAAGGTGTTCGCAAATTAACGGAATGATCGAATATACACATAGAACAATTAAGACAACATTAATAGCTAGAAAGGAATCATGGCTAAACACCTTTCCAATAAGGCTAACGGGTATCTGTGCTGCACCTAATTCTTCCAATACCTCACTCTTCTTTACAGTTAAAGGAACACATATAATGATTCCTCAGTTGCTAGTAGATGATACTAACAATAACATAGATAATCAGAAGTTTACTAAGGAGTTACAATTTACCTTACACACCTTACATTCAACAAAGATTAAAGGTCTGTAAATAAGTCAAATCAATACATTCCGGAAAAGCTTAAGACATGTAAAAATGTATGGCTAAGAGTAGGCAGAGTTTGTAAGCTTCTGGAAGCCCCTTACACCTTAAGTGTTATGTAGAACTGACAAATATTTTGTAATTAAAATGAACAAGGAGATACAGTTAACTGTATCAATAGATAGTTTAAAACCACATGTTGAACCTAAAAGTGACAAGCAAGTTATAACTGAAAATCAACCTCATAGTGATGATGTAATAATGGATACAGAAAACATAGACAGAAATAGTAAGCCTAATCATACGAAAGCTGGTAGAAAGCTTTCTTGGAAAAAAGACAACCAATATCACTACTACTAAACTCTGCTAGTAGGTGGGGAGGTTTGTAGTGATAGACCAAAACTTATCTCCCATTGACCAAACAAAAATGACAATGGCAAAGAATTATAAATATTCACGAGAATAGAAAACAGTCATGTGACCTGACAAGACACACATGAGACATTGTTAGTAGGGGAAAGTCAATCACTCTCTTTTACTCCTGAAAGTTAAGGTATCAAGATGTACCATTTCATGCTTGTGACAAACCAAAAAGATAAGTACAAAATTTATATTGTTTTTGGTACATAATCTTTTTGGTATATATATATATATATATATATATATATATATATTTTGTCATCCATAGACAGACTGTTTCGCTGTTTCACAGCTCATCAGTGTGGCTAGACGTCCGATTGCCTCTAGCTAGGATCGAAACCCGACTGAATTGGCGTCAGTCGGAACTTCTACCACTAAGACGTCGGCGCACAGCAGGGATGAAGGTGAATTTTAGCGTGTTTATTTTTAGATTTAGATAAACACACAGTGACTGACAGTGACTTAATTTATGTCTGATTGAATAAATTACAGACATTATGTCTGCTAATTTTTAACAAAATCCGTTCATATTCATGAATAACCTTCTGTGTATTGATGTTAAAGGATGAGAGAAATGTGTTATAGCTGTTTAAATTTCCTTTATTTTCATTTCCCAAGTACTTTCGATCTTCTTCCAAGGCCTTCTTCAGGGGTGCAAGTAGTACAAAACTATATGCTGTTCATTAGTACAAGTATTTATACAAAGTATTCATAGTTGATTCTGTTCAGTTTCAGTGCTGGCTTTAATTTTTTAATATACATTGCTTCTAGTATCTTTAGTCTGGATTTTTTACACCAAGAAAACAACAAATTCAGACTACAGATACTAGAAGCAATTTGTCTATATTTCTGAGATGAAGTATTATGTACATTATTTACATTATTCGGACTATTGTTCTCATCGTCATATTTATTACAACGTTTTGGCCGTTGTACGCTCCAGCCTTCTTCAGGTGGTTGGAATGTCGAACTGAACCCTTTATTTTGCTCACTGGGGTAGACCATGTTTAATGGATATCAGTTATCAGTTATCTTCTGTTAATTTTTCCCTCTGAAAGTTCTCTTAACTGGGTATTGAACTCACACTCTTTGGGTCCTGCCACTGGATCTAACCAACGCCTTTATCCACTGTGCCATGTGTCCTTGAGGACATCTGTGTATGAATTTCTTGGTATTATAAACCTAATGTCTTCAGCAACCATTTTTACCAGTGCTCATATTGCAATTTTTGCTGTTATCATATCATGTTTTTTCCAGAGCTCATATTGCAAGAACACCAGAAAGCTGTAACATGAGGGGAAGTGGAAAAATCAGGAGTGGCTGACCACATATGAGCGAGAAGGGAGATCACCGCTCTCTGTGGGATCAGGTTGAGATCATAGACAAGGAACACCATTGGAAAATTCGTAAACTTAAGGAATCAGCACATATGCTAGGCCACAAAAATCTCCTGAGCCGACCAAGCATATAAATGAATACAATATGGGAACCAGTAATAAGGAGTGCCAGAGAAAAGCGATAATAACAACAAAGTTGCAATATGAGCTCTGTCTACTGCAGTGAGCGAAATAAAGGGTTCAGTTCAACATTCCAACCACCTGAAGAAGGCCGGAGCATACAACGGCCGAAACATATGGCGACAAAGACGAGGACACTAGTTCGAATAATGTAAATAATGTACAAGCAATTTATATTAAAAAATTAAAGCCATCACTGAACAGAATCAACTATGAATACTGCAGTAATGTTCTGAAATGCCTGTAAAGGAACAGTTTTTTCATGCTTTAATGCATGCATGACCATGACATTATAACATGAAAAAAAATTCCATAATCGATAATTTTTTCATGTTCTAATGAACACTCAGCACATTGTCAACCTTTTTGCATTTAAAAACATAATAGAAAAAAATTACAGTAATGGATAACAATGAACAACTTTGTATAAATACTTTTACTGATGAACAACATATAGTTTTGTAGTACTTGCACCCCTGAAGATGATTTTGGAATAAGACTGATAAGCTATAGAAAATGAATTAATCAATTGACATAAAACACTATAATTGATATACGTAATTATTTTTAGCTACCTGATTGCCTTTGGCTCACAAATAAATGGATTGTCATTTTGTAGTTACATTGCACTTAAAAAATAGGAAAAACTTACAAAATATTGCCAGCACAGGTAAACAACTATAGAATATATTATTAGATAAAAATATACAAGGTTGCATCAATAAGTTCATAGCCTGATACAGTTATGAACTTAATTTTGAGATTAAATTTTCATAAGGTTTCATTTAGATGATTAATGGAGAAGTATTGGGTTAAAAGCATTGACAAGGATGCAGATTACATTGAAAAACAAACATTTGTTTTGTCAAATAAATGTTTTTCATTATTCAGCTACAGACTTATATATGTATATTTGGGTTGTTTTGTCCTCTATCCACCTCAGGAGATAGCATGCGTATGGGCATGGACAGTGGCCATAGAGATCCTAAGCTGCCCATACAACAATATCTCTCTTTTGACATTGGTCAATCAAATCCAAATGTAAGGATAAACCAATCTGATTTGACACCAGAAGGTGGTTTTGTATGTCAATCAACTACTTTAAAGATTTAACTCTCGATTTGTGTAGTTTAGTGGTAGTTTGAATTAAGAGTTTTCCTTCTCGTAAAGTGGTTGCCACCCAAGGTAATCTGCTCTGTTATTTAAACTTGAGGAAGATGGATTCATACCTTTCCCAAGGGCAATAGCATGAAATGAATGAAAGAAATTTATTCAGAGTTGGAACTCTATATACTAATTCTACTTTCTATGTCAATAATTGTTACATTAACTACACATCCATTTCATCTGTCTATAAGTATAATAATAAAATAGATTTGAATCAATAAATCAGGTTATATAATTGGTTTGACAGCACACCTGTGTAATAATATAACTCATTTAATTAAACAGCTAGTGATCTCCCTCTGCCACTCTTAGATTTTGTTATTTTGCTTGGGGAGTTCTGATCTGTTTTTAAATGTGGTTAGAAAGACAATGAGGGATTAAACAAGGGATGAGATTTTCTTGTTTAGCCAAACAAGGAATCCATTTTGTCTTGCCATCTTCAATTGTATGGAAGGATAGAAGGACATGAGTGCAATCTTATTTTACCTCACTCATTGCGCACCTGCCGAGTTCTGTTGACCATAGGGATTCAAGCTTGCTGCTTCATGTTTGAATGAATCAACATTTCCAGACCAAGTAACGATTGTCAGCATCTTTTTAAAATAATTGATACAAGGTACAGTGAACTTTTGGAAGTATATTTATTGGAGATATTTATAAATGCAATAATGGTTAAATATTTCAACTAATATATGAGGTCTGATCAAAAAATACCAGGACAGTTGCTATGGTAATGGAACTAAAGTAGACAGAGTGAAGCTGCTTGGCACAGATTTACCTTGAACTCTGTTGTCTATACACACTAAGTTATAACATTCTTGCTCATTTCTGTTATTTATAGCAGTACTTGGAAGGTAAGTGTGTAGAGTGTGGTTATCTCACCACACCATAGGGGTTCCATCACTGACTATGGCTTATTTGCCAACCACAATATTCGCCAGGTCTGACAAACACCACATTCTTCAGCTCTTGTCGTGTGCAAGTTTTTCCTCTTCAAAAATCAAATTCCATTTGAAAGTAACAAGATTTCAAGTAATCGAGGAAATCTGAGAGAATGTGACAAGGCAGCTGCTTGCTATCCCAAAAAAGGAATTGCAGAAATGCTTCCATCAATGAAAACAATGCTGGATAATGTGTGTGGCTTCAGAAAGGGGACTACTTTGAAGGAGATTAAATGCTGAATTGATATGTGTTGTAGTTTTCATTTTATAGCACCAGTCTTGATGGTTTTAGATCAGGCCTTGTACATATGAAGAATAAATGTGCCCCAGTTAAGGATTCTGTAATCATGTTGGGTTTGATTCTGTCAAAATCAACAAACAACATAAATGTGATTCAGAGGAATATTTGTAGTAAACAAATTCAGTTGTCTGGTAGTAGTAACTAATTTTATCTTTTAATTGTTATTGATGATGAAAGACATGACAATGTAAATAATTCACTTTTCCTGTATGCAAACATGAATGCTCCTGTGAAGTGTGGTTAACAAGTTCAACAGACTGGGTCACCAAGTTGTTGTGACTTATATCCAACACAGAGTAGTCACCCACCCTTTATAAGAAAATTTTAAAATTATTTTTAATGTTCTCAAAAACTTATGTCAAATATTCTGAAGTTGAAATATCCTCAAGAAACGCTAAAGACATCAGAGAACATTTGTTAGTTCAAGAATGAATCAAGAAATTGTTGATATCACAAATCACATTGCTATTTAACAACTACTGATACGGAAAATGGCATCAGTGAACTGAGTTTGACTTTTGACAAATTTTGTTCATTTTACACTAGTTCTCTTCTCCTCAACTATAAAAGTAAATAACACAAAAATTGGAGCTCTTTAGTTCTGGGATGCAATCCAGCTAAGAAAAGGTTAATATGAAAGAAAAAAAAATCAATCATTCTCATTGGTTTTAAGTTTGGTAGAAAAATGATGAGTGTGGTGTGTTGAGACAGTGCACTGAACTTGTAATAAATCTATAATAACTACAGAAAAATAAATCAATGGATAAATCATATATACTTAAAAAATGATGACTAAAAATTGTTTAGTATACATGGGAAAAATGTATGTATGTATTTATATATTAACCAATTAGGAATGGCCAACGAGTTATCTTGTAAGAAATTTCTCAGTTCCATGTTTCCTGACTCTGGAAGTAAATCAGATATTTAAAAAATTGTAGATGATGAATACAAAGAAAACAATGTTTGTTCAGCAGCAACTGACAAGATATATTATCAGAAATTTCTTTGTCCTATGTTTCCTTACCCTGGAAATGATTCAGATATTAAAAACAATTTGTAGATGATGAATACAAAGAAAGCAATGTTATTTTTCAGGAGTGTAGTGATAGAAAAATAAATAAATAAAAATAAACAAATAATAACAAAGAGACCAAAACTTCACCGTCACTAAAAATAGATGTATATTCAAAATCACTAGGCCATGAATTCATATTTCAACCATTCAGTCATAAACTGTCCTGACCAGGATACATACGTCAAAATCTAGTGAGCAAATCAGAAAGAAGATCTGTTCCCAACCTGGATATAAGGTCACTGATTGTGAGCAAAAAGTGGCAGTTTTTAAGTAAATCTCTAGATATGTATATAATGAGTTAGAAAGTCAGCCAAAATCAGGATTGATGAATTAGTTTTATCCATTCTGCAATGATGTAGTCAGTCATTATAATATACTCAGAGCTGAAATATAATACCGGCATTACCCACACAGTCTCGCATAAACTCATACACTACCAACCTCCTTCTATGACCCACTGGTGACCTTAGATGGACAAATGATCAAATGATCTTAGATGATCAAATCTTTCTCTTAAAAGTTTTTTCAAGAAAATAGCTTTCTCAAGTTCAGTAGCTGTTGTCGCTCTTTCCAGTATTGATGGGTAACTTCCTTCCTAAACTTTTGTTTGAAGTAGTGTAAAACATCAATTGATTATGTCATTATTCTTTTTTGAGTTACATGTGCTATCCTTTTTGGTTGTTGCTGCTACTGAAAGTCCTCAAATGATGTGGTTTCTATTATTTGGTACAGTTCTTTGTGATTTTGTAGTCCACAAGGTTCAAATAAGAGTGGTCTTTGCTAAGGCTTGCAGGCTTCATTCGCTTGACACCATTTTTAATCAATGATCTGAGATAGTAGTTTTATACAGCAGACAGTTTAGATATTTTTGAATGAGTTTGGTTCCATGCATGGCATCCATATATAAGTTTCTATCTGATGAGGCTATTTAAGAACATGATCTGGCTTTTACTATCTTAATTATGTTTTGTTTCTTCTGATTGCTTGTGTTATCATAGTATATTCAAGTTAGTAATAATGAATCAATTAAGCTAAGATATTCACATGTTTTTCACATAATTCAAAAGAACTTTGAATTATATGAGAAAGAAAATTATGTAAAGTTTCATACAAAAAATGTTGGCTCTAAAAAATTGTTAAATTTATGTGAGAAATATAATCATGTTTTGTTTCATATGAAAAAAATTAACTCTTGCGAACATTTATCTTTAAATGACGGTAGAAGAAAAAACAGTTTGTTTAATTACAGAAAATTGAAAAATATCAGTTTAGGGCAGTATTTCTAAATCTTTTTTACTTCAGGGCACACTTATAGAATAACTAAAACTCTGGTGCATACTTTACATTTTAATAAGGAAAATTAGTCATGAAATTTGAAAATATGAAATTTTGATCTAGCATTCCCAAAGAAGTCTTCATTTAAAGGTATTTTGTGAAGAATCTGCTATTATTTTAGAGAGGCCAATAATGAATGATTTAAATCTCTTGAGGAAGACAGAAGGAAAAGGGTTATCCACACCGTAAAGAATAAGGAATTTAGTATCTAGTTTAAAATATATGAGAAAGACTTGACTGAGACATGGAAACCATATGCTTGGTGTCTCTAGCTTTTTAAAAAGAAATATATTTTAAATATAAAAATAATTCATAAATTTCTCTCCTGTTAACTTAGGGTGCATTGGTGAGCCCAGGTGCACTGGTTGAGAAATGCTGGTTTAGGGTCTAAAAATCATTGATTTTTGCACTCAGGAGTTCATAGAGAATTTATATCAACTATTCTTAAAACTCATGAAACTATTTTTTTTTAAATATTTCTTTTCAACAACTTCCAAAGGATGCTTAATTCTGTCAAAATCTTTCAAAAAGATGCATTTACAATATGAAACATACCAAAAAAAGCTGAAAATACTTTGTTTTGATTCTGAAGAAATGTGACAGGCTTTTGTCTTCATTTGGGAAAACTTGTCTTCATTGGTGGAGAGAAAATTTAAGTCTCAAAAGATATACTGTCTCGAGAAATATTTCAATATTTGTTTGTAAAATAGAAAAAATTTAAATTAAAATGACAGACACAATCGAAAGAGATTCCATCAAAGACTCTGGAGAAATGGTACCATCTAAATATGTTACAAATGTGTGTTGAATAGTTCTCAGCCAGCCAAGAAACTCTTCTAAATCAGATTTTGGGAATTTTTTTTAATACTAAGATTCACCCAATACAAGGCTTGAGAGCCATACAAGCTAGAAGATTACTGTTAAAATAGTTATGATGAATGAGGTGTGATATGAATAAAAGAGAATGTGGTAGATTATGAGGATAAGGAATATTGCTGCCACATGTGGTCCTGTGCTCCTGCTTTATCTTTAGAAGTTCTTGATAAAAACTAAAGAATCAGCCATACTATGGGTCCTGACCCGGCACCTCAACTTCAGTCACTTTCCCATCACCATAAAGTTGCTTTCCTGGGCCTTTTCTATAAGTACTTTCATGGTAATTGTTCAGATGAACTCTTTGCTATGGTACCCAGACTTTATTAATTTAAGCTCAGTACTAGGTTATGAACAAGTCCCTATTGGTTAAACAGTTGAACTGGTTAGATGTAACTGTAAGTTCTATGCTAATAGTTTCTTTTCTTGCTAATGGAATTCTCTTCTTGCTTCTTGCCTTCCAGACAAGTTTGATCTTAAAAATTTTAAATGTAATGTCAAACATTATCTACTGTCTTCCTGATTAGCTTTCTATTTTTTCTTGCTCCCCAATAATGCTTGTTTTCTAATTCTCTCAAACTCAGTAACCCTTTGTACCTTAGTGGCTTTACTGCCTTACATGGGGTGAATTTGATTTAAAAAAAAGAAAAAAAAAAGAAGATATATAATAATTGATCCTTGACTTGAAGAAGTTATATAGTGAACAGAGAAGTACCAACATGGGAGGCTGTTCCACAAATTGGTATTTCTTGGGATACCAATTTTCACTAAGTATACCTGCACAGCCTGACCCAAGGATTGAATTCACAATTACTATACCACCAAATTCACTAACATTTTAATCATTTATGGACAACTGTAGAAGATTAAAGGTAGTATATATGAATATATATGCTAAAAGAATAGTGGCACTTGATTTGAAGATCACAATGATGTGTGAAACTAACAGTCACCATATTGTATTGATTCCTATGTACAAATTTTCTATATCTATAAATGCTTTCTGATACTGAGCATTCTTCCCATCAAAGTAGAGTAGATTTTAATATATCTTATATGTCTATATATCTTATATGTCTATATATCTTATATGTCTATATATCTTATATGTCCCTTCCCTTCTTGATCTATGTTTTACCTCCATTCCCAACTCTTGTTGTGCCATACAGCTCTGCCCTCTTGGCAAGTGGGATCATGCTGTAATGTCGGTTAACATCTCCTTCTACTCCTCCCCCAGCAAAGAGCCTCCTACCAACAAAATATCTTTCTGTTATCAACAAGCAAACTGGGATTCATTCCATGATTTCCTTTGCAATGTCCCCTGGAACATGGTTTTTAAGCACCCTATTCCAAAATGTGCATCTGAGATCTCCTCCTGGGTAAAAGCTGGCATAGAGGCTTTCATCCCCGCGAGAAAATATAAAGTTAAATCAAGCTCATCTCCCTGGTTCTCAGCTGCTATTGCCCATAGGAATCACTTCTTCCATCTGTACTGAAGCAACATGTCTGATTGCAATAGATGTCTTTTTGTATCTGCCCATAATGAGTGCAAGCCTATCCTCATTGAAGCAAAGCTACAGTTTGCTGAAAGAATGAAAGAATGTATTGCATCTTGCAAGTTTGGTTCTAAAGATTATTGGTGGCTCTGCAAGAGAGTACTGAACAACAGCAAATCCACAATACCTCCTCTATTCAACCAATTTGAGGTCATGATTTCCTCAGCTTTGCTCGGAAATTCTCATACAATTCAACATCCGGAGTACCCACTCCTGATTTCTCCCCTAGAACTGAGGCCCTATTGAGTGAACCCCATAACCCCATCGATGGTATTGGACATTGTCTTTAAATTAAACTCCCATAAGGCTAGTGGCAGCGATAGGATATCAGCGGTAGTCCTGAAGAAATATGCTCCTGAACTGGCTCCAGTCCTCTCCAAACTATATATCTGTTGCCTCATTGACTCTTGCTTTCCAGCCTGTTGGAAGTCCTCATCTGTTGTCCCTGTTTTCAAGAATTCTGGAAATCCTTCTGACCCATCTAATTACTGTCCTATCAGTCTCTTACCACTTTTTGGCAAAGTCTTTGAGGCTTTAATCAACACCGAAGTGGTTAAGCACCTTACATCCTATGATCTACTGACAAGCAATATGGTTTCCGTTTTGCCCAATCTACCACTGACATGCTCATGGCCATTACTGAATTTGTATACCAAGCACTTTATAATAACGGAGAAGCTCAAGCTGTGGCTCTTGAGATTGCTAAAGCATTTGATAGGGTTTGGCATGCCGGCCTTCTTCATAAGCTTCAGGAATACGGCATTGCAGGATGATTATTTGACTTAATACAATCATTCCTGTCAAACTGTGAAATGAAGGTCATCCTAAACAGGTTCTCCACCAGTTCCTTTCATATAAACACTGGTGTTCCCCAAAGCTCCATCCTGAGTCCTACACTATTTCTGATCTTCATCGATGATCCTCCTGATGTCATCAATTCGCAGATGTCACTACTCTTTACTCCTGCCAATAGTAAATCCATCAAAGCTGTCAAAACTAACCTGGCCGTTGATCTTGAAAACGACCTTCAATCTGCGGTTGACTGGGGCAGGAAATGGCTTGTAAACCTTAATGCCTCCAAAACAAAACTGCTACCCACCATAGAGAATCCTCCCTGCCTCCCATCAGAATGGCTGATGCCAAACTCCATGAGAGCACCTCCCTCCACCTGCTTGGTCTCATGCTTTCCATTGACCTGAGGTTGAACAACTACATTGAACCAATAGTTTCATCTACTGCAAGGAAAGTTGGTTCTCTGTGTTGCACCAGAAGGTTTTTCTCACCTGAGTCCATCAATCAAATCTACAAATCAACCATTTGTCCTTGCATTGAATACTGCTGCTATATATGGTCTGGTGTCCCCGCTGTTCATCTTGAGGTCCTTGACAAAATCAAGAGATGTATATGCAATGTGATAGGTCCTAATCTGGCATCTCATCTACAGTCACTCTCACAGACATGCTGTGGCTTCTCTCTGTCTTTTCTACAAGTATTTTCATAGCAACTGCTCTGACAAGCTACTGTCACTGCTTCCTAAACTGCATGAATTTAAGTGTGCTACTAGATTGGTGTCTATGCCCCACCCTTTCACTGTCAAAACTGTCTATTCTACTCTAACAGCTTCTTATCTCACACTTCCTGTCAGTGGAACTCCCTCCCTTTTACTTCCTTCCCTGATAGCTATAACCTTCAAATATTCAAATGTAATGTCAATCGACATCTTCTGATGCCTTGATCGTGTTCCCCGTCCTTCTCTGTGTCTTTTCCTCAAACATCCTCTTTACTACTGCTCTCACTTTCTGTAGCCCCTTGCATGCTAGTGGCACTCCCACCTTACCTGGGGTGATATGCTTTAAAAAAAAAAAAATGGTGATATAAATGTACACGAGGGTCCTCTCTCTCAACCTCTCACTGACTAGACAAATCACCTCATGTTGAGCCTTGATTTTCTTTTGCATCAGTGTGCATTTCCAATTTTCAAAACAACAAAGTATTAATATTTTAATATTACAGGAGAAAAAGTTACTTAAAAATCTTGTAAATCTATTAAACATTTAGGAATTTCCAATCTTAAAATGATATATATTAATGCAATCTTATCTACTTACCTATGTAAGAAATGGAAAGGAGAACTCTGTTTCCCATATATTTAGTTGATTATTCAGGGTTTCAGTCAGTGCAGTCTGTTTGGGTGAGAGAGGGTAGGTGATACTTGGGACACCCACCAGACTAACAAATCATCTCTTCCCTTTGGCCACTTAGGATTCTCTCTTGGCACCCCTCTGCCTATCTCTACATCACAATGCGTTGTATAGCATGCAACTTTCTTATGGGTGGCTCCAATATAATAAGCAGCCTGGAACTCCTCTGCTTGTTCTAAATGTGTCTCTGCTAATATAAACCTGCAAACAGAACTTCCTAACTTAAAGCCAAGAGGCATTTGATCCCCCCACCTGCACTGGAATTCTTTCATTCATTTATTTATTTTAACAAGTAACAAGTATAAAATTTAAATATCTAGGAAGGGTTTGAACATAGGATGGAAAATACAACACCAAAATTTGAAGTCACATTGAGATAGTGTGAGATGTCCTTCTAAAGTTAAGCAAGGTATTAAGAAACTGGAAAATTCATTGGCAACAAATAAAAGAGTGCTGAACTGTTATGTAATATCAGTACTTCTATATGGTAGTGAATGCTGGATAATCTCATCACAGATGGAGAAGAGACTTGAAGTAACAGAAATGTGAGCATCGACAAAGTTTTATAGGATTTGGTTTGGTTTGTTTTATGGTATATCAACCTCAATGGGTTATTTAATGCAGACAAAATTTTTATTACTGGTAATATTTTGTTTTGTCAAAAATCTATTTCTGGTAATATTTTTCCTTCAAAAATGTATTGCTAGTAATATTTATTTTTTAAAAACAATATTGGTAATATTTTTTTTCAAAAATCTATTGCTGGAAATAATTTTTTTTCAAAGTATTTCTGGTATTAAAACCTAGTTTTACACTTTCATAGTGTTTTTACCCCAGTTTTGGGGTTAACTATTTGCCCATAGCTGGGACCCTAACAGGTGCTACCACCCTGGGTCAGGGCAAACCTGGGAACACCAGCAATTAAAAGTTGGTTCCACGCTCCTCAAAATCTCCTGATCAGAGGCCTGGACGTAATTTATCGTCATACCCAGGACGGAGTTTTAGAGGAAATGGAAACAAAAAGGAAACATATCAGAAAGAGATGGTTTAAATTTCTAGGGTACATAATGAGGAAAGAGGGTTTTGAAAATTTGACACTCACAGGACATGTTGAAGGCAAAATGGACAGAGGACAGCAGCACATAACCTACCTAACATGCTTGTGTAAATGGTTAGCAGAATCAAGATTAGGAGATATGGCAATAAGACAAAATTTACTAAGAGCTACAAAGGACAAGAAGTTGTGGAGAGCCATAATTGCCCACATCATGAAGGGATATAGAAGAAGCGATAAAAACTGCCATACTTCAGATGTGATGAAAACAATGGATATTCCCAAAAAAATGTTTTGGCAGATCAACTGTGTCACAGAAGCATTTTATAGAAAACCAGGAAAAATACTTTGATGACTGAATAAGAATGCTATAAATAAAAGGTTTTATTAAAAATTGCTGGAAACATTTGCATTGATCAGATGATTAATGAAATAAGGAGAATACTTAAACCTAAATTGAGACAAGAAAAAGATTGAATGTTCTTATATCTGTATGATCAAATAAAATATAATTAACATCTCCTGTTAATCAATATGCCATTATCATAGTTGCAAAAATGCTTTTGTTCTATCTTCATTTCTTAACAAATGGGTCTCAGATTGCCTGAAGAGAAACTTATAGATAATCCCATAAATTATATTGATTTCAATGAATATGTCTAACATTATTTAGGCTTTTTTCACCTAAGGATAAAAGGAAGAATACCTTAATAACCTTGGCATTTAATGTCAAGATATACAAGAAGTTACTGAAGGTTAAAATAGAAAAAAAAAACAACTTAAATATAATAAAAAGAAAATTTATATATTTTTAAAAAAATGACTTGCTACAAGGTGACATTAAGTTTTCTGAATTTCATAGATGAAGCATTATCAAGATATAACTTTTACTAACCTTTTTCATATTATGTTGCAAATTTATACCAAGAAGTAATAATTTGAAGTTGTTTGAGGTTCTTAGAAGAAGAATTATGATTAGTTTCTTTAAAGTAATTTTTTTATATTATGTTGCCAGTTGACACAGATGTTTATACCTGGAAAAAATCTTTACATGAAGCACTGTCATGATTAGTATTTTACTAGTTGTTGTTTCAGATTATTTTAATAGTTTACACTAATAAGTCAGTTCTATCATTTATTCCTTATTTCCCTAGGTTAGTAGTGAAATGAAAATTATCTAGGAAATGCAAATTATCTAAATTGAAGTTTGATCACAACTCATTGATTCCATTTTTCATGCTGCTAACCATTTGGCTACTAGCAATTACACTAGTAATTTGTAGAAATATATATATGCCTACAAATACAGCACATCTGATTGTTGCAGTATCATTTAAAAAGGATGTTCATTTTTGAAGTTTAGCTAGAAATAGCAGTTTTGAATCTAAATTGAAATATGGTAACCACTAGTGACTTCAGAGATCAGCAATATCTGTCCTATATTGATCAAGTTGCCCTTGCAAATTCACTTTTTGTCCCCAGGGTCCAGCTGTTTAGCTGATCAATAGGATGATTCCCCAATTACTACAATCTTAAACTGTTCAAGTTTAGGGTTAACCATCATCTTCCCCACATACCCACATAAAATGTGCCTCTTATTTTCTAAAGCTCTACCTTGAGTAGCTCTTGAGTCTTGTACAGGGTTAATATTATTGTTAAAAAAAGATACATGCAAAGAAACACATTGCTAACCATATTAATCTCTCTCTATATATATATATATATATATATATATATATATATATATATATATATATATATATATATATATACACGGGTTGGACAAAATAATTGAAACACTTGTTAAATTCAAAGAAAATTGATTTAATATGGAGTTGGTTCTCCTTTAGCCTTACATACAGCTTTAATATGTCTAGGAATGGAATCACACAGCTTCCTGACTTCATCCAGAGGAATTTTCAGCCATTCTTCCATTAACACCTGCTCTAGCTCTTTAAGACACGACGGTGGAGGATAGTGGCTCCTAACTTGTCGCTCCAAAATGCACCACAAATGTTTAATAATATTGATATCTGGAGATTCGGGAGGCCACTCCATATGTTCTAGCTCACTTTCATGCTCTTCATACCAATTCTTAACCACTCAAGCGGTATGTATTGGAGCATTATCGTCTTGGAAGATGCAGTCACCATTAGGGGATAAAGTCTGGGCCATTGGATGAACATGATCAGCCAAAATGTTCAGGTAATCTTTGCTGTTGATTCTACTATGCAGCGTAAATATTGGACCGA
Organism: Acanthosepion esculentum; assembly: GCA_964036315.1. Classification (NCBI taxonomy): domain Eukaryota; kingdom Metazoa; phylum Mollusca; class Cephalopoda; order Sepiida; family Sepiidae; genus Acanthosepion; species Acanthosepion esculentum. Next base: position 47,060,049 of record OZ038518.1, read on the forward strand.
GACATTTCCATCGTATAGCGGCCCAAACTATCACTGGTCCACCACCATGCTTCACAGTTGGAAGAAGGCAGTCAGGGTTGTAAGCTTCTTTGGGCTGCCTCCACACATAAACTTGTCCTGAAGTTGGGAAAAGAGAAAAACTGGACTCGTCTGAGAATATGACTTGCTTCCATTGGTCTGCAGACCAGGCATTGTGATCTCTGCACCACTTCAAACACTTCTGAATGTTGCGGGTGGAGAGAAGAGGTTTCCTTATGGCAGCTCTTCCATGATATCCAGCCTTATGGAACTCACGACGAACTGTTTTGGTAGAAACTGGACTATTCAGATGATTATTCAACTCAGTAGTCATTTTGCAATAAGTAAGTTTGCAAGTCCGGCCCAAATTGCTATGCTTGCTAGAGGATTTACCCTGTTTCTTGAATTGCATCATAGTTCTTGATATGGTAGCTCTTGAAAAACCAAACAGTTTAGCAACCTTAGTGATTGAGGCTCCTGCCATGCGAGCTCCAATAATTTGCCCATTTTCGAACTCAGGGAGGTCATGCATTTAGCTTAAATTTTACTAAATTATAAAAATAAATAAGCCAAAGACAGTAAATTAGATAAATAAATGTATTTACAATAGATATAACCCACATTACGAAGTTTTAGTTAAAGTTCTTAATATAATAGGTCTTTGAAATATAGGAGTGGAATTTGCACCTGTTCCAATTATTTTGCCCAACCCCTGTATATATAGGCCTCTGTAAGAGTAGATGTGTGTATATATATGAAAAACCATTCTTCTATTAAAATTTTGAGGTAAATAGTAAAAAATCATAAGTCCAACGTTGTCATTCCAAAGGTCAAAAATCAATCTCACAAATTAAACTTCAGAAAATACCAGAGGCATAAATCAAAACTGGTCAATAATTTATATCACAATTCACAATGCGTAACTATCTCTTCACCCACAAAGAGCCAAGACAAATCTGTAGTCCAAAGTAGAATTCCTTTATTGTGGTAAAAGTTTGTAATTGGTCAAGACTAGTAGGCAAGCTATGTTTCATGGCCTAATAAATCACTCTGATCTTGATACTGAGTTTCTTTTTTGACAGATAGCACAAAGAACACAAATTTTTTTCTGTGGTAAGATTGGTTTTCTCCTTTGTCAGCACATACTTATAATCCAGGACAGATAGAAGTAATAGTGAAAATCTTTTTTTTAAGCTTAACTGGTTCCAGCAAATATATATGTGTGCATACATGTATATGTATGTGTCTGTATGTGTGTATACAAGAGGTTGGTGAAAGTTCCAGGCTCAACCCACTTATCAAAATCAAACCAACCAACCAAATTAATATAACATTTTTATTTAAAATCTGACCAACGAAATTTATAAGAGTAGGAAGTTTTCTTGATTGGGATTATTATATCTTTTCAGCATAATTGTGTTTCTGTGTGTGGTTATATATATATATATATATATATATATATATAGAATTTTATAATATATATAATTTGAAGATAATATATATATATATATAATATCTGGATAAAATAAATGAAACAAAATTGGGTGTTTTTTTTATGAAAGTATTTATTTCTGTGTTTTTGTATATATATATTTATTTAATATTCCAGACCACCTAGGTCTTTCCTCAGAAATCAAATGAGATACTGTGTTTGTGTGTTTGTTTACAGCGTTTGTTTACAGCGTTTGTCGTGAAGCGTGCATGTCACGTGATGTGCAATGCGACTTTGTTTGAATTTTTGGCGGAAGACTGATGATAGTGTCTTAAATGTTGTTTAAAAGGTTTTTTGACCATAACTCAAGAAATATTTCTTAAAATATTTTTAACTGTTGAAATATTTATGTAGATTTAAAATATCCACGTGTTTGTTTACCCCTAGTTTATATGTGTCTAATTTTAGAATTCAGTATTTTTCTTTTTTTCTTCTTCGTATGTGTGTTGTACTTAAATTACTGTGTTTGTGTGTTTGTTTTTAGACTCGGACGACACGTGGTGTGGAACGCGATTGTGTTTGATTCTTTAACGGACATCTGGTGTTTTGGTTATTGTTTAAAAAGGATTTTTTACCATATCTAAAGAAATTTTTTGAAGAAATATTTTAACTATTGAAATATTTATACTGATTTAGAATACCCAAGTCTTTGTTTAACCCTAGTTTATATGTGTTTAATTTTAAAATCCAGTATTTCTCTTTTTTTCTTCGTATGTATGTAGTGCTAAAATTTGAGTCTATCAATATACATTTGCAATTATCTATCGAATGTCATGGTCTATTGAAGTGTTCTGCTACTGGGGAATATGAATTATTTTGTCGTATGTCTTGTTTATGGTTGTTGAAACGAAGCCTAAAGTTAGTTCCAGATTCGCCAATATATCCACTATTAGGACATATTGTGCAGAATAGGTAGTAAATTATATTATTGCTATCACAAGTGAGGCGGGGTGGATGTATTGTGATTTTGGTGTTGGGTGCGAGAAATTCACTGTCTGTTATTATGTCTTTGCAAATTAGACAACAAGTTTTGTTACATTTGTAATTACCTGTTTGGCTTGTATTATTTAGATATTTGGTGGAGGTGAGGATAGCTGATAAGTTAGGTGTTTGTTTTTTTGCGTTGATGGGTGGTTTGGCGAAAATGTGTTTGATATTTTTGTTTAATTGGAGGATCTTGTAGTCATTTTTTAATTTGTGAGTAAGTGTGTGGGAATATTGATTGTGGTTAAAAACCATGGGAATCCGATTGTTGTTTTTACTTTTTTTGTATGTGAGAAGTGTGTTACGGTTTATGTGGATAGTTTTATTAAGTGCTTCTTTTATTATATTTATTGGGTATTTACATTTTAGGAATTGTTCTGTTAAGTTATTAATGTTGTGTAGAAAATCTAGATGGTCTGAGCATATGCGTTTGATTCTTAGAAATGAGCTGTATACGATAGATTTTTTTAATTTAAGAGGATGACAGCTTTTGAAGTGAAGGAATTTGTGATGGTTTGTGGGTTTGTTGTATAAACTGGTGGAAAGTGTGTGTTTGTTTAATTTTATCACAATGTCTAAGAAAGAGACGGATGTGTATGAATGTTCCATGGTAAATTTAATTGTGTTGTGGAAGTTGTTGCAGAAAGTGAAAAAAAAATACTGGATTTTAAAATTAAACACATATAAACTAGGGTTAAACAAAGACTTGGGTATTCTAAATCAGTATAAATATTTCAATAGTTAAAATATTTCTTCAAAAAATTTCTTTAGATATGGTAAAAAATCCTTTTTAAACAATAACCAAAACACCAGTTTTTATTGTTTCCTAGAGATCTTGTTTGCTTGAATATTGTTTTCCATTCTCTTTTTCATGGTTGAAGCATTATACCAAGCTGAGCATTGAGGGAAGCTATGGCAAAGGATAGCAAATGGAAACTTGGATAGCAATTGTCAAGAAAGACCTCAAAAAATTGAATTTGAAAGACATTGATTCTAGACAGTTTTGAGAAGTGCATTGAAGCAGGCTTCCAAAATGACTCTTATGTCAAGCAAAGATGATAATAAACAGGGTACTTTGGTTGAGTGAGTGAGATACATCTTTGAATGATGGACCACAAGTTTGTTTTGCATTAATCATAGAAGAGGCTGATAGCCATTCTAATTATTTAGCATCTCTGAAAATTTTCTTTGGCAAGGTAGGCAATCATTAACTTTGCAAAATGTGAAGAAGCATTATTTTACATAAATAAACTCTTCAGATTAAAGCTTCTTGGTTGTAGCCTGTACCAATAAATTATATCTTGTCTAAGAACTCAGAATAATATATCTTCTTTGTCTTGATACCATCATCCATTTTGAAAAAATCTTTAATTTTACTGCCTTTAAGAATAGCTAAAAAAAATTACTCCATCTTTACCTTGTTGTCTTCTAAGTTATGTTCATTGATTATTCTCATAAAGGAACCAACTTCAAACCAAACCATTAAGTTCATTCAATGTAGCTCTACTAAAAGTAGCTGCTGAGAAATTAGTTTTCATGTACTTCTTTATGTCCATATTCTTGTGTATATATTAACATGATGTAAAGATATGATCCAAAAATGAAGGAAAGAAATATGTGTGTGTGTGTGTGTGTGTGTGTTTGTATGCTTAAATAATGATGAAGCCTAGAAAAGCAAAACGCATAATCAAATCCAGTTCTAATGAAACGTTTTTCCATTTGTCAAATTTTTACAAAACTTTATTGGAATTCTATATCCTATTTTAAACACATATTGTTGAAACAGAAAATACATGGAGAAACCTAAAAACATATAAATCTTTTACTTTCAACTCATTCTGAAGGATAATTTGCCTTGAATTAATTTCAGAAAAGGCTATATAAATTTCTTGCTTTCAAGTCATTCTGAAAATGAAAATTACCTTTAATTCATTACAGAAAAATATGTTAATAACTTTTGAGATAAACTAAGAATTATAAAGAAAAGATATAGAATAAATATTAATTGTTTTTTCAAAAGTCACTAATTTTCATTCTTTCCTTTCATCGTAAGAAACACCAGCTTAGGGAAAAAGTACTAATGATTCATTATTTAAGCACACACACACACACACACACACACACACACACACACACTTCTTTCTTTCATTTTTGGATCTAATGAAGACTAGAAAGGTGAAACATGTAATCAAATCTAGTTTCAATGAAACGTTTTTCCATTTGCTTCAAATCTTTGTTGGGATTCTATATCCTATTTTAAATACACACACAGACACACACACACACACACACACACACATGCAGACACACACATATTTATGCATGTAAAATTGGACACTGAAGTCAACACCAAGCAGCAATAGTTGGTTTAATGCCTGAACACAATCTTGATGGACTGAAAATTGTGTTCAAACATAAAACAGACTGCTATGATTTGGTGTTAATCTCAGTATCCAATTTACATTTGCATATTAGAGCATATTGGGCACCTTTACACATAAATAAAGCATACCATAAAACTATATTTTTATTTAATATATATATATATATATATATATATATATATATATATATATATATATATATATATATATGATTATCAATAAGATAGATGCATTGATGAATAGATTGAGAGAGAGAGAGAGTGATATAGGCGTTCGGGCTTTTGCATATTTGGAATATGCAGAAACCCCCACCCAGCTGTCTTATTGCTGGTTCTTTAACATCCATTGACTCTTTTGATTGATCCATAGAAATATCCATTTTCCTGATTATAGGAAAATTCCATGTTTGCAGTTTCTATTTGATGAATGCCAGATGACCTTGTTTCATAACCAGGATAAAACGTGCCTTTAGATTGCCAGGAAAATGCAACTCATTTTTTTACGTTCCTCCACATTTTTCTTTTTTCTTGTTATCATCATCAAACAGGTGGATAATTTCAAAACTATTTTCAAAGAACCTTTTTCTTTTCCTTTTTTAAATCATCAATAATAAAAGAAATCACAATAACTAAATATTTTTTTAAAATCACTTTTATTCTATTGCATTCAAATCACATTTATCCGATTGCATTTGAAAGCTCTCCAGGGTCAGAGAATTAAGTATCCTTCCCTTATGTCACTTGCTAATTTGTTCAGAAAGTATTGCCGCATTTTGGGAGACAAAGCTATTCAAATGTTACAAACTTTAAATTAATTTATCAAGAACATAATCACCATTATGAGAAATAAGAAAAAATGAATTGGATATATGTGGCTTAGTGGATATGTGTTTGTGATATGTATCTGGAGTTTGTAAGTTCAATCTCTAGGTCAAGGAGTGAAAGTTATATACTGTAATTGAATGGAAAAAGTAATAATGATTCATTGAAGAAAATAAAATGTTTCACTGTTTCTGAAGATTTCAAATTCATCTGACTTCATTAATTTTTTTATTTAAACTTTCATAATTTTGAATTTTTCAGGCTATTACATCCCTGTGAGTGACTAGGCTTCTAGGGGACTGCCAGCCATGGCTAAAGATCCTCTACTTATCCATTAGTTGTGAGATTGTGACGATGTATCACAACAACCACTGATAGATCCTGAACATTTGCATTTCCCCAGTTTCACTCACAATGTATGTTTTTTAGGCATTTCCTAATCATAAAAAAGTCATCACCTTGACAAATCGACTGTGGTAAGATTTAAACCATAGTCCCATGGACAGAACACTAATGCTAATTGAGTCACACACTTACTGAAAAGAATCTTACAGCAACATCACATTGAAACTGTGGTTGCTGTACAATCACCAAAGTTAAGCAACATCAAGCCTAGTCAGTATCTAGATGGTGACTGTTTGGGAGAACCAGGTGGTCTAAGCTTGGATGCGTGGGTGGTGTAATGGTAATGGCTCAGAATTGTTAATTCGAGAGCTGAGTTCCAGTTTGGTATGAATACACCTCTTCTCCCCCAGTTATGGATTAATTAGTAAGACTTGTATCACTAAATCATTATTATCTAAAAAAAATGCTAAAATTCTTACAATCTAAAAATATTCCCTGACTTTTCCCTGCAAAGAATTGATAAGACATAGAAAATAAATGAATCCATCAATGAAATACTGATTAGCTACACAGGTATGTCTTTTAGATTTATTTACATTCTTTGGAATATAAATGTATAGAAACTACTGTGGCCACAAAGTGAGGGATCTGTTTATATATTGATTGTAATGTAGAATTGATCCCCCACTTTATATCCACATTATAATTTCTTTTGTTGATAAGCCATAGAAAACGAATCAATCAATCAGTGAAATCCTGATTAGCTACACAGACATGTTTTTAGATTTATTTACATTCTCTGGAATATAAATGTATAGAAACTACCGTGGCCACAAAGTGAGGGATCTGTTTATATATTGATTGTAATGTAGAATTGATCCCCCATTTTATATTCACATTATAATTTCTTGTTTGTTGATAAGCCATAAAAAACGAATCAATCAATCAATGAAATACTGATTAGTTACACAGGTATGTCTTTTAGATTTATTTACATTCTCTGGAATATAAATGTATAGAAACTACCATAGCCACAAACTGAGGGACTAGCTTTTATATTGATTGCAATATAGAATTGATCCTCCATTTTATATTCACATTATAATTTCTTGTTTGTTTAGCAACTTCTGACTAAATATGAATCCACCAAAAAAAATCTTTCAATCTAAAAATATTTACTGACTTTAAATAACCTGCAAATGGTTGACAAGCCATAGAAAATGAATGAATCAATCAGAAAAATCACTGAAAAGAGAATAAAGTAATATGGAATATCATTTTGCATGGACAGCAGAATGAGAACTGTCTGTCACATGGAATTGTTTAAAGGCAAACTATTGATTCAATCTGAATACATTTAGTTTTAAATTTAAATTTTGCAAAGCTTACCAAAAGTGACAGGTGTCTGAAAAACTGAAGCACTGTTACTATATTAACAAAAAAAAAAAAAAAAAAAAGAAAGAGAGAACACTACACTGAATAGATCAATGTTTTATGAGAATTCTGACAAATTTACCAAATGTGATAGACAATTGAAGCAGGGTAGGGAGACCAACAGAGGAAATTTGACAATGCCAATCATGATAAGGATACACATTTGAATAAATCAGTGTATAATCTCATAATTCTACTTGTTACTCCCTTAGTTTGCACGACCTTTATGCCCTGCCACTACCTAATAAATAATGAACTATTCAGTTTTGATCACATAGAAAGACAGAAAAAGACATATCAGAGATGCTACTTGGTTTCAGTGATAGAATGAAAGCAAGAAAGAAAGAAGGGAAGATAGAAGTGATTAACATGTGTTTTAGTGAAATGAAAAAGTTATCAATTTCTTCTCATTTGTGCCCCCTTACATATTAAAATAAGGACCAGCATTCATGATTATGATTGCAATATTTTGCTAAAGTTGTTAAACTCAAATATTTAATGATACAATAGGGGAATTTCTCTGGAAATTTTAGCAGGTATTTCTTGTTATGATAATGCCTCATTTCTGAAATGTAAATAGGAATTATAGCAAGAAATATTTACAATTGAATTTGTCAGAAAATAAATAATGAGACATGTTGACGCCTTCTTTTTCTTTCATACAGATTTATTGATTGTTCTGATGATGGGATTGTCAGGTAATCAATTAAAGTAATTGGCTTTTTTTTTTTTTTTTAATAAAGTGAAATTTCTCTATTCCATAAAATGTTTGTAATCAATGATTATTGTCAAAGTTATTTTAACTTTATTTTAATGAAAAATCTTAATCAGAAGTGATACATTTCTACATGTTTGCAATTAATTATTTTGACCAGTATCATTGTCTTTGTTGTTTTGATAACATTTCAGCCTGAATTTTCTTTGGCATTTCTCAAGTATATGTTATATACTTTTAGTTTCAGGGAACTTCCACAAGCACACTTTCCTCAGCACACTTTGATGGTTCATTGTACTACCCCAGTAAGTATCTGATCCCTGCACGATATACTCTACCTTTAAATGAGCCAGATTAGACAAAAACTGGAATATTCCTGCCATATCTGGGCTAGACCTGCCTACTTCGCACTTGCCTATCTTGAGAGAGTTCAAAAGCATCTACATGGCCTTGTGGGTGATAAATTATTTTTCATTTTTCTACTCCTTTCCCATAAATGAAATGTCGCAAGCGACTCTATTGCTATTTCCATGACATACATTCTGACAAGAGTTATGTTCCTCAGTTCCACCAGCCTTTGCAACTGGGACCTGCCATATCACATAAACAAGGATAAATCATCCTCATGCCTTTTGCATCCCCTTAGTAAGAAGCAAGTTCCACTTGGACATCTTCTTCCTAAGAACTGCTGCTTTGTGGAACAGACTCCAGGTGCTATGTTTTCCTAATCACTGCACTCTAAGCCTAGGGTTTTCTCAATCACTACAATTTAAGTCTAGAGTTAACCATTATTTTTCCTGCATATCCCCATGAACAGCACTTATGCTCATAGAACACCACACAGTAACCCTCTACCTTGAGTGGCTCTTGGGCCTTATATTGGGCGAACTCTGTCTCTCTTTCTCCTCCTCTTCTGCCTCTCATATATATAAGTATTAAAAGAAAAGTAATTAATGAATGTAATAATGAAAATGTATTGAAAGTTTACTAATTTTCAGAACCATCTATGCTAAATTCACATTCAGGATCATACAGCATAACTTACTAAATTATTCTAAAGGCAATATGAGATAATTAAAATCAATAACAATAAGAATAAAAACAAAATTGGTAAAAAGTTGAACATCTAGATATACCAGATGTCAAAATTGAAACAATGCGGCTTTCAGAGGCAGGTGCTTTGTGATCATTGCTATCTTATCAATAGTTACTTTTTTAATACCTACATTTTTATACATTGCAAATTAAACTATGCACAACTGACTATGAAAAGATGAAAAATTTTCATGGATTTTGATGTCATTCTGAGTTTCTTTTTGTGTCCAAATACATGAATTTGTCCTGCTCATGCTAAGTTTGAAAAGAACTATACATAAAATTCACTATTTTTTATCCATAATGTTGAATGCATTAAAATTAATCAAATTTTTAACAAGAAAAATCTCAAGTTGATGTAAAAGTTTGCCACAAAACATTGTTGATTTATATAAGATGGTATGATTTATTATGAAATGTCTCTAATTTGTATTTAGATACATTGTATTCATTTTTAATTTTTCAAGTTGAATTGTTCGCCTATATTGCATATGATCCATTATTATTCATAATAAAGTTAAAGTAAAATTCATATTTTATATGAATACTTTCTTACGAAAATTGAGATGAAGTATAGTGGGTGGGCCCCATATCATTGATTCAGAGGGAGGGGTACAAGATATTTGCAACCGCCCCTGCCTGTCTTAATAGTAAGTCTGATCTTTTTGATAAGGTCAAATTGGTAGCTGATCTCAAAAGTGACATAAAATATGCTGTTAATTGGGGCAATGAATGGCTTGTTAATTTTAGCGCTTCCAAAACAAAACTGTTTTATATTAATCATCTCAGAGACTGTTTTCTGCTGATGCTAACCTCCAAGAGAGTGACTTTTTGTGCCTTCTTGGGCTTACGTCATCTGCTGAAATGAAGTGGAAATATTATATTGAATCCATTGCTAGGTTTGCTGCAAGAAAAGTTGGTTCACACACACACACACACACACACACATTACTTAAGAAAATAAAAGAAATAACCAAAACTATGCAGTCTTTCTTACTCAGTTTTGTAACAGCACTAACAAGTTGATCCATGAATTTGAAAGGGTTAAAATAAAAATAAATAGACATAATATATCTAGATTATTCAACTGAACATACTTGAATGAATATATACTGCATATATATATATATATATATATATATATATATATATATATATATATATATATATTATTAAATATAACAGACAACAAATGACAACAAATGTCTATTATGTTTGATTGTAAGCCATTCTAAGCTCCGTACATTTGCTTTAATTTCAGGAGAAAATAAAGATAAAAATTTTCCAACATTAGATCAAGGAACAGCATAATAAAAAATATCCAAATGTTGGACAATTTTTGTCTTTATTTTCTCCTGAAATTAAAGCCAATATACAGAGTTTAGAACGGCTCCTGATCTGACATAAAAGACATTCATTGTCTGTTATATTTAACAATATATGTTTGAAAAATGATCTGCTGCTCCAATACATTATATATATATGTGTGTGTGTGTGTGTGTGTGTGTGATAAGATATAATTCTATACTAATAGTGATTAAGTAAATGACCACATGGAAAACTTTTTATTTCAGAATCTGCTTTGGTATTTTTTACATCCAGGGTCATACCATATACCTCCTTTCCAAACAAAAAGAAAAAGAATCTAAATGAAATTGGCTAGATTATATACACAAATCAGATATAAAAAAAAAATTTAATTTTAAATTTTAAGCATCTCTCATTCATGTAGTTGCTTCAATGTAAACAAACTTAGTCCAATATATAAGTTATATGTTTCTTGGCAGATCTTACTATTACAGTGTGGGATACTTAATAATAAAAGTGCTAAAAGCAAAAACAAGAGCATACGGAAACTGAATGAAATCAGCTAGACTACGGGTCCAGACATGTCTGAACCCCTCCCCACAAAAAAAACAAAAATTAAATTAAAAAATTTCAGCAATCCAACATCTTCAGCATTTCCTGTTGGTGCATAACTGTGAGCAACCCTCCTATTTTAATATCTTCCCTCTTACACATATATAATTTCATCAACAAAAATATTATTTTAGTTCAATGAATTCCTTCTAGAGGACTAAACACACAGTTGTCAAAAAACAAAAAATAAAAAAGGGATCTATTTAAACATTTGTATCTACTAAAATATAATGTTCAAAGTAATAAGAACTGATGTGTCTCTCTCTCTCTCATCTGATCGTCAATCTCAGTTGGACAAAATATACATACATATATATGTGTGTGTGTGTGTGTGTGGGCTGAAAAGTTCATAGGCTGACTATGAAAAAGCGATGTTAGAGCTGTGAAATCTTGCATGCATTAATTTCAACTCATCTTATTAATAACTGCATTGTTTATTTCCAGGTAAACTGACATCTGACTGTTCAAAGAAGACTTCAAAAGTAACTTGTAGTGACTTCTCTTGAAAATGTACAAGATTTGGTGACATGGTGTTACCTGGAGAAAAAGTTGTTTAGCTACCCAAGGACATTTTTGCTGATATGGTTGCTACAATAGTAGATGATACTCCAGCTTTCTCAACAGTGCAAAAATAGGCAGCTGATTTTAGGGGTGGGGTCTTGAAAATGACCTACAGTCTGGACATCCTGCAACAACCATCACTGAGGAAAACATTGTGTTCGCCACTTGATGATGGATAAATGAACTAGCCAATACTATTAGCACATCCCGTGAGAGAGTTGAGAATATTCAATGAACTTGACATAAAGGTTTTTGCTTGCTGGGTGTTACATCTTCTTATACCTGATCAAAAGTGCACCATGCTGATCAGATCATTGGGAAAATTTGATATTGTTTGAGATAGATCCAGCTGGTTTCCTTGAATATTTCTTAATCCAGAATGTGTGTTCGTTTCATAACTTTGAGCCAGAGACAAAAAGACAATTCACTCCTCCTTACCTGCACACAAGTCCTTGGTTTTCATGGCTGCTGTGTGCGACCATGGCTTTGAACTGGTTGATCACCCTACCTATTCTCCAGATTTGGCCCCATCTGACTATCATATTCCCTAACATGAAAAAACACTTGGCTGAGAACGAGTATTACAGTGATGATGACATGTCTACTGTTTATGATTTTTTTGATCAACAGGATGAAAGCTTCTTCACCAATGGGACCCAAGCACTACAAGGGGTACTATACTGAAAAACATTGCTGGTTCTTATTCTGTAGTTTACTGGTGGAAATGCATTTTAGGCAGGCAGGTTTTTATCATAAAGTGCTTGATATCAAAAGGTAAGGCTAGAGCATTAATAAAGTTAATGTGGAGAAACTTATCACTTAACCGAGTCGTATTATTTCAGACATACCGATTTCAAAGTTTCATTAGTGCATTGTAGTAATGCCTTTACTCTTCAGCCAACATGTCATGTCAAAATGCAACAATAATAAAGTAGTGTGGAATAGTTAAATAAAATCAATAAATAAAATAATAATAATGAATTAAAAAAAATAGAAGAAATAACAAAGGAACTGGAAATTTTATTACACCATTTAAGCTTCATTAAACACTATTAGGTAGCACTGTTTAAATTCTATAAAAAGTCCAACAATTCTTTCCTCTCTCTCTCTTTTCCCCTCTTGCTCCAAGATGTAGCAAAACATGGATGAAGACATCCCCACTGGTGAACATCTCTTTTCCCCAGTCGACTGACAACTGAAATCTTTTTTCTTCCAAGATGTAGCAGGATGCAGATGAAGATGTCCTCACTGGGAAACATCCCTTTTCCCCGGTCAACTGACAGATGAACTCTCTTTCCACTAACCAATATATAGCATTCGGACGTGTTTTTCCCAAAATTTCCACCAATGAAATAAGTCAACATTGTTGTTCCAACTCAGCACAAGGCTGCCTTGAGCTCAACCATTATAACTGCCAATGAAGTAAGTACAAACTTTACTTTGGTCATTCCAACTCAGTGCAAGGCTGACTTGAGCTTGACCATTATAACCATTCTCATGCTTACTTACCCTAACTTACTTCTAAACCAGAAAAAGAAAACGGACATATGCAAAAGACATTGAGAACTTTGTTTACCTACAGTTTCTACAAAAAAAAAATAAATGGTCTGTAGTAGAAACCCAAGTTTTTGTTGCTTCAACATTAATTGTTTATATGTAAACATACACACACCTACAATACACCAATACACAACCTTAAATTCTGTAGTACAAAACCTGCAATAGAATAATATAATGAAGAGTGCATTGTGATAAAGAAATATTAATCATAAGATGAAGCAAAAATATTAACAAAATGGCAATAAGTAAAAGACTTATAAAAAAATGAATGTATTTCCTCAGTTCATTCTCTAAATAACATTATTTGTTATGAGAAAACAAGTCTTAAAAAATACCTTTGAACAAAATGAGTCATATTCATTAAAAAAAAAAAAGAAGCTAAATAAATAAAATTTTCTGAGGCTCAGTGTTCTTACCTCGTTGATATTCTTTAACAATTTTAAATATTGAATTTAGTGTCATTAACTTTGAATTTGCTCTTTCTCTTTCTTCTTTTCTCTTTTCTTTTGCTTTCTCTTGATTCTTTCAAGAATTTTTGCCTCCAGCAAACATTTGAATAAAATTTTCTGAGAACTATCATTTAGAAAATTCTCTTCCTTTTTCTTACTTTTATTTTTGTAACCTTCAATTTGTGAGTTATTATCACTAAACATTTCATTCTTATTTTTTGTGACTTTGCTCTTCTTTATGACAAAGTTATTGCTGTACTCTTTGGGTTAACCTTGCTTTCTTTTTGCTTCTCTTAATCACTGTTGAAGGATTCCACAAAAGAATTATGTGCTGCTGCTCTCATTACTTTTTTTCTAGCATTGTTTTATGCGTCTATTTATTTCTCCATTTGACATTTCTTTCAGTCATTTCTAATCTAACTGGAAATTAGTGATATAAAAGACTTTTTATCTTCAATGTCCCTCTTCTTGATTTCTTCCTATTTCTTATTCAATACTAGCAATAATACCCGACATTATGCAAACCAAGTCTCTTGCCTTTTCTATACATTTTTATACTAAAGTTCACTTAATACAAAGCTCAAAAGCCACTGACGGTAGAAGGTTATTGATTGAGGTGAGTGATATGAATATAAGAGAAGAAATTAGTAGGAAGAGGATAAAGAAGATAGATAACATGTGACCCTTGATTTGAAGGGGTTAAAATTGGAGTGTTCAGGGAAGTATTCACATAGGAGCCTGTTCTACAGAATAGCTATCCTTGGAAAAAACCAAAACATTAACCCTAGAAATTGAGACATGTTCTTAAATAGCCTTGTCAGATCAAGACTTTTCTCTGGATGTCAGACATAACACCCAACCTGTTCAGAAACATCTAAAATGTCAACTGTATAGATCAATGCTGAAAAATGGTTTTCAGTGAATGAAACTTGTATGTTTGAGAGAAGACCATCCTTTTTTTATCAAAATCAAAGAAATTTACCATTTGGCACAAATCATATCACTTGAGGAATTCTGACAAGCAATAACTAAAATTAATTTCACATGTGATTTGAAGAGAAAATAATGACATAATCAAGATGTTGATGTTTGACGCTACTTCAAACCGATTGTTAGAAAGGAAGCCCCCATCAGTACTGGAAATCATGATAACAGTTAATGGACTTGAGAAGCCAATTTTTTTTAAAGATTGTTTTCATCAAAAGATTTTATAAATTTCAATTAAAAGTAGTACAAAATTTTTGGTCAATGAATGCCAAATGTTTCCATATAAGGAAATGACTAATATTACCATTAGCATTAACCTTCTTACAACTGGAATACAGAGGCAATGAGGGTGATTTTATTCTGTGGATGTCATATGATGAGTCCTAGCTGTAAATGTCTGAAATGGTGGAACTAAAGAATGGAGCTCATCTGAACATTTGCTATGGAAATAGAGACAGAATACTGAGAGATTTGCAACATTGCATTTTTTTTGTTTTTGTTTTTGTTTACAGTAAGGTTTACCCTCTACAAGCTCTGGCAGCCACTTGAGGTAGAGAGTTACATTAACGGGTAGTTTATATGGATAGGAGGGGAAAATAATAGTTGAGTCTAGACTTGAACAAGTTAAGATTGTAGTGATTGGTGAAACATCCTCTTGGAAGCCTGTTCCATAGGGCAATGGTTCACAGGAAAAAGCTGCTTGACTGGAACTTACTTCTTGCCGATAGAATATGGAGGGAATGTGGGTGGTTTGCTACTATGTAAGTAACATGCCAGGTCCTAGCCATGAAGGTCAGACCTGGTGGAACCAGATGTAGTTAATCCAAGTAATTTCCATAATAGTAGTGATAGAGCATAAGAGACTTGTCATATACTGCCTGTTAGAGAGAGGTTAAAGTGTGTAATATAAGGACTTGGACATGGTTTTTAATTCTATCAAGACTGGAAAGTGAGGTCTGTTTTGAGGGTAGGAAGCTGAAGAATAGAAAATAAGTTTCTTCTTTTAGAGATTCACACATGCCATGAAAGGATATTAAAATTATCCTAATTAAAGCAATTTGATAGGTTTAACATTTTCCTAGTCATTCATTTCATATGAAGCACATAGGCATCAATGTATAATAATAAGCTTATATGTATAGAGACATTTTCTATTAGTGGATTTTATTTATTTCATCTGACATATTTTTATTACCTAAGACGTCATTTTTTAGTGGTTACCCATATTTGAGTAGATGTTTGTCTATTTTAAACAATATTTACTTTGTCTACTGGCCTGCATACTTGAGAAAATTTAATAAAGAAAATGTACCCCCCCACAAGGATTCCCTCTCTCTCTCTAATATATATATATATATATATATATATATATATATATATATATATATATATGAGAAAATGTTTTTTTATATATCCTACATGGGTAAAAATATATAAGAAAAAGTAGTTGAAAATGCAATTGGAGTCTGTAAGAATATTTATTTAGAGTAACTTTATTGATTTCACAGTTCCATGATTTTCAAAAATTAAATTGAGATGGAGAGATATATGACTATACTATGATCAATTTTGGATATGATGATGTACAAAACTGATCATGGCATAGCCACACATGTATCCACCTCAATTTAACTTCTACATAACATCTATATAGTTAATCTATTTCCTAATATGTATATATATATATATATATATATATATATATATATATATATGTCAGGAAAATTGGCTTTATTGTTAATGCTTATCCTGTTGAGTCTGATTGGAGGGCACATTTTATTTATCTTGAGTATGCAGGATGGTAAGCAAAATAAATATTATTTAAAATAAACAGAGTGTCTACTCAAATATGGGTATCCACTGAAGAAATAACATTTGAGGTAATAAAAATATGTTGGATTAAAAAATAAAATCCATTAATTGTTTAGGAATTGCCTTGATTACATTATGGATATGAAACTGAGCAGATATGTATTTTGAGAAATCTAAACAAGTGAGTGATGTACTTTAATGGTAAAATAGAACCCTGCTTTATTGGTAATTGAGTGGTAATAGCACACTGGTTCAGACAATGTTTCCTTCTACAAAGGGGGTGTTGGGTTAGTGAAAAAGTTTGTCGCATTCTACATAAAAGTAGAAAAAACAAACGACATCTATTGAGGTCTTGGACACACACAGATCAGTGTAGAGGAAAGACGTTTACAGAAGGGCCTGGGACCTGCTCTTAGGCCAAAGGACCAGTTCCAGATGAAAGGAATCACAGACCTATTCTGATGAAATAGATAGCTGTTATCTGTGTCAATAACGGACTCCTCTGGTAAGTTATGCTACACATTCAATGTTGAGGAGGACATATGTTTGTATTCACTTTTCTAATAATAATAAATGTTGTTATCATTATGTGTCTAAGACTTTTTCTTAACCTATACACTCTAACAGGGAGTAGGGATTTGAATCCTGCTGGAGGAAACATTTTCTTTATTAAGTTTTCTCAAGTATGCAGGCCAGTAGATGAAGTAAGTATTGTTTAAAATAAAAGGAGTATCTACTCAAATAGGGTATCCTCTAAAAAATAATATTTTTAAGTAATAAATATATAGGCATACATCAATCTTAGGACACAATGGATTATGCTTGGAATGATGTTTCAGGCAAAGCATCCAATGTAGCTATTCAATAATGGCAATCTCTCCCACTCTTTGTGCAGACAATGTCTGACACTGGTCTGTCTATCAGATTGCAGTCCTTCCTTCATTGCAGTTACATCTCTGACTGTTGAGAAAGTGTAACTTTGAACATGGAAAGCCTGTACTGTCTACCTCCAGGAATATTGCTCAGAGGCTAGAGCTTTCCATGTCTCTGGGTTGATGCCTTTGTAGCATAGTTATGGTTTTAATAGACTCTTCTTCTGAGCCAGTGCTCTGTACAAGAAGTCTCTAGATATTTGACCACTGTCCATTCACATTATAAGCTCAATAGCATAATAATTGAATGGTCATGAGTTTGAATCTTACTAAAGGATTAAATAGACTAGACAACAAAGTTAGAGATACTTCTGTAATATACAAATATATACAATGTTTTTATATTTGTTGTAAAGTCATATGTTATAATGCTTGATACTCAAGTAAATAGTTACACAAACTGAATATAGACAACTTTTCTTCTTGTCTAGGGAGACTCTAGTTTCTACTCTTCACATATTTAAATTAAACCATCACTGCAGTATGAAA
Source organism: Acanthosepion esculentum (assembly GCA_964036315.1). Classification (NCBI taxonomy): domain Eukaryota; kingdom Metazoa; phylum Mollusca; class Cephalopoda; order Sepiida; family Sepiidae; genus Acanthosepion; species Acanthosepion esculentum. The sequence goes on from OZ038518.1 coordinate 47,078,047, forward strand.
TAAAATGTAGAAAATTCAATCTTTCTATTTCTATCTTTTGAAATACATTTGTAGGGGGAAAAATTGAATTAAAATGATAAAAACAGAGATCTTAAAACAAGAAGAAGAAAGTAGTAACAAAAAAATAACATTATTGTAAAGTGGTAATATCTAAACATGATTAAGAAAAAAAGCATCTAAACTAGTTTATCGGCCCTCTCTTCTTAGAGCTCAGCTGAGGATGAGAAATGTGAACCAAAGGCTAAATGCTACATAATAAGTACATAACAATTACAGGTGGCTAATTACATTTAAGCTTAACAACCACTTCTGTTTACAGAGAGATGGCTGGTAGTACTTAATCTAAATAGATTCCAACACATTCAAATGAAATTCAGAATTAGTTTTTTCACTACGGATAACAGATCTTTGTTAAGAGAGGGCACATTGCTGTTTGTTAGTGGTTGTTAGACTTAAATGTGGTTAGCCTGTAGTTGCTATTTTTATTATATAACATTTGCTCTTTGGTGCTCATTTTAGTTGTGCACATTTCTTGTCCTCAATTGTGCTTTGATGAGAGAGGAGTGATAAACCAGTTTAGTTGTTTTTTGTTAAATTTGTTTTGATGTTACCACACTATAGAAATGTTATTTTTTGTTACCACTTTTTTGATAATTTTTTTGTTCTAACATGTCCATTTTTATCACTTAAATCAAGTCTCTTTTTATGCATAAAATGTATCTAAGTCATTTTTAATGATAAAATGTTCACTTTTTTTAAAATAAACTCGAGAAAAATAAACAAATAAATCAATTGCTAAGCACAACAAATTGAGTAATTCTATTTATATTAAATGTAAATGCCTGATAAAGGAGGAAGTCTTGTAATGTTGTGGTAATTTTTGTTTCAATTAAAAGAGAAAATTGTATTTAGTTTTAGAAAATGCAAAAAGGCCAAAGAGAGAAATTTTTCATCTATCAAAATCCTGATAATTAAATATTTGCTAAGCATCATTTAGTGTAGCACAATGCCAGATGTGGAGAATGAAAAAAATAAGGTGGTTGTATTGTACCAGTCTTTCAAGAAAAGATATGTATGCCTATATGATCAGTATTCAATTTCCTGATTTTTTTTATCAGGTTCATATACTACCACCCGGAACTTATGAATTGTACATAAAAACAGAAGTTAATGCTCCTGTGGATAAAACATTAATAAACAAAAACATATATCTGTGCAAGTGGCTTGACATATAGCTTTCAGCTGGGACACATAATGAGTAAGGAGGGTTTGGAGAATTTGACACTCAAAGGACATATCGAAGGCAAAAGGGCCAAGAGAAGGCAGCAAGCCTGATGAGTTTGTGTAAATGGATGATGGAATGAAAAAGACAAACATCACTAAGAGCTAGAAGGGATAAGTTGTGAAGAGCCACAATCACCAATGTCCATCTTGAAGAGACATGGCACATAGAAGAAGAAAAAGAAGGCCCTGTCTTCACATTAACAAAAGGAAAACATAACAAAAATATCAATTAAAGCAAAATAAACTTTGTAAATTAATTTGATTTAAGACACTTTGAAATACAGAGATAGAAACAGAATAGGTAAATATAGAAAGTGTGAGCATAGGAATCAACACTGCATGATGACTGTAAGTTTCACACCTACATGCACTCTGATATATATGAGATTTGTCAAGAAAATCTCCAATCATTTAATATCAAAATATTGTAACTGAGGTCAACAAACTATTCACCTTTGGGATTTCACTTACTATTCCTTTCTCTTTTCAAAAGATTCTCCAAAGTCCCCTTTTGGGATTGCCATCATCAACTTCATCATGTTCTACATATATTGCATTCACTTATCTTACAGTGGGTTTAATGGTGACATTGGTCTTCCCGACACAGGATTGGGGGGGCATAGGTTCAAACCATGATGAAATACACAATTTCTTTATTAAGACTCAAATGCACAAGCCAGTAGACATAAATTAAAAAAAAAACATGATGCCTACTCAAACATGTGTATCCACTAAATGTAATGTTTAAAGTAATAAGAAAGAAATTATATATATATATATATATATATATATATATATATATATATATATATATATATATATATATATATAAACAAACCAAATATTGATAAAACAAACACAAAGCATTCCAATATTCAAGGTTTGTTAAATGCTACAGAGGAGGAATAATCTTTTCTTTTCTTATTCATTCTGGAACATATTTCATTGGATGATGAATACAAAAAATGACCACAATCTACATGAAATATCAAGTGTTTTATATATAAGAAATATTAAACTATATATAGTTTAATATGAGAAAATATATATATTTATATATCACGAACAGTATTGAGGAAATTGTAAGACAATTGAGAAAAAAATGGTAAAAGTTTATTATGTGTAGTATTAGTACACTCAGTTTGATGAAGTCTTAACAAATGAAACACATCACAAATAAACTTTTTACATTTTGTCATATTCATATATATATATATATATATATATATATATATATATATATATATATATTTCTTGAACATTCAGGTTGGTAAATGTAATTAATACTGTTTATTTAAAAAACAGAGCATTTACTTAAATAAATTGCATCTATTAAAATAATGTATAAACAAAAAATATATTAAATAATTGTCGGACTTAATCCGTTTCATATATGGTTGTGTTGTACAATAGTCACTGCAGCCAGAAATAATTATTTTTTAAAAAAAATTTTCTTATTACTACAGATAATGAATATTAAAAAGAAAACAAAAATTATTCACTTTTATATAAGTTAATTGGGGGACAAAACAAATATGTTCATACATGATTTCTTAAAATTTAGAAAAATAAAAAAAATTTCAATTCCCAATCTGGAATTTTTTACATTTTAAGAAATCATGTAGTACGAAAATAGTTGCTTTGGCTTTCATAGGATCAATTTACAACGAATTTATTTTACAAACTGGACTATCTATTCATCTATTCACTTTTGAAAAAAATGTAACAAAAATTTTCTTTTTTAGATTCAAGATCTGGCGTACTTAATCTATATTAAAATGTATAAAACATGCTTAATCTATATTAATATGAAAAAATATATACAGTTATATGTTAGAAATTTATTTGTTCTCAAGATATTCAACATGGTTGGATACTTGGATCTGAGTGTACATTAGAAATATAAAAGATATCTTGGAAGTTTCCATGCCAGCCTTTTCAGCAGATCTCTTATTCATGGATTCTTTTGAAAACTTGTGCCAACTTGAACTTACCCTATAAATGATGGTTGCCCTGAATGTCTGCCAAAATGTGCCAAGCGATGGAGATGTATTGGGCAAGAACAATTGACACTCAGAGGCAAGTGCACATTCGTGCAGTGTCTTTGATCTTTTGCTAATGTCATCATAAGTAGGTGTCACACACCTGCCATTCAAAACACAGTGACCAGCCAATCTCATTATTCAAAGCCAGTTTGTCATTTGAGATTTGAATGACTTTGCAAATGTTACTTTTGGATTTGAAAACCTAAATTTGGTTATGGCAACTTAATACAGTTACTTTTCTCTTTGTGTAGATTCAAATAATGTCTGTATTTGTAAACGGTGATGATGAAGTATCAGGCAGTCAAGGAAGATATGGAATAGCTATATAGTTAGGGCTAAATAATTGCACCTGCAAAGTTTTGTGGCCTAATCAGTAAGGCTTAATTAAAACTAACTCCCCAAAGATAAGGAATGTTAGTTTAAATCTTACCAGAAGCTGAATCTTTTTTCTTCATTGCTTGCATTTTTTTTTACTAAATGTTCACCCAATACAAAGCCCAAGAGCCACTCAAGGTAGAGAGTTACTGAATGAAGATGTTTTAGTTCCATCTAATATTTGCTTTGGAAATTGTGATCAAGTAGCAATAGAATTATGATATCCCATCTGCAGAAAAGGTGTTGTAGGGTGGAAAATAATTCATCACTCTCAAGGCCATGTAAATGCTTTTCAATTCTACCAAGACTAGAAAGTGAGGATTGGGCAGCAATATTCTATTTTTGGTTTCATGTGACTCTTTTATAGATAAAGCAATGTGCCATGTCTCTTCAAGATGGACATAAGTGATTGTGGCTCTTCACAACTTCTTATCCCTTCTAGCTCTTAGTGATGTTTGTCTTTTTCATTCCATCATCCATTTACACAAACTCATCAGGCATGTAGCTTGCTGCCATCTCTTGGCCCTTTTGCCTTTGATATGTCCTTTGAGTGTCAAATTCTCCAAACCCTCCTTCCTCATTATGTGTCCCAGAAATTTCAGATGTTTCTTTCTCAACCTGAGAAAGAGTGTCCTTTTTCTTTTCATTTTCCTTTAGACTTTTTCATTGCTTAAGCACTCTGTCCATTGTATTCTCAGCATCCTTCTGTATAATATCTCTGTTGCATCCAGTTTGTTGCCTTCTCTTATCTGGAGAGGTAATTGTCCAGCATTCACTGCCATATAGGATAGTTGGATGTTATATAGCAGTTCAGCATTTTTTTTCTGTTTCTAACAAATTTCTCCTGTTTCTTAGTACAGGTTGAAAATCCTTGTTGAAATTCTTGTAACCAGAAGTGTTTCGGTTTTCAAATTTTTTCAGATTTTGGAATACAGGCTATTTAATTTGTATATAGTATCTATAAAATGTGGCAAAAATACAATATCCCTTTACATTTAATAACACAGCTCATACATATACCTTGAAGGTAGTTTTATATAAACAATATATACCTTTTAATAAATTTTGTGTACATACAGATACAGGTAATGAGTCTTGTCATGTAATGCTTACCTGGATTTTTAAGTGGTGAAATTAAGATTTCATGTAAAAATAATGTTTTATAATTTCTGTACGTGTACAAAAAACATGATGACTACTTACAAAAAAATATATAAATGAAGGACTTTCTGACATTTTGAATAATATCTTTACTGAGCATAAAACACCTATTATGTAATCCATAAAGAAAGATGTTACTGTGACAATCTCTAACAAAAATGTGTCGCCAACATAGGGCTATCTGAGTTCTCTGAAATTTTCCATTTGTGATAAGTCAAAAAAAAACTTTTGGATTTTGGAGTTTTTCGGATTTTTGGATAAAGGATACTCAACCAGTACTTTTTTTTATCTTTTGGAATACATCATTTGCCACTCAAATGTACTTTTGTCTTTTGCTATCACATTATCCATCCTATGTTAAAATACATCCCAGTCATTTAAATTTTTGTACTTGCTTGATTTTGACATCTCAAATTCATAGTTCACATCTTGGGGTTTTTTCTTGCTGACAACCCTGAATTCTGTCTTGTTGGTTAGTCTTTTCTTCTTGCTTTCCATATTTACCTTGTCTAGACTGATTATTAAAACTGAAAGTGTACTGGAGGAAGAATCACAAGGAGTGCATGAGGAAATGAGTATATCATTCTTATCGTTCAGAGAGAGAGAGAGAGAGATAAAAAAGAGAAGATGTAATTTGAGAGGACCAGAAGAGAAGAAAAGAAAAAAAGAGAAGAAAGTGGAGGAGATAAAGTTAAGGAGGAGAACAGGAGAAGAGAAAAGATGCAAAATAAGAGAGAGGAAAGATGAGGTAGAATTGGGAAAAAGAAAAGGAGAAGAGAATTGTGCTAACAAGAATATGGAATGGACAAACACGGTGGATAAATAGTAACAGGTTTATTGTAGAAACCAGTACAACAAGCAAGGAAGTAATAGTTATGCACACGGTCGTTGCAAGTCAGTACAGATGTAACACTTTCACCCCAGCCCCTCAACCTCCGACGTCTTACTCTCTGGGTTGAAGTATCTACTCAGTCTTAACCGAACTTAAGGGAGTGACCATAGGTCCCCTGAACATCCGTAGATCATTTGACCAGTCCACTGGTTTAATCCTGCTTCCTGCCCACGTTGTGTTTGGTTTGATCCAGAAAGCAAAAGTGATGTTCATCCATTCACGGTCGACTGAAGATGTAGACACAGCTGGAGAGTCTGTGCTAAGAAATTTACAATGCACCAAAAAAAAAAATATATATCTGCAGAAAGCTGGACAAACAACTATTCAATGGTTGAATTGTTAATGTCTTTTATATAGCAGAAAAGAATAGTATAGAAAAGAAACGGGTTACAGAAAAGAAAAGTAATTGACGTAAAAACTCATACACTGGATTCTAGACAGAGAGAGAGAGAGAGTGGGTTGTGATTAACTTGTTATTAAATCATCTCAGAATGATATACGACTCTTGCGATGGAGAGATAAAGATTTCTGTGCATGGCTTAAAGTTTATAGTTGCGTTCTGCCTCGGCAGTAGTAACAGTAGTAGTAATCTTCATGGTAGCAGAAGCAGCGGTACTTATATCAACAGTACATGTTAGCAGATGCTTCGTTCTAATCTCTGATGTCACTTCCTCTCCCTCTCGAGTCTCCAACTTGACTCTCCACTGTCTATCTCTTCTGTCTGCAAGGAGATGGAGAGAATAATTCATCTTGCTTGGGCCAAATTCTCTCTTCAAGAATGATCTCCAGTCTCTTGTATATGAACGATGATCAACAAAACAAAAGAAAATACTTTGTGTAATTTCATTAAAGGAGAGGGGTGGCTTGTTCAACATTTCTGTTCCCAGTGGTAGCAATAATAGTAGCAGTAGTAGTCTTAGATGTTGGAGGAGTAATTCGCTTCTTCATTCTTATACCAACAGCACATGTTAGCGGGTGTTTTGTTCTAATCTCTGACGTCACTTTTGTACTTCTTCGAGCCTTCAATTCAACTCTGCTCACTTTCAATCTCCGACATCTCTCCACCCAGCTCGACTGCACTCAAAGACAGACGAGCCAAAAACTACCACTTTTTTCAGCATAACTATGTGTTTATATAGATAAACCTGGCTGGTCATAATCGACCCTTGGCCCTACTACTTTGCACTACTTTCAACCAAAATCATGTGAATTCCAAAGTTCCTCATAGCTTACCAAGTTCTATTTATATTTTTAACCAATAAAAATTATTTCGAACATTTCCATTGTCTTCTAATGACTTCTGCCCTAGATCAGATTTCCCATCAGTAAACAAAAATGCTGATCTAATTTTGCTACTCAGATCCACTCCAATTTCAATTAAAAAAATATACATGTGTGTGTGTTTCCCCAACTCTCTTCTCTGTCACACAGTTGTGTGTGTGCTGTTATCGGAAGGCCACTAGTCTTGCAGATCCTGACTTGACTCTCTCGTCTGCTGTCCTCACAGATACTTATAGGTGGTTACCACCTCTAGTGCCGCCACTCATGGAGGTGGCAGGTTATTCCATCAAATCAAGAATAAAAAAGAAAGAGAGTGTGAAGGAGATGGAGTTTGGCAGAATAAAAAGGAGTTGGAGTAGCAATGAAAGAGAATATGTAGTGAAGAAAAATTCAAGAACAAAAGGTGGGCTTTTGCAATATTCCATCTTTAATTTCTTTCTTTCCTACATCTTTGATATCTTCAGTTTTCATTTGTTGGAATCGCCTTCATTTGTTTGCCTTCTACATATCCAACATTTAAGGGAATACACATCTAGTTACAACACCAAGGCATTTGGATTTTGATAAACAGGAACCATTTTTGGAGCATTCTCTGGGGGTTACTATGGAAATGTGACAAGAAAATAGCATTGAATTCACTGAAGCATTGGTAAAAAGGGAAGAAAATCAGTGGACATAAATTTAGAATTGTTTTTGTTGAATTTTGTCATCCATCCTGGAAATTATGAACAATATCTGGAAATAAAATGCCTGCATCCTTTCCTTATATTTATCTTCTTTTTGATTCATTTTTCTCAATATTTCATTTTTTTGACATGTTTTCCATTTTCCCTTTCACTCCGTTCCTCTTCATCTATTCTCCTTCGTTGACAGTTCTTGAAATGAAAACAGGAATATAAACAATTTCCTTACTATATTTGTCTAAAGACTGAAAAGATTTCTCTTCTTCCCAAATTGCATTTCCTCTTCACAATTGCTGTTAATTCTAAAAAAAACCCCTAAAATATATAATTGTATTCTACAAATAGTTCTCTAAGTAGAAGGAAAATATAACTGGGAAAGGATAAATACATGGAGCAAGTGGAATTATTGAAGGGAAAAAAGTGAATGAAGCGACAAATGTAGAACCTTCAACCAAATTAAATCATTGCTAGAAAATTCAAGGTAGGCTAATATTGACAATGCTAGAAGCTTCAAGTAAATGAGACCATTGCTAGAACTGCACAAATCCAAAAGATTTTAACAGTGACACTGATAGAAATCACAAGAGAGGTAAATGAAGTCACTGCTAGAAACTCCAAGCAAATAGGGTGATTGCTAGAACTTTATAAATCCAATGGTAGTTGACAGTGACATTGCTAGAACTTTCATTCAAATTAGGTCATTGCTAGAACTGCAGAAATCCAAGGGAGTTAAATGGGGTGACTGCTAGAGACACCAAGTAAATAAGATTATTGATAGAAGTGTAAATTATATATATATATATATATATATATTATATATATATATATATATTAAATAATGCAGATAAGTTAATATTGTAAAGAAGTAGTCATACAAAGAATAAATCAGTAAAGTTCATGTAATTAATGGTGAAATCACTTTGCTAACAGATTTAAAAAAGCATTAACTCAGTAACCACTGATGTGATCCTTGTTTTTAAAAACTGTAAAATGACTGAGATGTTCAATCCATATTGCAAGTACTTTTGATACCACTTGTATCATCTTCAGGCATGGGTGTTATTTTTCAATTTCAGGTAAAATTCTGAGACAAAAATAAATGTAATACTGGTTGAAAGATTTTTTTTAAAAAAAGTGTGTTATTATTAACAGTTACAAAATTCTGAAGTGTGCAAAGTCGTGATGCTAGATTTTTATTTTTGAATATTCTAAGTCAGAATGTTTATGAATATAGTAACGTGGCAATTCATGAATTCTATTGTTGTGAATTTATCCTGTTAATGTAATTAGTCCAATCATTACAGCAATGTCCCAGCAGATTTCCAGAAATTTTTTACTGCAGATCAATTCTTTTAAATCTATTAAATAGTGCAGTTTAGTTAATATTGTAAAGAAGTAGTCATACAAAGAATAAATCAGCTTTAACTTTACTGATTTATTCTTTGTATGACTACTTCTTTACAATATATATATATATATATATATAAAAGGCAGGATGTGTGTGTGTGTGTGTGTGTGTGTGTGTGTGTGTGTGTGTGTGTGTGTGACGAATGCACAGCCGCAATTTTTGACGGATTTGTACCAAAATTTACATGCACATGCTCCAAGTTAGCAGAAAGGCCAAGACTGACTTTGCATTTCCCAACTCCCATCGATAGTGGAAATAATCGATTTTTTCATGCTCCTACAGCAGTTTTCATGTAGTTTGCAGCCATTTTCTACTGGCCAGAGTGAGAGCCTATAGCTGGCTGCCACGAATAGGCAGGAAGATTCTATTGGCCAGCATGAGAGCCAACAGCTGACTGACATGAATGTGAACTAGCATGCTAGCATGCAAAAAAAATTGATAGCTGCATTTGTCACAAATGGGAAAAATTTAAATCTGCATGGCACTTTACTCCAATTGGCTCATTCGCTTGCTTAAACTCAACGTTGATTCTGATTCCGCAGAACTGGGTTGGGTGTGAAAAAGTATTTGTTGTTAACATTCTTTTTTCATTCGTTTTTTCCAGTTACGAGTCCTTTTTTAAAGCTGATCGTTTTGTGTTCATTTTGTTTAGTTCTTTTTTCGTAACAGATTTAATGTTTAGTATAGAGCTTAGAAAAAATTCGCAGTGTGAGATAGGCAAGAAGTAAGACATGTAGCAACATCAGCACAGCAAAGGGCACTCCTTTAAAGGCAAGGAAGAGCAAAAATATTTTAAGTCAAGTGATAGCGATTGCTGTATGAGTCGTACGATTTTTGAATCAAGCACGAGCAACGCCGGGCCATGCTGCTAGTATATATATATATATATATATAGTAATATGATAAAAATATAGTTTTAACAAATGCGATATTTATGAGTAAAGTTTTCAATATCAATGTGGATGTATGTTGCAATAAGCATTTGGCGGCAAAAGGAAAAGAATAACGAGGATTAGTTTAATATACAAGATATCTTAGTGTTGTTGGAAAAACGGTAAAATGTACATTTTGGTTGCTGATCATCAGGATGGCAATTAAGTGTAAGGGTTGCATTGAGAGTTGACTGATTTCTTGGATTCGTTTTACTGAGGTTACAGGATATAGTCTTTGGTTCGGTCTGATGCTCATGTTGGTTGATCAAGGTGACAGTGGTGGGTTGATTTGTGTAGAGTGCATTGATTACTGAGTAGACAAGAGATTAATGTAGCTGATAGGGTTGTGATGGAATATTTCACTGTGAGGATATACCAGTCACAGGATCTCATCATCAGTTGGGTCTGATACACGTGTTGATCGATTTCTATGAAATGGGTCACGGTGTTGACTGCAGAGGAATGCCTGTAGTAAGTCAGATATCCCGAAGTGATGGCAGTGGCAATGAGAAATTGTGCATACCTACAGATAATAATGGGTATGCTCTCATTCCCATAAATACAGTAGTGAATACTGTATATGTTGGTCTGTGGTTGGAGATTCATTGGGGAATTCACTTGACTCATTTCAAGCAGTTGATTACTTATTCTACACACCACTATTAAATCTTATATGTGTTGTTCTTGTCCTAAGTATTATAATTCATTACCAACCTCATGTGACTATTCTATTCAGTAACCTTCCCTAGGTTACAACAAGGAGCCTGTCAGTGTTGAAGCTGAATAGTCAGCCACAATAGTGTGTGATGTTACAAATCAGATTGGTGTTTCAAGAGCCAGGTGGTATTAAAGATAGTCTCTGTTGGTTTCCATGTGTGAAGAGTCAGGTGATTAGTCAAGCTTGGGAGTGGTAATGGTTGTGTTGAGAGGAGTCATGGTAGTGATGGTGGTAGTGCCCTGCATGTTGAAAGGTGGCCTGATGGCCGGCAACTGTTGGTGGTCATTATGGGCAGCCTGCTTTTAAGCAGATCTGGTAGTCCCCAAGGACATCCCCTCCAACCCCCAGTGGGAACATCCATGATTGGCCGGTGTAGTTTCCATTGCAGGGGCCTGCCTTGTGGACCAGATATGATGCTCAGAGCCTATGTGCAGAAAACAACATTTTATTTTGTTTTCTGCCTTCATGGCATTCACATCTGGTTGGCATGCAGAATGAATAAGAAAGAGATATAATTGCAATGAAGTATAACATGTATTTTATTGTCCCAAGCACTTTCAGCCACTTCTTTAGTCATTTTCAAGAGGTGTGTTGTTAATTGTTGTTAATTTCTTTTCCTTATTCTCTTTTAATATATAGTTGTGTCATGTCTATATAGTATTTATTACAGTCATGTTCCTTTCACTGGGATTGGAATAAACACGACTACTATAGGCATCACACAACTACATCTCAAAAGACAAGCATAAAAAGGAATTAACAACAAACTCCTTGAAAATGGCTAAAGATGTGTCTGAAAGCATTTGGGACAATTTTCACCAAATGGAAAAATTTAAGAATACTAGAAAAACACAATAAAAAATTAATCAAATCTTACATGTTTGTCATATTCAAAGATTGCTGCCCAAACACACACATATATATATATATATATATATATATATATATATATATATATATATATTTTATCCCAATATTTTGGATATGCATCATATGTCCTTCTTCAGGTATTCTGAAATGTTAAATCTTGCTCTGAGGTGGAGGCACGTGCTTCCCATCTCATTGCATCTGTTTATTTTTGAAATTGTCTCCTGATCTATAAGTAGAATCCTTACCCTTTGAATGAACTTGTTGAACTTCATGACATCCTCCAGCTTTTGACTTATGCATCAGGAACTGCAAATTCATTGCATGTTATCTCTTGGTTAATCGTTCCCACAAACTATTAATGCCTATGCTTGATCTGAGCACAGCATGTGTGCAGATTCCTTTAATTTTCTTATTCTCCATCAATGTTCTTTGCATATTATTCATCTGAATTGTAAAATTTCTCTATGGCTTATAATTTTTTGTGGTTCCACAGGGACTTTTTAAAGAATTTCAGATGAATTGCTGTTAATATCAACTAAATTGGTTGGATTATCTTCACTTTAACTGTTCCCTTTGTCAACTGGAACATTGACCAGTACTGAGTCTGTTGTTGATCAGTTAACAGAACTGCATTATAAAAATTTATGTGTAAAACAATGTGACCCTCTGCCGCACTACCGAGAGCGAAAACATTTCCAACCTAACAGGCGTTTAGATGGGATTTCTTGATAAGCTTTATTTCTAAGCCTGATTGAGGTGACTATGCTGCACATGGGGTTATAAAAAAAAGAATGTACTGGAAAAAAGGGGCTTGAGAAGAGGACTCCTTCTCATAATTATTTGCAACCACTTAGAAAGATGAAACTGGAATGAGAGAATATTGAAAAGTAACTTAGCTGTCAAGAGCACTAATGAGGAAAGACTTCAGCTAGTTTAATCACTATTCATCACCATTCAGTTTGTGCATGAGTCAGCAAAGAGAATAACATTGGCAGAGCAATAAACTTTAGCAGAGAGTTGAGAAAATAGAATGCTGGATTGTAAGATGCTTTATAGACTGCAAATAAAAAAAAAACAGATAATATGAAACTTGTTTATCTAAAACAAACCCACAAGCAGACCAAGGTTTCTTTGATGATACAAGGCAACTTACTCTATTCAATTTCAATTCTACAAAGTAGTACCCACTTCTGAGTTTTCTACAAATGATTATTATTCAGCAACTCCTTCCATTCAACAAACAGATGCTTCTGTTTTAGTGTTAACCCCTGAATGGCTGAAGAAATTTGACAGCACTTTGTGATATTTGCTGACACAATACACTATGTATCAAGGGCTTTTGTAACTTCACTTACTACAGTAAGTATCCACTTTCATATGAACGTTTTTTTGTACCTATCTTAATTACTTTAGATGCTCAAAAGAATATTTTAAGGAACCCTGTACCTATTTTACTTTTTATATGAATTATTGTTAGAAATAAACAATTTCTTTCTGTTTCAATTTCTCAAAGTAAGAGTCACTTTTTATTGTGCATTTAAAGAATTGTTAATTAATTTTTCTTTGGTATATGCGAAAATCACAATTGTATTCAGATGTAATATTACTGTTACACTGTATAATGAAAACACAAAGCATGGATCCTCATATCTAACATGACATTTAATTTCACTCTTGACTTTGTTAATTACTATTGCCAGTGCATGTGTTTAGCTCCAAGCTTATCTGAATGTGAACCTTGCATTCTTGTCTGGAATATTTGAGAGACTATCGTTTACTTCTCTGGGGTGGTGTTTATATATCTGCCTATAATATGGTAATTTCTCATATTTGCAACCTAGTTGAATCTTGTGGGTTTGCACTCAGAAGGATATGTGGCTAGAAGGATATCTCAGATCAATCCTGCACTCTTGATGATCTGGTATGACACCGAGTGTAACAGAGAGAGTTTGGGAACCACACACAAACACACACACATATATATTTTTTTTTATTGAAATTGGAGTAGATTTGAACAGCGAAATTAGATCAGAACAATTTTGTTTACTGATGGGAATCTGATCTAGCCCATTTGGAATTGGGTCATTAGGAAGACAATGGAAGATGATCGAGATAATTTTTATTGGTTAAAATTTGAAATAGAGCTTACTAAGGCTATGAAGAACTTTGAAATTCACATGATTTTGGGTTGAAGGCAGCACTTGTGATAATCGTGTGCAGGCCAAGGGTCGATTTATGATCAGCCAGGTTTATCTATATAAACGCGCACAGAAATCTGTTGATAGAGTGGTTGGCTCATCTGCCGTCAAGTGCAGTTGAGCTGGGTAGAGAGAGGTTGGAGACTGGAAATGACGTCAAAGATTGGAAACAAATGCCCGCTAATCATATTTTGTTGATATAAGTACGAAAAAACAAATTACTCCTCCAACAATCTAAGACTGCTACTGCTACTATTATTACTACCACGGGAAATGGAAACGTCGAACAAGCTACAATAATCAAAAGGTTGTTTTTGGGTTCATCTGTTGTTGAGTGCAGCTGAGCTGGGTGGAGAGATATCGGAGACTGGAAGTAACGTCAGGGATTTGGAACAAAACCCTCGCTAACATGTACTGTTAATATAAGTACCGATGCTTCTGCTACCATGAAGATTACTACTACTGTTACTATCGCCAAAGAGGAACGCAACTATAAACTTTAAGCTGTGCACAGAAATCTTTATCTCTCCATCGCAAGAGATGTATATCGTTCTGAGACAATTTCACAACAAGCTAATCACAACCCACTCTCTCTCTCTCTCTCTGTCTAGAATCCAGTGTATGAGTTTTTACATCAATTATTTTCTTTTCTGTAACCCGTTTCTTTTCTATACTATTCTTTTCTGCTATATAAAAACATTAACAATTCAACCACTGAATAGTTGTTTGTCCGGCTTTCTGCAGATATATATATATTTTTGGTGCATTCTAAACTTCTTAGAACAGACTCTCCAGCCGTGTCTACATCTTCAGTCGACCGTGAATGGATGAACATCACTTCTGCTTTCTGGATCAAACCAAATACAACGTGGGCAGGAAGCAGGATTAAACCAGTGGACCGGTTGAATGATCTACGGATGCTGAGGGGACCTATGGTCACTCCCTTAAGTTTGATTAAGACCGAGTAGATACCTCAACCCAGAGCGTAAGACGTCGGAGGTTGAGGGGCTGGGGTGAAAGTGTTAGAGAGTGAATACATACTACACATGTTCTATTGAGAAAAAGGCTAAGGATTGAGCTTGCTAAAATCTAAGGATGACATATTGATTTCTATTTGTGGACATGTTTGTTACCACAACACAGCAAAAAGGGCACATCATAGCAAGATTTTTTTATTAGGGCAATAATGTTAAAATATTCTAACTTTAAAGTTATTTTCAATTCAGTTTGCTATTTAATAGTATTACTGTTGAGGGCTTACATTTGCATTCACCGTATAAAAAGGATTTTTGTTTGTGTTTATTACAAATGCTGAAAAGAAAATCATATCAATAAAAAGAGCATTAACTGTTGCATAAAATAATTATACCTATAATTCTTTTATTTTGTTGAAAAAATTGAGACTATTGCATATTTTTTATACAGAAATTCATTTTTTTTAGAAAATAAACATATTGGTATTTCACTGGTGTTGTTTTCTTATTTATTAATCAATTTATTTCTTTTCATTCCCACAAGAAAATGTCCACACAAAAAACAATTATTCTAAATTGTAATCATGCATGATAAAAAATCAGTTAACACGAGACTATTGCTGTTTAGTTAAATGTAGTTGTTATTTGTCTAAATACAAAGTAGATCAGTGGTTCCAAAACAGTGTGACACGCCTCATAGGTGTGGCAGAAGAGAATAGCAGGTGAGGCAGAATTATTGAAAGACAATCAAAGATTTAGAAACAGTATGACAAAAATAAATATGATTTCAAAATTTAAAAGATTATTATGGATTACTTGTAGCTGTATGCATGAGTCCCAGTATAAATAGTTATAAATAATTATTGAGCAATTTTTTTATTGTAATATTTTTGCATTATATCAAGTATTAAGAATATAGTAACTAGGCTCTGCAAATTGGAGGAGAGAGTTATCAATGATAATGTTCTGACTTTGAATCTGCAGTTATCTACCTTTAGCCCTCTCTCTGGACCTCCTATGCCATAGGGCACCTTTTCACTGGGACTTTGCTTTGGTGAGGCACATTCAAATTTTTATTCTGAAAATGCAGCCCAGAGAAAAAGTTTTGGAACCACTGGAGGAAATCCTATTATTTATTCGCAAACACAATTCATATATTCTATGAATAGGAAGTAACTGGACATTGTATTTAATAACAGCCTATATTAGCTTTTCAGTCAGTATATAAAAACAAAAGTGAAAATAAATATAACTCCACTCATTACTAATTTATGGGCTTCATCATATCCCACCATGTATTCATGAAAATTCATTGGATATCACAAAAGCCATTGTGTATACTGTTCATGAGAAAATAGATGGGGAAATAGAAATGAATTCCTCTTGGTTTCTAAGGTGGAATACCAAACATTGACAATCTGTCATGACGATTAAATATATTTTAATTTAACCACTTAATTCAATCTGATGTCACTTAACATATTTGAAAATGTTATTACATGGACCAATATTTAGTTCTGATTAGTATTCCTTTCATCTTCATTTTAATTGCCTTATTTACACTTGTAATCATGTTATCTGGAATTTTTATTAGATGAAGCATTCTCAACAATTATTCATTTTTGACTATTATTTCTTTCATCTTATTTTTAATATCCTTATTTTCACTTGTAGTAATATTATCTTGGATTTTTATTAGATGAAGCTTTGTCAGCCATTATTAATTTTTGACTAGTATTTCTTTCATCTTCATTGTATTTATTTTATTTGCACTTGTAGTAATATTATCTTCAATTCTTATTAGGTGAAGCATTGTCAACCATTAATTTTTTACTAGAATTTCTTTTGTCTTCATTTTAACTATGTTATTTACAATTATATTAACTTGAATTTTTATTGGATGAAGCATTGTCAATCATGACTAATTTTTGGCTAGTATTTCTTTCATCTTCATTTTAATTGCTTTATTTACACTTGTAGTAATGTTATCTTGAAATTTTCTTAAATGATGAAGCATTGTCAACCATTATTAATTTTTGATTAGTATTTCTTTCATATTTGTTGCAGCATGCCTATGGATGATAATAGGTATGCCCCCATTCCCATAAATACAGTAGTGAATACTGTACATGGTCTAGAGTTGGAGGTTCATTGTGAAATTCACTTGACTCACTTCTATCAGTTGACTTCTTCTACTTGCTGCTGGTGAATCTTCTTTGTGTTGTTCTTGTCTTAAGTATTATCATTCATTACCAATCTTCATTTGATTATTCTATTCAGTAACCTTCCCTAGCTTACAACAATTTTCATTTTAGTTGTGCTATTTACAGTTATAGTAATATTATTTTGAATTTTTCTTAGGTGAAGCATTGTTGTTGTATTACATTGTTCTATGACATGCAATCAGTAGTCAACTTCTTGCTTGTCTTTTAGTTTACTATATACTTTATCTCTTCTACTTAACATGTGCAAATAGATAAAATATTTTCTACCAACCCACTACAGCTCACTGAACTGAAGAGGTTTAATTGTTTTCAAACTTCTTCTACAACCCTTCCTCTTCTCTCCTTTGAGGTTTATGTCCTGTTCTTTTCAATGGAGATCTTGTCTCATTTCATCTTCTTTTGTGTCTGAGTTAATCCCACTATCAACCACAGGCTCATCTCTATTGCATTATCCTGATCTGAAGAACTCATCCTTTCTACTCTATCAAGATCTTCTTCCATCACATCTTTCTCTTCAATTCTGGGTCTTAATTGGTCAGAATAGGCCATTAGTCTTTTTCTTTTCTTTGATATGATGGCCGTGTTATGTCCCCTTTCCCCGATGAAATTAGCTCTCTCAGGACTTCTACTTTGTCTTTCTTATACCACATCCTTTCATTTGTTGAATAAGACATTCTTAATGGAGATTTTGTTTGTCTACCCATTAACACAGATGGGCTTTGCAATCTGTCTGCATATGGAATTGTCCTATAACTAAGCAGTAACCTTGGTAAGTAGCTGTCTGTAGTATCTCTACTTGGGGAAAATGCTTTTAATCCCATTTTTATTGTTTGCATCATTCTTTCCACAATCCCATCAGATTGTGGGTGATATGGTAGTGTTTTGTAAGAGAATCTGCCTCAACCAATTCCCTGGATCTTCTTAACAAAATTCTGGTGCATTGTTAGATAAAATGTTTTAGGGACCCCATTTCTAAACAAATTCCACTCTTAGTATTTGTTTTATTGTAATGGTTTTTTCTATCTTTAATTAATGACTTCAGGCCATCCTAATAAAGAGTATACTAAAATTCGAAATAGTCTCATGCCATTAATGTCTGCATGGTCCACATAAACACGTGACTGTGGTTCTGTTTCTTTAGGCCATGAATGTAGTCTCCTTTACTGAAAATACTTTATTTCTGCACATTGTTGACATTTGTGTACATATCTTTCAATATTGTGATAATACCCTAGCCATCATACCTCCAATTTTAATCGCCTCTGCATAACCGTTATCCCACAATGAACTTCATCATATATACTTTTTAAAATATCTCTTCTTACTGATTCTGGTGGTATTGTCACATCTCCATTGCATATAACACTGTTTTTCATTGTTAATTTATACCTTATCTCTTTGTAAGGTCTTTCAGCTTTGGAACAATTATTCCACCCGTTTCTTCTTATTCTCTCAGTAATCTTGCTTAATATTGGATCATGTAAAGTTTCCAATATCAATCTTTGTAGAGATAATGTCCTTTTCATTCCAATAAATATTACTTCATCCAGGATTTCCATTTTTTCTTTTTGATCCTTATTAAATTGTAACCTTGACAGCACATCAACATGTGGTATTGCATTTCCTATTATGTACTCAATGTCATAATCATAAGCCATTAATTTTATGGCCCATCTTAGAATCCTGGAAGAAGTAACGTTTGGTAGCTCCTTTCTAGGGTTAAAAATAAACTCTCGAGGTTTATGGTTTGACTTTAATAGGAACTTCTTGCCTAATAAGAATTGTTAAGCTCTGCCTATGCTCCAGACAATGGCCAATGCCTCTTTTTTCAATATTTGAATAATTTATTTCTACTGCCATCAATCTTCTTGAAAGATTCATTATTGGCTGACCTTCTTGTGATAAAATTGCTGACACAGTTTGCTCATTTGCATCCATAATTAACATAACCTCCTTTCTGGGATCAAAGATATTTTTCTGCAAGTATCTCTTTTAAATCCTCAAATGCTAAGCTTTGCCTCTGTGTCCATTTGAACTCACTAATCTTTTTCTGCAGTTCAGCAAATGGTTCTATTAAGTTGCTGTATTTTGTTTGATTTATTTTTTATTATAGATACCTCTCCTAAAAAGGATTCTAATTCTTTTTTATTAGTAAATATAGATACCTCTAAAATTTTCTTAATTAATTTTGGATCTGGTGCAATGCCATCTTTTGAAATTTGGTACCCTAAATATGATATTGTATCACAATCAAATTCACATTTGTCTCTGTTTATTGTCACCCCTACATTTTTTAACTTGTTTAACACATGTTCTGTTTTTTGTCTTAATTCATCTTTAGTGGTAGCACCACCAAGGCAAATATCATCTTGATAAATAATCATATTACTGATTTCATCAGTTAGCACGTTCATTGCTCTCTGAAAAATGGTACTTGCTGTTTTCATTCCAAAAGGCATTTTCATTAATCTTAATAATCCTATAAGGGTGTTTATTGAGGTAATTTCCTTGAATTTATTGTCAATCTGTATTTGATTGTAGGCTGATTTCAAATAAATTTTTGCAAAACATTTCCACCTGATAATTTGTAGATAGCAGTTTCAATATTGGAAATAGGAATACAAGCTAAACAGATAAGTATTGTTGATATAGGAATATACAATGCATGGTGACTATCAGTTTCATATCTCAAATGATTTTCAGATCATATGTCTGAATATAGTTTCACGTATGAAACAGACAATCACCATAGAGCATGGATTTCTATGTCAATTAATGTCTATATCTGCAAACAATCTATACCCAAAATAAATAAAATATAGCAAATTTTAAACAATATAGTTAGATGTGTATGGATATTTATTATTTATATGTACGAGTGAAGTTTTAACTTACCACATATACATTTTTGTGTGGAGGGGATGCGTGTGCGTGAGGAATGAATAATTTTGTACTGGCCTTGCATTGGGTGAAAAATAGCAAAGAAAAAAAACAAGCAAAAAGAAAATAAGGTATTTTTTTTAGCAAAATCTCCATTCATCCTTTCACTAATCATGGCTTAGTCTGGCACATGACTATAATTATGGAGAGCGCTATGATGATCCCACTAAATGCGCAAGTGAACAAATCAGTTCATCATTTTCCGTTTGACGCATTTGAACTTATACAAGAAAAAAAAGGAAATTTGTTACAAAAAATTGCGTTCTAAGGGAAATAACTCTTGATAGCAAATGATTTCTTTTTTTCCAACAGTTCTAAGGGAGATAATTCTTAAAACTTACGAGGATGACCCAGTGACGATTGAAGTTACTATAATGTATGAAAAGCAAGAATTAAGCATGGAAAATATTTGGTAAGAGGAAATTACAAACAAACAAACAAACAATACCTTCCAGTTTCACCCATTTCCAAAACCATCTCTTATTTTATTTATTAAATTTTATTATATACTTTTCATATTTAATGTTAATATTGTGTATGGACTTCCGTATTAAAAAAATTGCCACATAAAAAAATTCAAAATTCTTTTTAAAATACTGGGGATCGTTCAGTTTTCTATAGTTTTTTTTTTTTTTACTCTAAGTTTTAACAACCATATCACTCACTTAACCGCTACAAATACAAAATTTTAAAAGTTAAAACAATTCTTGTAAAGATTCATGAATTTTTTAAAGACTAGTGTTCATATACTTTATCAATTCAAAACTTTTCTAATTAAATAAAATAATATATATATATTTTTTTGTATTTTCCGATTCAAAACAGATTTTAATTGGTGGGGGGGGGCTGTTTTACAAGAACTAAACAAAATTGATGATTTAATGCGTGTTACCAACATTTTGTTAAAAAAGAGACTTTCTTTTCTTAATTCATTTGTGAATAAGTCCTAAGCTTTTATTTAAAATCACACATTGATTTTTGCAAGAATTTCCTTTTTCACCACACAAAAAGAAAAAACACTCAAATATCCCGTACAAATTTACGGTTCCATGTTGAAGCAAGATTTTTAACCAAAATTTTCAAGATTTTAAAAAGGATAAAAATAAGAAAAAAATTTTACATAAAAAAATCCTTTGACGTTTTCTCTTAAATAATAACACAAAATTTTTTGTTTTTATTGTCTTTGGACCATTTTCTGCATCATGCATTCCATTTTTTATTGAAGTTTTGGAGGTACCTCATTTTGTTTTTTATTTTAGATATTCTCACAGAGAGCTTACTTAAATCTGAAATCACTCGGACATATGTTGTTGATAGAAAAAACAAAAAAATATGGCCAAGAAGGCATGAAAGTTAAAAGACGGAAAATGATGACTGATGGATTTATACAATGTTATGAAGTTTGCTTGAATAAAATTAAGAGAGACAACGAAATAGTATATAAGTACAAAATGAGTCTTGCTAAATTTAGAGTTTCAAATGATTTACCTCTCTTACAACATATTTTTAATTTTTTTTACTTAGCCTCATATTCTGATCCCACCATTACATTTGAAAAGTCATGCATTATAGATAAAACAAAAAAATCATTTTTTAAAATGCAATATAATTTCTTTCAAGTATTTTCTCAAAAGTAAAAACTACAATGTCATTCAACATTTGTGACCACATCTATCAATAAATCTTGTCATTACATTCTTCATTTGTACATAAAGGAAAGGAGAACTTGTATTTTAAGTCTACTTTAAATGAGGACTTATATACAAAGTGGGTAATTTATATTCAAAAATGCTTTATCCAACAAAAATATTGTTACCCTTTCTTTACTAAACTTAGAAAAAAAGATACTCTACTTTTCATCGAGGAAAATTATTTTAAAAAGTGACCAGATTTGTCTTCAAGGAGAGAAAATGTAAAAAAAAAAAAACTAAAACAAAAAACCTCTTACCTCATTTTTTTCTTGCTTCTTTCTTTCTATGTGAAAACATTCCAACCTTTTTTCTCTTCACTTTTTCGGACGTTTCCTTTCTGCTGTAACAGGCTAACTAAAGAGGCGTGTTTTTTTTTTCGATTTTCATCAGCAACAAGACAAAAAGCCATTAATAGCTTCCGAACTTATTGGTTGCGACAGAATTTGACCAGAAACCGAAAAACACGTTTTTGGAAATCGTCCGTCTGCTTTCTTCCAATTTTTCCCTCTTCCAAAAGTCTCACTTCTCTCTTTTGATTGGTTTGCTGTTCGCCAATCAATGATCAGTTAGCCACCACACAGTGCACGCTATATCACCCCACCCGACACACACGTCGGTACACACAGAGAATAATTGTGACGAAAAAAAATTCAGTGGGTTTAAGCCGAAAAAAAAAACGCGAAAGCAACAATACGCAACTTATTCAGCTCAGAAAATCCAACCCCAAAAAAGAGCGGGAACACATTTAAAACCGAAGAAATACGGGTCTTTGAACAGTCCAATGATCCCTTTAACTTTTTATAATCCCTGTGTTTTTTCGGCTCTTAGAGTGTATAGATTCCTTTTTCCAATGAAATCGAACATCTTTCCGTTGAAATCAAAGAAAATTTAAAATCTTCACTCTTCAACAATGGCAGATCAATATTCCGATATCATTTTTAAAACCAACTCAACCCACAATAATAAATAAATTAATATTTACTTCTATAATAATAACAGTTATATTGTACTATTGTGTTAGAATTAAGTAGATTATTATTATTGAACAGTAACACTTTTTTTTCACTGACATCCACTGATGATGATTCATGTGAATCCATAGCTTGTATTACGCAACAATAATTTTGGCCAATTTATTCACACCATTTGCGAAAGGATATTCATATATGAGAAAAAATGGTCACTGAATTTCACGAATGTGTAAAAAAAATAAGAAAAATGTACAAAAAATTAAAAAATAAAATAAAAATATTTTATATTTTCTTAAAGTTTTTCTTGTTTCTATCAAATGCAGTTGCTAATGTTTAATCTAAAAAAAGAAAAAAAATTAAATTAAAATTGCCAAAAAATAAATGAAATAAAAAATAAAAATACACTTCAAAATGTTTCGATTTTTTTCTTAAAAAGCCTTAAAATCTTTCCCTTTTTTCCATTTCTTAATGAAGATTTCTATTTCTATGTAGATATAGCTACTAACTTTATCACAACAAATATATTGATGATAAAATTTAATTTTTCATGAGTAATTTGTTTTTCGTTCGAAAAGGTATTTAAAAAACAAAAGTATATTGAATTTTACCATTAAAACAAAATAGAAGCAAACGTGATATTCTATACTACAAAATTAATGAAAATTTATTTATTAAGATGTTTTATGTAAAGTTAATGTCATAAATTCAATCAAATATTCTTAGATATTCTAAACAAGGTGTACAAAATGTTAGCCCTAATCCTGTGCTAAACCATGCTTTTTTGTAAGAGTCCATTTTTTCTCGATACTTACTTCTATAAACATAAAAAGTATGTTTATGACCAAATAAGTTATAAAGTATTTGCTTTAATTGTAAGCAGAATAAAGTTACACTATGACTTGGCCTTTAATAAGGAACACCATGGTTCAAAGCAAATAAATTTTATCATTGCAAATCTAGAGATGGAAGTGGGTGGGGTGAAAAAACAAAACAATTTCAAGAAGTGAAATTGTTTGCATCTAAAGAATAAATGACACAGACAATGAAAAGGTTTAGAATGGAATGTTATTCAAATAAACTAACGACAACATCAACAAGAATATTATATTAATGGTGGTAATCATCATTAATATTATTTTGAAATTATCCTGGTAGTAATAGAAGCATCATCACCTGGGCTTCTGGTAAGCTAGCTGTTATATTATGTGTTTGGTAGCAATAGAAAGGAATAACAAAGATTAGATTTGAATAACGTTTATTGTTGGCATGTCGTACAGAAATGTTGAAGGATGGGTGGAATGTACATTTCAGTGGCCGGTCGTTAGGATGGCGGTCGGGTGTAAGGGTAGCGCCGGGAGTTGACCTAATTCTTGTATGGGTTTGGTGTAAGGTCACAAGGTATGGTCGGTGCGTATGGTTGGTCGAGGTCACGGTGGTAGGCAGTTTTCGTTGGTTGGTAGGCTTGTTATAGGGAACGGGGTGACGTGAGATTGGCGTTGTTGGTAGGTCTGTTCTATGGAACGGCCTCGCATGTGTTGGTTGTTTAATTTCGTGCTTGTTTTGCGGAGTCACTTGTTTGCGGAGTCGGAGTCGCTTGGTTGCGGAGTCCAAGTCGCCTGATTGCAGAGTCGGAGTCGCTGCTTGCGGAGTCAGAGTCGCTTCCTTGTTGGTCGTGTCGACGTTGAGATGTTATCAAGTCGATATTTGCCGAGGTGACAGCGTCGTCGATGATGATGGTTTGTAGCTGGATGGAGTCGAAGTTGAGATGTTTCAAGTCAAAGCTGGATAATCAAGATGTTTGGTCAAGCCTATGAGTGGTAACGGTCGTTGAGAGGTGCGGTCATGTTGAGTGGTGGCGAGGGCGGCA
The DNA here is from genome assembly GCA_964036315.1 of Acanthosepion esculentum. Lineage (NCBI taxonomy): Eukaryota > Metazoa > Mollusca > Cephalopoda > Sepiida > Sepiidae > Acanthosepion > Acanthosepion esculentum. The sequence goes on from OZ038518.1 coordinate 47,102,562, forward strand.
GCAGCAGCACCCTGCGTGACAGCCGGCGGCCGCGCCAGACCGGAACTGACAGGTTTTGTTCTCAGACACCTGCTTTTAAGCGGGTCTGGTAGTCCCCAGGCATTTCTCTCTCCGGCGGGAACGTTCGCGATTGTCCACTGCCGAACCTCGCTTCGTAGACCAGATGAGATGCGTGGAGCCTAATGCGCAGACAACAATTTTTGTTATTTCGTTTTCTGCCTTCGTGGCATTCACATCCGGCCAGCATGCAGAATGAATCAGAAAGAGATCTAACTGCGATGGAGTGTAACACAGCAATGATAGAAGACTAAGAATTTAACCAATTTTGTTCATGTAGCAAATCAAGTACACGGTTGGAATAGCCCATTTCATTGTCATACCTGAGTAGAAAAGAAGAAAAAAGGGGGCTAAATTTTACTTATTGTTAACTTCAAACAAACGTTGGATTATACACACTTCTCTATAAACAATTAAAAAGCAAACATGAAAAGGGAAAATTCAATAAGTGTGTATGACTTACCATGAGACAAGCTTGACAAAGTTGTCAGTAAGGCTAATGCCAGCCTTAGCATCAAAGATGCTACTGTGAGTGTCTCCAATAAAGTCAGATGAAACAACATCATCTTCAATATAACCCAAAATACCATTCAGGGCATTTTCAGATGCTGATTTTACTACTTGTTTGATCTTTTCGTAAGAAGCCTGAAATAAATTATGAGAAACTAGTAAAACCTGTAGTAGTAGTAGTAGTAATAAATAAATAAAAATAAATAAATGCACATTTAAATACTTCATTTTCAAGTTATGTTATATTCATAGCTCTTGCAAAGAAAAAGGTTTCTTTCCAGATTCCTTAAATAAATATGGTAAGTGTTTATGTCATTTGTAATTCTCAGCAATTCCTTTAGACTAAAAAGGTCATACCTGATGTATTGCATTAAAAGAACCAACCACAAATTTCTGCAATTTGTTTTTTCCATAGCTCATATGGAATCTGATAATTTTTAGATCAGTTGAGAGGAGATATTTAGTTTTTAAATAGGTGTATCAAAAAGAAGCTCCCACGTTGCAAGTTAAACTAGATTTGCATTGATTCTAAATGAACATTGCCAGTAACAAAGTTGTTTGCACTAAGCCAACTAAATATATTGGATAAAAAGTTAATATTATGGACGTAAATATAGCTAGTGTCTCCAAGTATAGGGTAAGAACAAATATTTACGGCTTTACTAAAACGGCAAGTGACATCAACAGAGACATTAGGAGTGGGTACTCTGAAGGCCATGACTGTCGTTTCACTTGGAGAAAAATTAAAAATTAAAAATCAGTTATATATCTGTTAGGGAGTACTTACTCCCCCCATAAAGGATGATAACTCAAAATACACTGGAGTTACGTCCCTTGTTCGCTAGTTGGACCGCAGTACTTCTGAATTCAAATGGTGATAATCTGACAATCACGTAGAACTCATGGTTTAAATCCAAACAAATCATTTCTGTTCTCTGGCAGTAAATGAATAAAAGTTATTTTATTAAGCGTTACACTTGTCTTTTATTTTTATTTGTTTTTGTTCATCCCAACAACCTGGGATATAACAAATTTTTGGCGACGAGGATTCGAAATTCAAAATCAACATGGCAATTTCACTAGAGATGCTTACGGAGATTTTACGCCAACAGCAAGGACAGTTTCAGAAGTCACAACAGTTATTGACAGCGATGACTGCACAGTTCCAGGCTTTTCTGGCGAGGTGGGTGGTTCGAAACCTAGCAGGATTAAAAAACAAAACCTGTCAAGGAACAGATTGTCCCTCTTGTAAGCTTAACAACCAATAGATTTTGTAACTTTTATTCGGTTTTTCGACAGTACGATCAGAAGTGTTTGCAAATTCTTTCCAGTTCATCTTCTCTATCATCGAGGGCTTCTGTTACATATATCCAGTTTGTCCTTTCTATCATTGGATGCTTTTGAGAATCCTGTCTGGTTTCTCTTTTCTATATCATTAGGAGTTATTCTGATTCTCGTCCACTTTTACCTCTGGACGATCAAAATATTTTTTTAACTCCTCTTCTGTATTTCTTCTATAACATCAGAAATTTTCAGACTACATTAAATTTTTTCCGCTCTATCACTGGAAGCTTTTGTGAGTTTTTCTTCATTTGTGATATATGTTTGTTTGTTTTTTCTTTCTATCATTAGAAGCATTTGCATTCCCTGTTTGCTTTTCCTCTATCATCAGATGCTTTTATGACTCCTGCACGATTTCTCCATCGTATTTGTGACACCTGTTCGGTTTTTGATACCCAGCAACATTAAAAACAAGACCTGTCAAAGGGCTTAATAGCCTTCTTGTAATGTCAACACCCATCTCTAGCTATGTTCTGATCCTGACTGTCACTATGAGAACTCATAACAACTTTGGCTGTTCTCTTAATCATGCCTTCCATTGTATTGAATGATCTTTTTTTTCTTTTTGTTCAAGAATATTCTTGAAACCGAAAAGCTCTAAATCAATCCATTTCTGAATTCTCGTTCCAAATTTCTTACTGAGATGTTATGTTCAGTTTTTGTCCTTTGAAAAATGTTCATTAAATTGATGGAAACCTATTGTGGATGCGAATTCGACGGGTTAAATAAGTACATGAGTCTGGAGAGGATCAGGATATAAATCATTAATAGAGGACTTTGTTGTGAAACCAGGAGTGGATTAAGTGGACAACATTTGCGTGTTGAGAGAAGTTCCCACGGGAGCCACTTAAATAGTCAGAGTTTGGTTATAATGTCGAGATAAGCGTTCAACACTTTAGATCGGCGTCAACAGCCACCATAGCAACAGCCACAAATACAATCAACACCACGATGGCTACCGTCACCTCCACGACCACCATCACATTCGGCAACAACCATCCCCACCACTGTCACAACCACCAGTACAACAAACGCCATTATCATCACCACCAAATACAACAATCGCCACCACCACTACTAAAATTATTCCCTTTGCTGACACACAGAAAACAAAACGGAAGATATGATCTACTTTTAATACTAACAGTGTGGAGGCACGGTGGAGTAATGGATAGCGGCTCAGATTGAAGAATCAAGTTCGAATTCCAGTCGAATCCATTACATTTACTTACGTGCTAATATCCTTGGGAAAGGTATGAATCCTCCCCCCCAGCTATGGGTAAATAGCGGGATAGACCAAGTTCTATAGCTTTGGATGGCAACTGGTCTACCGCAGAAAGAAATGGTAACCGACTGCGGGAAAAAATCTGCCTGGTCAGTCATGTATCGAAAGATACATGATCGACCAAGCGTTTATTACACATGGCACATAACTGACTGACTGAACAGTGGGTAATCGAGTGACAAAACGAAAAAGCTTCCTTAAAATGATGGATTGTTTGGATATATCATTTGTAACTCTAGATAAGCCTTGGTGAATTTTATCGATTTTTACTTCGATAGTAAATTAATTTTTAACGTTTAGATTAGTGATTCTTAATGTGGGTGGGTTTCGTCACTCCTTCATAAATATTAAGGAATTTAGCATCCAGTTTAAAATATCAAATGACAAAAAATAGGCTTAGATATAGAACCGTGTACTTAGTATCTCTAGCTTATTAAAAATATTTTTTTTTAAATATAAAAATAATTCATAAATCAGGGTGCGTATTATGCACAGCTACAAAAAATCTTTAAAAACTTTAAAAAAAAATTCTTTAAAATAAGAATTATCATAAAACTAAATTAGAATAATATTATTTTATGTTTAAAACTATTTTTTTTTAAATAATAATTTGAAACTCTGGCCGTCATGAAATTGGAAAGGTACAATTTATAGGGACTGAGTAGCAAACAAGGGGTTCGTATTATGCATGAGTAGAAGCATTTTCCCACACTTTCAGCACAATTTCAGGTGTGCGTATTATGGAAGAAGGCGTATTATACATGGGGAATTACGGTAATTGTTTCGATAAAAAATTATTTTTGATATTTTTGCTTTTAATAAAAAAAAGGCAGTATTCTTTATTTTATATGTGACAATAGGGTTAATTGTATAGATTAATATTTTAAATTACTTATGTAGAATTTATAATCAATACAGTTGCAAAATTACTGAAAAATGGCCGCCATTTTTTTTTTACTGTTATGTAGGATTTCTTTGGATATATATATATATATATATATATATATATATATATATATATATATATATATATATATATATATATTAACTTTTCATAATTTAAAAAAATTTTTTCGATGTGACAGCAGAGATAGATAATTGTAGAGATAAAAATTCTAGTATATTCATGCAGAAATTATAACCAATGAAATTGCATAATTAAATATTGTCATCATTTTTTACCAGTACGGGTAGTGTTAGATTTGGGGGAGGGGGTATTTTTTACTTTTAATGATTTTAAAAATCGGGATCATTTTTTAATTTTTTTTTTAAATTCGAAAGTAATACTAATTGTATAGTGATTTTCCAAGCGTAGCTGTGGCACAAGGCCGAAAGTATGGGGCACCCCGAAAGGATCGAACTCATCACTCAGTCGTAATTGTTCTAGTGAGACAAGCTTGTTAACCATTACACCGCTTCGAGGTGGCCAACGTGTATTGTATAGATAAAAAAATCCTAGATTACCTCTACAGAAAATGCAACCAAATATTGTCGTCACTTTTTTTTTGATAGTACAAGTAAACTAGTAACAGAATAAACAAGGAAAGTTATTTGTCAGGATTTTTCATTCCTAAATAAAGTGAAAATCGATCTCCTTTTATGCGAAGCATCTCCATTAAATAATTTTCTCTCATAAAATCAGACTTTTCCATGTTTTAAAAACAATGATCTGGAGAAATAAATTATTGACCTAAAAAAAGAAATAATCCAAAAAAACTCCGTATTTTGCGACTAGCATCTAGGTCCCATCCGTTTACTGTTGAAATAGCTAAATGCAAACGCCACGTCTACTCCAACAGTTTCTTTTCTCGCACTTCCCGCCTGTGGAACTCCTTTCTGTTTACTTGCTTCCCTGATAAATACTATTTTGAAAAATTTAAACGCAGCGTCAGTGTGACAGAGAGAGTTTGGAAAACGCACAGACACACACACATATTTTTAAATTTTTATTGAAATTGGAGTAGATTTGAACAGCGAAATTAGATCAGAACAATTTTGTTTACTGATGGAAACCTGATCTCGCCCATTTGGAATTGGGTCATGAGAAAAGACAATGAAAATGATCGAATTAACTTTTGTCGGTTAAAATTATAAATAGGGCTGAGTAAGCAAGAAAGGACTTTTGAAATTCCCATGGTTTTGGGTTGAAAGCGACACTCATGATAATCGGTATGCGGACTAAGGGTCGATTTGTGATCAGCCAGGCTTACCTATATAAATCTGTTGAGAGAGTGGTTGGCTGGTCTGCCGTCGAGTGCAGTTAAGCTGGAGAGAGAGGTAGGTCGGAGATTGGGAGTGACGTCAGAGGTTGGAGCCAGGCGTCCGCTTACATATTTTGTTGATATACGTACGAAGAAGCGAATTACTCCTCCAACGTCTAAGACTACTACTGCTACTATTATTACTACCACTGGAAACGGAAACATCGAACAAGCTACAATGATCAAGAGTCGCATATCGTTCTGAGACGATTTCACAACAAGCTAATCACAACCCACTCTCTCTCTCTGTCTAGTATCCAGTGTATGAGTTTTTACGTCAATTATTTTCATTTCTGTAACCCGTTTCTTTTCTATACTATTCTTTTCTGCTATATAAAAGACATTAACAATCCAACCATTGAATAGTTGTTTGTTCGGCTTACTGTCGATATATATATATATTTTGGTGCATTCTAAATTTCTTAGCACAGACTCTCCAGCCGTGTCTACATCTTCAGTCGACCGTGAATGGATGAACATCACTTTTGCTTTCTGGATCAAACCAAACACAACGTGGGCAGGAAGCAGGATTAAACCAGTGGACCGGTCGAATGATCTATGGATGCTCAGGGGACTTACGGTCACTCCCTTAAGTTCGGTTAAGACCGGTTAAGACCGAGTAGACACCTCAACCCAGAGAGTAAGACGTCGGAGGTTGAGGGGCTGGGGCGAAAGTGGTTAGACCAGTCGCCATCTTCTTTCTTTTTGAAACCCCTTCATCTTTTGTTCTTTCCTCAATCTTCCTAATACTCATCTCTCACTTTCACTTCCTGTAACTCCCTAAGTACTAATGGCATTCCCGTCTTGCTTGGGCTGAAATGAATAAAGAATAAAAATCAAACAAAAATACCCGCAAAACAAAGTAAAACTGCATTTTTTCCCCAACTTTTTAGTTTTATTTATTTATGATAAAAGCTGAATGAACATTTTAGGTAATCCAGGAGTGGGCACCCCGGCATTGGGGAATAGTGAATAAGCCTTGTCTGGTTAACAATTAATGCTGAGTCATGAGCAGTGGAGAGGTTATCGGCGTGGAATTTAGAATCGGCGTGCCGAGTTCAAATTCCGGTTTGTTATGTTGAAAATTATGCGTGTTGTGACTGTTGTGACTTTTGCAGAGATGCCTTTGTGAAAGGTATGAATCCATTGTTTCACTCCAACCAGTTATGGGGTAAATAGCAAGGTAGACTGTATGCTCTAGCCTTGAGAGGCAGACAATTTAGAAGAAGGGTTAATCTGAATTTTTAAAAAAACTTTGGAGAAGACAACGAGAAATGACTTTCCCAAGAATTCATGGGAATTCACAAATAATAAAGAAAAGGAAGCTGTGGAAAACCATGACCCGCCCACCAAACATAAAGAAAGAAAAGAAAAACGAATTCAGTTCTCGTAATTTATTTACATGCGATCTATTGTTCCCATCTTTGTTGTTATTATTACAACGTTTCGATTATTGTGACTCCGCGGACTTCATCAGGTGCTTGGGAATTTCGAACTGAACCCTGAATGGTGAAGATTGTTCTCGTTTTACTGACCATATCTAGGGATATCTCGTCTAATTCTGCTCAGTTAATGTCACGTGTTTTCGTTGTGCTGTATTATAGCAGCGCTAATTACTGGAGGGGAGCTGTGGTGCGACTTAACCTAGGACAGGGAATTTCAACCGGTGTGTCATGAGAGAATCGTACCTGTGCCGCGAACTTTTTTTAAAGGTTATTAATTAAGTCCATATCACAATAAGTATACCTATAAAAATTAAAACCCTTTTAAATTGATTATATGAGAATATTATTGCTATAATAAATATACGTATCCGTCTATCTTCTATATCAGGGGTTTTCAACCTTTTTGCTGGAGCGGAACCACAAGGAAACATTCCAGTGGCTCGAGGAACCCCTGCAATAAATTAATTGTCTTATGCAAAAAAAAAAAAAAGCTTTCAATTATTAAAATAAAATAAAAATACTCATCTTCAGATTTATTTACAAAAATACAAAGACAAACTCTAAAAATATTGTATACGTACATATGAAATTTTAATCTTGCTTCTACGGTTATTACACATGGATTAAAAAACTTCAGTTTAAATGGACCTTTTTTTATTCATACTATGCTGTTTTGTTATTGATTTAGTGGAGGTACCTAAACACACATATCTGCACAGGAGAATTAAAAATTACTGTCAATCATAGTACTTGTGTAACTTCTTGCGGAATCCCTGGGCTTTACTGGCGGAACGCTAGGGTGCCGCGGAACCCTGGTTAAAAACCACTGTTCTATATAATACTAAAACTCTAAACTTGTATGTATGTTCTCGAGATACAACTTCAACAATACATAACAGCCCAACCAATTTAGGAGCATACCTTGAACCCGTGTTGAGCGAGGTGACCAATTTCATTAAAATTCTTAATCTCAGGCCGTTTTTTTCTGTTTTTACGGCATTTTTAATAGTAATTTCAGTATTTGTTTTCAATACATATTCTTATATCAATCTGCATATATAAACAAATATTTTCATATTATATTCCAACTATTTTGTGTATGAAAAATAATTATGTGTGTGAAAAATAAACATTATAACAACATTATTAAATAGATTTAAATATACATAACATATATTTATACAATTTACTACACTACATTATATTTTTTATACACAAATATCCCGCATATTTGGCAAGTACTTGACAGGTGAAGACACTATGTGGGTCACTGTATAACGTAATCCGTGTGGCTGGAAAACTGTGTCACAGGACTTGGTGGTAAATAAATAAATAGATGCATGCTGGTTTGCTGCCGTTAGTTATTTCGAAATAAATGTGAGGAAGAAGCAGGTAAGTATAATAAAAAAATATAATTATTACTTTGAAAAAATTACATTGAGAAAAATGAAACTAAGTGTACAAAAAGGAGGCATCCGTACTTTATGTTATTTCAATAAATATGGCTCTTCCTAAGGAGACGATTGCTATTAGTTTTTTTTCTTTTGCTTGTTTTTTGGAATGACCTTCACCTTTGAAAATTACAATATCTAATCTGTTCATAGTAATTAACTACTTTTAAGGGGTATATATTCCTCTTCTGACAAATTAAGTGTTATTCGTGGAATCAATATATAAAACTATTAAATTTATTTCAATGATATCATTTTAATATGTTGAAAGTTGTGTCATTCTTTCTCTTGTTCTGTGTATCAGGGACTGAATTTCTTTGACAAATTCTGAAAACCTTTCTATTTATTAATTTGATCTAAGTAATATTGTATAATGTGAGTAATAATAATTATTACAGTAACTTGTATTGCAAATACAAATTAAAATATGTGTAATTAATAATGAAATTGATGATATTGTTACCTCACCATTTTGTATTATGAACTTGTTGCAGACTGGCGAATGTATTTTATAGTGATCAGAAGGATTTTTAGTGTTGGTGTTCTAAAACATTCGTCCACAACAATTAAAGGAAAATATTAGAAACAAATCATGCAAGAAGATTGTAGCAAAGACAAACATTAAATGTACAACAATAACATTGGTTTATATACTATTCACGAATACAATTGAGTTGAACTTTGATGGATAAATGAGAATAGATGTATTTGGCTGTGTAGAATATTACTGTGAATGTTTCAACGTGTTTGCAATTGTTACTTAGATTTGTTCACAAAATTAAACTAAGTGTCCAGTTATGTACGAAATTGTACTTTGTGCTAGTTCAATTATTAGTGTGTGTACGTAAATTTGTTTGTATTATTCTTCAGTATTGGTAGGAGTTGCGTACCTTTAGTTGTGTGAGAATTTGATTGTTTGTTTACTAATACTTATTAAGTATGAGTAAAATGCCACTTTTTAAAGTATTGTAAGTGATGTTTAGATAGCGTTCTTGAGAGAGATAGAGCGTGCTTGTGGTTTGTTGAGTCAGAGATATTTTGTGCGGCAAAGGTGTGGTTGGTCAGAGTTTTGACTTGCGTGGATCAGTTTGGCATCTCTCTAGGAATGAAAGTCTAACTGTTTGAAGCGATCAAGAATTTCCTATTTATAGATATCTGGACAAAAAGGTAGGCTCCAGAGGTTTGCGCGCGAAAAGGCATTTTCACGTGAATTTGCTACAGTTCTAAGGCTTTTAACCAAAAGGAAACTTCGTTTGCTGAAACTAGAGTTTTGATTGGTTGATAGATATTTTTGGTGTGAAGTGGATTATGCTGGAGGGGTGAAAGGTTAGTATGGATTATTCCATCAAACTGCTTTTAAAAGGAACCCAGCGGGTTTTATGAGTGGTCTTGTAAAATATAAAGTAATATAAAAAATAAGCTTTGCTGCAATAAAGAAAATTAAAAACAAAAATCGACCATGGCTAGATTCATTGAAAGATTTAGGAATATGGCTGTCTATAATTTGACATCGCGAAGACGATATTCTAAAAAATATTAAGCTCAGATATCTCATTAAATGTTAGAAAATAAATATACTTTTTAAAATAATTTTAATTATTATCTTTTTATTAAAGATTATAATAAATTGTTTTGTTTGTGTTAATAAATAAATCATAAAAAGTATACACTTTCTTTAAAGATTTTTTTAAGCGTACCGCGGAAGTTTATCTATAGGTTCAAGTGTGCCGCGAAATAAAAAGGTTAAAATTATATTGACCTAAATAAGAACAAGACGAGATGTTCTTAGACGTCGTTAGTAGAACAAGAACAATATACTCCACGTAGATTGTTACCTTGTGCCAAACTAAGAACTTTAAGTTTAGTAAATGACAATTTTATCCCTTTGACTTTGCTAAGTCCGACGACGACACGATATGTAATCATTGATGATAACGTTAACGAAACGTAATCTATTGTTATTTCATCTTAGTTTGAGGCATCCACTGAAAATCGAACTCAGTTTTAAATTGTCAACCATATTTGTTTCATGTGAACGAAACGTAGTCGAATTATTATTATTTCATTTTTGTTTGGAGCATGTATTGAATATCGAACTTAATTTTAAAGATCAACTATATTTTTCCTGTGAACAAAACGTAGTCGAATTGTGGTTATTTTATGATCTTAGTTCGGGGCATCCAGTAAAGATCGAACCCCGTCGTGAAGGTCAACCATATTAGCTCGATAATCATTACTCAACAAACGCTGAGGTTCCCATATGGATAATACAATTAAGTGCTCAAAGGAATCTAATATTGTTTCAATTGTTTTTTCCTCTTCAGCTCCTCGCGTCCAGAAGCAGTTATTACGCTAACTTGTACAGCTGAGAGGGGGTGAGGTATGAAGTGTCTGTCGTATTCCCAGACGATGGAAGAAAATAACCTCAACCTAAATCAAATTTGAAGGGTTATTCTAATCTGACGGTCTCTCTTAAAAAGAAAACCCTACCCTACCACCGCGTCACATCTGTTAAGTTCGGCAGTCAATAATTTTGGCCACTTGAAAGTTGAAAAACTCTGAAACGGGCTGCTACTATAGAGTAATGTTAGCCACTCGTCTTACATATCAGTAGTAGTGATTTACTAAGTGCAGCGTAGATGTGGCACAAGGCCGCAAGTATGGAACACGCACTGAGGATCGAACTGACTACTTAGTCGTAATTGGTCTAGCGAGACAAACTTGCTAACCGTTACATCACGTCAAAGTACTCCTTGGGTATCAATAGTCATGAGAAATGTAAAACTAACCATGCAGAAAACAATAATCATTGATTTATTGAACGGTTAGTATTCGTGTCAGTTGAAATTTATAAAATCTCTTTCTAAAAACAGTTTTTCAGAAATTAAACTTTTCAAGTTATTGCTTTTTCTCGTATTAATGGGTTTTTTTTTCTTCCAAACCTTTTCTTTTTGTTTTAGGAGTACTGTGGAAAGTTCAGATCTTGATTATATCATTATTTTTTTTTCTAGTTACTCTCGCTACCCATTTTTGTTGTTGTTGCCGTTGGCAGAGTTCAAGTGCTGTGGCTTTTGCTATTTGGTAACGATCTTTGTGATTTTGTCGCGCCAGTCTCTAGGGTCTGATGAAGGATCATTTTCTTTGAGACCTAAGGCATTCATTCGCCTGAAGCCATTTTTAATCATTGATCTGAGATAACCTTTGTATATAGATGATAGTTTAGACATTTCTGAACGAATTGTACACCATGCACGGCATCTGGTCTAATGAGTTAAACCCGCACTGAATATCCCATATTTGCGACTTTTTACCATTAAACTAGTAATTCTTTTACTGAATTTCTGGCATTAGGAGTTGTCATTCTTTACACTATTTATATTCAGACTATTGTCCTCATCTTTATTGTTGTTATCACAAAGTTTCGACCGTTGTGCTCTGCGGCCTTCACCAGGTGATCTGGATAACCTACAGAGAATTCTGAACTGAACCCTTTATTTGATCTATGTGGTTAGACTGCTTTCGTTCCACTGCCGATGTCTAAGGATAACTTGTCTAGTTCCTATTTTTGTACTGCTCAATTATTGCCCGCCCGTTTCCACTGAGTCAAAGTACACGACGACTGGCCTGGGATTGAACTCACAATTATTATGTCACCAAATTCACGAACTTTAATCCACTAGGCCATTGTCCTGTAGATTAAATAAAGGGCTCAGTTCAGAATTCACTATTACTCAGATCACTATACACCTAGCATTTAGGAGGACTCTTGGTTTGGCCGTCATCACGATAGCTAGGGAGGAGTAGATGTGATAGGCATCAATAAACGATTTATTTTATTTACCTCCGTAAAATCAGCGTAAAAGTGAGTGAGATATTTGGGGTGGGGAGTAGAGGGTATTTCTTTGGACATGGATCTTCTTCTCGAGAGTATGTGAGAGACTTCGTTTTTCCTTCTCGGGTGGGACGTTTATATATCTTCCTGACATCTGATTACCTCCGTAAAAACCAACTTATTACACAAAGCACGGTACGAATGTCTAATAAGGTGAGACTGTGGCCCTATACCCCATAGAGGAGTTTACAGAACTTGTATACGTCATACATAGTTTGGGCCACAAATGACCAAAAATCAAAAGGTAAATGCTTGTTCAGAGTTTTAAAACAAAACGAAGAGCAAAATATGTCAATTTTTTTTGGTCCTTTTTACTGAATAGAGAAAAAAATGACAGTTGGTTGTTGAACGGGATTTTCCCAGTACAAAAAAAAAGAAGAAAAAGCTATCGGTGGGTTTCTGATAACATTCGTTCATTTTTGCCTACAAACATATACACTGACTAAATTTTACGTATTACTAAGACGTATGTTACTTTCAAAAACAGTTCGGTTTAAGATTCGAGTTAGTCAAGAAATGTTTCTCCAAATACTGTCTTCAGGTTTGATTAATGACATTCAGCAAATACAATAAATGCATTTAATTATAAGATTTAAGATTTCTAAGGTAACCCGACTATACACATTATCGTTGGTTGATTTTGTTTAGTTGCATATCAACCTTTCTGGATTAGTATCTGTCTATATTTCTGAGATGAAGTATTATGTACACTATTTACATTATTCGGACTATTGTACTCATTTTTGTCGTTATATTTATTACAACGTTTTGGCCATTGTACGCTCCGGCCTTCTTCAGGTAGTTGGAATGTCGAACTGGACCCTTTATTTCGATCACTGGGATAGACTGTTTTAGTTCCACGTGTCATGTTTAATGGATGTCAGTTATCAGTTATCTCTTGTTAATTCCCCTCTCTAAGTTCTCCACTGCCTTAACCGGGTATTGAACTCACACTCTTTGGGTCCTGTCACTGGATCTAACCAACGCCTTTATACACTGTGCCATGTGAACAACACCGAGCAAAAGTCATAAGTGGCTACCCAGAGACATTAGATAAAGAATTGGTCAGTATAAGTAGTACCCGACAACGTAATAACTACCCTGAGTACATGGCAGCAGCCCCAAAAAACTGGGATAGGCGGATACAAGAGGAGGACAACAAAACTCAGAAAACAGTTGCCTGCCTTATGTGAAGTGGTTATCAGAGAAAATACAAAGGGCCTGTGGTCCATATAACATCAGGACAACCTTCAAAATCTGGACAACACTTTGCAGATATCTCTCCCGAGTAAGACCCCCCCATAGAGGAGAACATGACTAAAGACTGTGTGTACGCTATCCCGTGGAGCTGCGGAAAGAAATATAAAGGGGAGACAGGCCGTCCCCTTAAGGTAAGGCTTCAAGAACACCAGAAAGCTGTAACACGAAGGGAAGTGGAAAAATCAGGCGTGGCTGATCACATAGGAGACAAAAGGGAGATCACCGCCTTCTGTGGGATCAGGTTGAGATCATAGACAAAGAACACCATTGGAAAATTCGTAAACTTAAGGAATCAGCACATATGCCATGCCACAAAAATCTCCTGATCCGACCAAGCATAGAAATGAATACAATATGGGAACCAGTAATAAGAGTGCCAGAAAAAAGCGATAACAACAAAAATTGCAATATGAGCTCTGGTAAAACATGCAATGATAACAGCAAAAATTGCAATATAAGCACTTGTGAAAATGGTTACAGAGACATTAGGTTTATAATACCAAGAAATTCATACACATATCGCACAGTGGATAAAGGCGTTGGTTAGATCCAGTGACAGGACTCAAAGAATGTGAGTTCAATACCCGGTTAAGAGGGGAACTAACAGGAGATAACTGATAACTGACATCCATTAAACATGGCACGTGAAACTAGAACAGCCTACCCCAGTGAGCGAAATAAAGGGTTCAGTTCGACATTCCAACCACCTGAAGAAGGCCGGAGCGTACAACGGCCGAAATGTTGTAATAAATATGGCGACAAAGATGCGGACAATAGTCCGGAATAATGTAAATAGTGTACTTTCTGGATTATTTAATACCAAAATATAAATAATTTGAACTTCAACTAAATATATTTTGAATGCAATTGTATGCCTTCAACTACAGATAAAATGTATTGCTGATCATGTTGCTTTAAAAAGGTATTGTTTCTAATTTTACTATAAATAGGTATTGTTGCTTTTTCTTTACATAAAAAAGTATTGCTGGTATTTTTAGTATAAAAATGTATTTTTATACTTTCATAGTGTTTTGTTTGGAGGTTCACTATTTACCTATATTCGGGACCCTAACAGGTAGCTACCTCCCCGGGTTAGGGTGGACCTGGGAACAACAGCACTTAAGAAGTGGTTCCACGCTCCTCGAAACTTCCAATCAGAGGCCTTGCTGCCGGATGTAGTATATCGTCAAAAGCCAGGACTAGACATTATGGTAGAAATAGTTTCTATCTACGCTTTCTGTCATAGGCACACTAGACGCATTATTATCAAGTTGATATAATTATTTTCCTTGTTTTTTGTAACCTTGCACTACCTTTCGCCTAAACTGTATATTCCATCATTATAAGTCAATGCAAAACTTACCAACATCATATACATTTATAACCTTATTGACTAATAAAGTTATAAATTTATAGATCAAGTCATCAAAGGCATTCACTTTTTGTTTCGAGTAAATTTTCGAGATCTTGAACTTATATAAAAATTATGGGACTACCCCCACCTTGTATACAAATGGACTTAGCTTAATGTCGCTAAGTAGCGTGATAATCAGCGATGTAGTAGAATAGGAGGGGTCCCATATCATAGATTCTGGGAGTGGTGGAAAGGGGCATGAGACCCTTTCTTTACCATAGAACGAAGTTCATCAGAACAATTATCCTTAGTTATAACTGATATTCTTTCGGACGGACCAAACAATCTACCGACCACCCCATAGGTTAAACAAAATGTTATGTTTGATATTCACAGAAAGTTATTAAATATAATTTGATTATTAAGATGAGGAATTGTCGATATGTTTTGACAATCGATTTGGTCGAACTATTGTCTTTATAATAATATCTATAACACTAACAGTAAGCGAAGAGAACAATCGTTCGATTGAAGCGAATAAGTAAAAATATTAGTTGGAGTAGAAATTTCGTTCCGTTTTTTTAGGATTGGAAAAAAAAGACCATTTTGGAATATTCTGTCCACCGCTTTTTTAAAGACATAAAACACCATTACTGTTTTAGCGCCATCTTTTAGGAAGGTTTTCAATACATTTGCTGCAAAATAGCTGAAAATACTGGTTTTCATTCGATTACCGAAGATAACCGTATTGATCCCGGTCAGTATTTAAATGGGAGACCACTTATAAATACCGGATACTAGGTAAGCAACCTTCGAAATATGTTTCGACTTTAAATAACATGGAAAGGGTTGATAAGCCATAAAAAGCAAAGCAATCAATCAATCCTGTAAAATGTTTCGGGTTTGTAATTAAAAAAAAATTCCGTTGTGGATCTTGGTCTCATTTTTTCCATTGTCATGAAGTGGAACGATTCTATTGAATCAATTGCTAAGTCTGCTGCTAGGAAAGTTGGTTCATTATGTTGTGCGAGACAATTTTTCTCGCCAGAAACTATCTTGTACATTTATAAGTCTCCCGTTCGTTTGTGTATTGAATATTGCTGCCACATCTGGTCTGGTACTTCTGCTATATATTTAGAGATTCTTGACAAAATCTAAAGAAGAATCTGCAACGTTATCAGTCCCGACCTGGCATCTCGGTTTCAATCACTTTCACATCGCCGTAACGGAGCTTACCTGTGCCTTTTCTATAAATATTTTCACAATAATTCATTTGGTAAGTTTCCTTTTGGTGTCTCATCTTCACGAATTTAAGCGCAGTACTAGATTAACAGCTAGGTCTCACAATTTCATTGTTGAAATTCCTAGTTGTAACCATAAGTTCTATTTTAATTGTTTCTTTTCCCGCACTTATCGTCTGTAGAACTCTCTTCCGGTTTCCTGCTTTCCTGCCAACTTTTTCTTTTTATGTGCCATGTCCTTTCAGGACATAGGCGATCATAGCTCTCCACGTCCCTCTATCCCATGCAGCTCTCAACAAGTTCCTTCCCTCTGCTTCTTCCCAGAGACCACATCCACTTGCTTAAGCCCGCCAGGTATGAAACGTGTTGTTTTCTCTTGTCTTTCTTTTCCTCTATTCGACCCGTGAGTATCAGATTCTCCAGGCCCTCCTTCATCATTATGCGTCCCAGAAACTTTGGCTGCTTCTTCCTGAAGTTAAGTATAAGCCTCCTCCTTGCTTGCAAACTCTTTAAGACCTCATCGTTTCCCACACGCTCGGTCCATGATATCCTTAGTGTCCTTCTGTAGAACCACATCTCTGTAGCCTCGAGTCTCTTCTTCATCTTTGAGAAAATCGTCCAACATTCGCTGCCGTATAGAAGGACAGATGTCACATAACAGCTCAGTATTCTTTTCTTTGTTACCAAAGAAATCCCGTTTCGCAATACTGTGCCCAGCTTTTTGGCGATCCCAATACGTCTACGGATCTCAGTATCGCACTTACCGTCCTCTGTCAAAACGCTTCCCAGTTATTTAAACTTCTGCGTTTGCTTGATTCTAGTGTTCCTAACCTGCAAATCGCATTTCGGCCTCATCCTCTTACTGATGACCATGCAAAATTTAAATGCAATGCCAGTCGAATTCTTCTGTTTCTTTGAGTCTTGTTTCTTTTATTGTCCTTTATGCTTCTTTCTCTCTCGGTAACACCTTGCATCCTGATGATTTTTGTAATATTATTATTGGCCGTTCGCTCTTCATAATAAACTTCTTTCTTTAAGGAAATAAAAAATAGCTGCTTATACCATATATCGTGTGATTGTTGTCCGTTATATACCTGGTGTAACAGAAAAATTGCCCAAATCGTATAACAGCATAGGATAATTGTCCACACCACAAAATGTTTAATATCTAAAAAAGACTAAACTAATTGAGTTGCTTTTCTCCAGATCTTCAGATAAGACGTCTAAACATCTTGACACCGTTTGTCGTAAGAATCACTGAAAAAAGGTTTGAGTATTCAGCTAGAAAAAGAACAGGTTAAAATCGTTTTGCGTCAGCCCCACTATGGCTTTCCAGCTGAGCAATGGCGAGAGGAAAAAGATCATTAAGGCCTTCAGTAATGGTACTAACATTCATACTCTGGCTTCCATCTTCAAAGTCCATTCAAGAACCATCAAGAGAACGGTGAATAAGTTTAAAAAATAGAGAACAGTAGAGAGAAAAACTGGATCACAACAGCAAGACGGATCATCATTTCAACTAAATATATTCTTATTGTTCAAAGTAGAGTCCAGTAGCATTATAAAAAAAACTCAGAGAATTCCAGTAAGATATCTTTAATCATTTCTAAGATACAACGGTTCACTTGGACAATTTCTCTGTTATACGATTTGGACAATTTTGCTGTTACACCAGGTATATAAAATATCTTTATATGGTGGCAGCGGTAAAAAAAATCAACAGAAAACTGCAAAATCCACAGAAAACGCTTTCACAGAAAAGAAACAAAACAACGATAAATGTCTGGAAATGGAAGTTGTTGTCGCTATAAACATAATGTGAGTTATAGCCACATGGGGGATGAAATAAAAAATATATATCCGCCATTTTGCAATTCAAATCCTCTTCGGCATAAGCAGAAGTACATTTCTTTATTGCTTTTTTTTAGTTTAAGAATTGTTTATAAAAAAATAAAGATAAAAAAAAACGAAACAGAGTAAAGAAGATATCGAAAATTACCACTGAACCTGCTATGTGTTGGATGACGTCAAATGTGGTGAAATCATACAAATTTTTCTTCCAACAGCGATGCAACTTGTACAGGGTATATCGGTAGAGAAGCAAGCTGGCCATAATCCCCTATTAGCGGGAGAAGAAGGTCTGAGACATTTCAATTCATGGACGTTTGACAATAAAGCAGACAAACAGAATCCGACAATAATTTGACAGAAGTTAAGTGAACAATCGGAACTATAAAAAATTTTTTCAGAATTGCAAGGTTCTATCTGCAAAAATATACACAGAGAAATATTGAAAACATTGATGATTTGTTGGCAAGATGACGATTACAGGCTCCAAAAAAATTCAAATCTCGGAATACTCAAACATTGAAGAACGCTTAATTAAACAAATTATTGCTGAGACAAGATATCCGGAATTGCAAAAACAACTATTGTAAAAAGGTGAGACACTCACACTTCAAGAAGCACTAAAAGATTGCAGGATCCAGGAACCTTGACTAAGCCACATGAAGCAGCTACCTGAAATACAAGACAAGGATACTCAGGAAATTAGTGCTATTAGACACAATACTGGTAACCGTCAGTGTACAAGATGTGGTGGGACTCAAAAAAGTAAAATGCCCTGCTTGGGGTACAATGTGTTCAACATGTAGGCGACGAAATCATTGGGCTAGCGTATGTTTTAGCAACAAACACGGAAAAATAAAAACAAAAGCATACATGCCACAAAGGCACCCAAAATCGACGCCACGAATAAGAAAATACTAGCAAAAGCATGACTTGAAGCATAAGAATAATATTCATTAATTGAATCAATGCAAAGCGGATATTCTGTATGGACAATTTGAACAAAAGGTTCACTGCAACACAATAACAGGCTGGAAACGATAATAGAACTTGTGACATAGAGATCCCCCCCAGGTGGATTTAGTAATCAACAGTGCTAAAGAATTAGGATGAAGGTGCTAATTACTTGGGTAGAAGGGATTCCGGAGTAATTCCAGAAATAAGTTTTTTTTTTTCTTGTTTTTTTTTAATTGTTTCTGGGGTTGAGTTATTAGTTAATTAAATGTAATAATTCCAGAGTGATTAAGAGACGGGTTCGTTAAAGTAAAGTTTAGGATAAATGGCGAATTGGACTTTTGGGTGGTCTAACACACGGACTTCAACCAGACGGGATAAGTGGTTTTGGCAAAACTCAAGTGTATGATGTCTACGGAAAACCCGACAGGGAGCCCGAATTCATTTTTAGTACCATTTGAGAAGTGGTTTCCCGCGGAGTTTTGGAGACCAGAAAAACTTGCATGGTGGTCAAGGCGATTTGCATATTAAAATTCGTGGGCGGTGCCTATAAGTTGTTTAGCTCCGCCTCTCTCTATATAAGCGGCCTGCACGCTTGAGTTAGACAGCATGGATCAAATCAGATCAGATCGGATCGAAGAACGCGGAAGAGACGGCTTGTTGGAATTTGCTGGTCTGGTTGGTTGGTTGCCACGTGTCAAAAAGGTCCGATCCGAACCCACAAGTAGAAATAGACCCTGAAGGAAACCAGTTAATTTTGCCAACAAAGCTGAGAAAGCAAACTGCTATAATTACACGCTCCGACGAAGATCCCCGAATTACTTCCCCTAGATCAGCTGAAATTATTTAGGCAGAATTTTTCCTACTCTCTCTCTCTGTCACTTCCGACCCCAAGCGAGTGAACCTCGTTACGACATTTTGTACTCGTGTAAATTCTTCGGTAGTGACATAAAAACAGTGGCCTTAAAAGACTCTTTGTACAGGAACCGAAAGAGTTGCTTATTTTTTCTTTTTCATGTCTTTGCGGCTACGACAAGAACTTTTTTCTGCATGAATAGTGATTTCCTTTCAGCGTAATACCCAACTATTTCCTCCCCTTCCCGCCGGACCATTCGGGGGAGACCGATACACTGCTGTTCGGATCAAGAATTCACAACGTGGCGAATAGTGGTGGTTCCTTCAGTTCACCGGGAGAAGATCGGGTGGATTTCTTTTTCGGTCAGAACCATCGGGGAGACAGGACATAGCTGCAACAGGCAGGGTGTTTTACGTTAGAATTGTTGCCTTGTGCCAGGATTCCGACACGTGGATTTGCCAGGGACACAGAGAGAGAAGAGCGCAATTCCTTGTACACAAAAAAAAATAAATAAATAAAATAAAATAAAGGACTGAAAGCTAAGTACGACCAAAAAGACTGTAGTTACGAACTATCGGTCGGAAAGGCTCAAAAAAAAAAAAAAAAAAGGAAGAAGAAGAAGAAGAAGAAGAAGAAGAAGAAGAAGAAGAAGAAGAAGAAGAAGAAGAAGAAGAAGAAGAAGAAGAAGAAGAGGAAAACGAAGAGCAGAGAAAGGTAAGTCACCTTTTTGGCCCTCGGTTCGCTTGTCGCACGCAAGTCTGCCAGTGTACAGTTGTTATGTTCGATTTCTTCAACATTGCATGCTGTTGAAGTGTCGATTTTGTGTGAGGCGAGTTTTCCTTTTCTGTTGTCTCTTGTTGAATAGGGGGAAGGTAGTAGTGATCGGGCGTTAGAATGAGTGTAGCTGGTTCGGATACCACAGACGACCAGGGAGAAGCGGGATTTCCCGAAATTACAATGGGGTTCCGCAGACTGATCGGAGGCATGAGACTGCCCTCGTTTAGGGGCGACCCAACAGAGCTGCAGGAATGGATACTGTCGATCCAAAAGAAACAAGTCGCGTATGGCTTGTCGGACCAGGAGATGGTCTTACTGGCATACAAAGCAGCTGCCGGTCCAGTGTCCAAATATGTCGGAGAGCTATATAGGGAGAACCCTGCCCTAACTTGGACAGAGCTGAAGTCTGCCCTGGTCCGACAGTACGCCAGTGAGCGCACGGCCATTGAGGCAGTTAGGAAGTTGTTCAGACTCCGGCAGGGAGATAAGGAAGCCATGGAGGATCTGGGAGAAAGAATAGCGGGCTTAGCGGCACTGGCTTTCCCGGAGCTGGCGACCCGAAACAGTGGTCCGATACATCCCCTGTTAGCCGACGTATATATGGATGCGTTGTGCGATCGGGAGCTGCGGGGTGACGTCCTGAAGGAAGGACCGAGCACCCTGGCCGCGGCCATTGAAGCGGCTCGCAACAGTGAACGATTTTGGGACAGAATAAGGGGGAGTGTAGCCAGGGACCCCAGGGGGACCAAGATAATGAAAAAGAAGGAGCAGGTTCGGGCACGGGACCCGGAAGAAGAAGTAGAGGAAAATTGGGAATTGGGGGCAGATCCGAATAAACGAGAATGGGACTTGCGGTGTGGATTCTATAAATCCACGCCAGGCCGGTATGGGCTAGTGTGCTGGACGTGTAAATACGCTGGGCAAAGGGCTCGAGACTGTCCAACCAATTGGGGAGGAGACCCCGGGTCTCTGGGACCCAATTGTACGACCTGTGGCGAATACGGACACAGAGCTCGGTGGTGTACGGCTTTAGGGGACCATAAATTAGGCATTAAGCGGACTAACGCGCTGTTACCACCCACCAGGAAGGCAGAGAGCCCGAGAAACGCCGCTGGGTCACCCGTGAAGGTGTAGGAGGCAGGGTGGCCCCAGTCCGAGCAAGACCTCTGAGATGTTGGACGTGTGGAGTGGTTGGTCATTTTTCGGCCGATTGTCAGCGGAGAAGATTCTGGCATTGTGGGAGCGCAGGCCACATGAGGCGAACCTGCCCCCACAGGGGAAGGAATCTCCCAAGACGAACCAGTCGGGATAGGAATGAAATGGAGAGACAGTGGGGTAGAGCGGAAGGGAGCTATCATCCAAACCACATCCCAGCCAGAGGGGCCCCCAGACGAGAAATGGGACCTCGAAGAAATAAGGAACCCCCGTTGCTGTCTCCCGCCTCTCGGTGGTCCAGAAGGGAGGCGAATAGGAAAGAATTTGGAGATGGAAGGGAGGCCCGAGTGTACCATTTGCTGAAGGAGGGGCCGGATCTCACCTGCAATGTCTTGCTGGGAGGCAGGAAAGTTAGGGCCCTGGTTGATACTGGAGCATCAGTATCACTGGTTAGTTCGAGGACCTACAGACAGTTAGGGAGATGGGGAAAGTTGAGTCCAGTAGATTTATCCAAAAGCCAGGCCGATAGCAGTAGGATGAGGATAGAGGGCATGACATGGCTGCCGTTTCAATTAGCAAGGACTAGAGGTATCATGAAAGTATATATAGCGCCTGACTTGTAGGGAGAGTTGATTCTGGGGAGTGACTGGCTTAAACAGCACAAGGCCCAGATCCGTTTCGACCCAGCCACCCTGACCTTGGACGGGGTAGAGATACTGCAAGGGGAAGACAATTACGAGCAGCTACCTGTAGTAGCCCAGGCAGATATAAAGTTGCCTCCTAGAACCACTGTATCTGGGGAGGATTGCCAGCGTGCATTTGAGGCTTTAAAGGACCAGCTGACTGCTGTGCCCTTGTTAGCGTACCCAGACTTAGGTAAGCCCATGGTGCTGTACACTGATGCTAGTGATAGGTGCATCGGAGCAGTACTCACGCAACCCTGTCTCGATAAGGATGGACCCGTGCCGGGGGTGCCTGAAGAGGTACCAATCTATTTCCTTTCTCATCGGCTTTCCGAGACCCAACAAAGATGGTCGGTGATAGAGAAGGAGGCGTTCGCCATCCTGTACGCTGTGCAGAAGTTGGACTATTATCTGAGTGGAGCAGTATTTACCATTAAAACCGACCACCAGCTCCTCAAATACCTGTTAGACGCAGAGTGGACGAACAAAAAGATCCAACAGTGGGCACTGAAGCTAAGTGTGTACAACTGTAAAATAGAGTACCTAGCCGGGAGGGATAACACCTCTGCTGATTTGCTATCGAGGATTCCGAAACAGTTGGAAACGGACTTTTTTTATTCTTTCTTATTATTTCATTTATTGGTTTTATTTCATTTCCCAAAAAAATCATCACAAAAATCTACTATGACGAACATGCTAGGGACTTCCCGTTCTTAATTGTAGGCTAACAGATCCGGGACACAGGTATTAGTATAGGTTATCGGCCACACAGAGTTTACCGACTATTTTGTATTAGGAAGAATAACGTGTTTTAGCCTACCAGTAGCACACCGATACTAATATTAGCATTAGCATAGCCATTGATACACTAACACTGAATGCGAATATAGAAAGACGAAATACGCGAGCGTAACAAACAACTTGCATACATATATTAAAATGATTTACATATGTCCCAAAGAAACGAGGAGGTTTATAGAACGAGAACAAAAATTAACATACCAGCTATATGGCCTTTGCTAGCCCGCAGATAAGTGAATAGAAATTACTTTTTTCTTTCGCTAGGCCGTGCACATGTTGACCAGTTTCCACGTATGTAGATGCCCTGGTGGTTAGGAAGGTAAAGAGGCCGTTCCTCAAAAAACGGAAGCAAAAACTAAAAGGGACAGAAGAGTTCTCCTCTATAAATGGGCCAAACTCCCATGAGCTCAACCCAAGGGAAAACAACTGTGGTCTCCCTACACAGGAAAATGGATCCCTGGAGTCATTCAGCAACCATGAAATGAGCACGTTCATACATAATACAAACTCCTACAGGAGATGTACTTTGTCGCAACCGACGGCACCTAAAAGAAGACATTTCCAATACTGAGAATGCTACTGCGGAAAATCAAACTCCAGATTGTTCACAGATCCCTTACAAAAGATGCTCCCGGAGAAAAGATCAGCCCTTCACACATAAACAGGCTCTCATACCACAGCAATAAATATGCACCAAACACACCCACGCACAAAATGACTACAAAATCTGGTCGTATCTTTATACCTCCTATAAAACACGAACAGTGAACATTTCACGAATAAAATGGGGGAATGTAATATTACAATATTAATTACCTCCCTTGGTCGTGCGCTCTTCATAATAAATTTATTACTTTAAGGGAATAAAGAGATGGCTGCTTATACCACATATCGTTTGTTTGTTTTTGTTTTCTTTTTTACAATGATGTTCACCCTGTACAAGAATCTACAGCCACTTGAAGTAGAGGGTTACAGCGTGAGATGTTTATGCGGATATGTGGGGAAGATAACGGTTAACTCTAGACTTCTACAGGTTATTATCGGGGAAGCATCCTCTTAGGAGTCGGTTCAACAAAGCAGCGGTTCGTGAAGAGAAGTTCCTCGAGTGGAACTTACATCTCACCACTGGAATACGAAGGGAATGAGGGTGGTTCGCTATAATGTGCATAGCATGGCGGGTCTTAACCGTGAAGGTTAGAAATGGTGAAACTGTTGGGGATTAGTGAATATGTATGTTAAAAAATCAGAAGGAAAAATATTTGTGAAGGCGTGTTCAATAAAATTCAATCCTCAACAATATTCATTAATTTTGAACAAGTCATGTAAAAAACAAAGTTTAAGAAAACCAAGGCAAATTAAATGCAAACAATACTGGTTTATATACAATTAGAATATATACAAATGTGTTAAAAAAACTGTTAAATGCTTTGTGCAGATGTATTGTATCTGGTGTGTTGATTTTTAGCACGCTAGAAACTTTTTGAATGTGTCAATAAGATTTTGTTCGAAAAATAAACAGTTGTTGTTCTATGCAAGTGTTTATGTACAATTGTTTTTTTTTAGTCAACCGAAGTTGCGTACCCTGAGTTGTGTTTGTATGAAATGTTTTGAGTTATTAATACTTGTTTCGTAGTGAGGGAAAACGTCACTTTTTAAGTATAATAATTGAAGTTTGTAAAGTTTTTTGTTTAACAGAGAGAGAAAGATTATGCCAAATGGTTGTTGAGTCAGAGTTTGATTTGCGCGGGAAGATCAAGATTTTGAATTGCGTGAATTTGTTTTGGCGTCACTCTGGATGCTGGAATCTGACTAGCTAAGCAGGTTGAGTTTTTTCTTTTTAAATGTTTTTAGCTAGAAAAATAGGCTCAAGAAATTTGAGCGCCAAATGGATTTTTCACGTGCATTCTAGGCTCTCAACTAATGAGAAACTGAGTTGTTGAAATTAGTGTTCTGATTGGATAATAGGTGTGTGTGGGTGTAAAAATGGATTGTTCTGCTAGTAGGGGAGAAGGATAACGTGGATGATTCCACAGAACTACGGAGTATAGTTCGTTTGAACACTTTCCATGGAAATAGCAATAGAGTAGTGAGAAACTTGCGACTTTCCGTCTGTGGGAAATGTGTTGTAGGGTGTAAAATAATTTGTCACTCACAAGGACGCAGAGACGCTTTTAGATTCTATCGAGACTGGAAAGTGAAGAATATGCAGCTCCTGCTAATATATAATAAGAGTACTCCATTTTTTTAACTGATCTGTCTCTTGTAAAGATAGAGAGTAACAGGCGGAATCGGGTACGAAATATCTTTCTTCATTGCTTTGGATGGGGATGAAAGGATTAAAAACAGTAAATAAAAACGGAAATTCAACATTTAGGACAAGAAAGTATTAGAATTTGCAAAATAAATACTCAACTCCCTCAGACCCCCCCCCCCCGCCCCGAATAAAATATGGACACATCTAACAACTTTGGATTTGAAAAGCCATGCATCAAAAATGTATAATAATAAAAGGAAAAATAAGGTCCAAAATGCAATACAGTTCAATTCACTTAGAACGGTGCCACAGCCCGTTCGGCTGTCAAACCCGGACGAAGCTTTGCCGAAGGGCAAAGTTTCGTCCGGCGAGGTAGACAGGTCCTGAACCCGTTTATACGGGTTCGAAGGGAATATTTTTGGCCGAGCCAACGGGCTCGGAGAACCAACGATAAACTCGGCCTTGTGCCACATACGACCCACGGGGTGGGGCGTTAAATATAACAGTTCAATTCACTCCATGGAACTTCAAAACCTCACTTTAACTCTGATTCGGGCTCTAAGTCCAATTCTGGCCAAAAAACCGACTTGGACCGAAAGTCCAATTTGGCCCGAAAATTGAGTTCTTCATGTCACAAACTCTGTGGCACATCAATTGAGTTGAGTTCTTCAAATCACAAACTCTGCAGAACTTCAAAACCTCACGTCGCAAAACCTATCACTTTAATTCTGATTCCTTGGCATTTTGAAGAAGCAAAATTGATTTCCTCAATTCATAAAATTTTGGAGATATTTTTAACCGAATTTAAAACAATCTTTTTTTTCAAATTCACAAAGTCACTGTGTTACTTTAAAACTCAATATAAATAAAATAAATAAATAAATAAATAAAACTTTTAAAATAATTTTTTTCAGTTATTTTAAAATTTGAATTTTTAACTGTTGCCTCCTTGTCCGGACACAAATTTCAAATGTTGAATGTTCAAGCACCAGATGAAGGGCAGATTTTCAGTCCCGTGATCACCTTGATTCCAAAAAAGGTATATGTCTATGTAGAGCAAGTGTGGCTCGAGTTAGAAGGATTTCAGACACACCGACGGACAGACAGAATTTGCCGTTTATTTAAATGTATAAAAAAAACAAAGGAAAGATCAGATTATAAGGTTAGTTTTAAAAAATTGATAGGTGTTTAATGAAATTAAATCAGTATTTGGAATACAGAAATTGTTTAAAAAACGGTAAATTTTTTTTAAAATACCCGAAAATATGATTCCATTCTGATTGATAATTATTATTTTTTCTCAATGCATTCTTCATGTTTCTTTTTGTTTTTTTGCAGCTGCAAATATGGCACCGACAGAGTCAATTTTTAGTGTTGTCCAGCGTATATTTTAAGAAATTCAGCTTCTGAGCATTCAGGGAACATTGTAACTTTCCTGACACTGCTTCCAACACTAATGTTAAGCTTTCTGCTTTATCTTTTAATTCCATGTTCCCTCATGACGTAGGCGATCATGACTCTACAGAATCATTTTCTTTGTTATCTGTGAATAGTCATGACTTCTTGGAAAAGATAGTGCAGTAGTTTTTCTGCTGCCTTTTCACTGGCTTTTCTTTCAAAGTTGTTGTTCTCTTAGACTGATTGCCATCCAAGGCGAGAGAAAGTTATTTAACCCGAAAATGAGACTCTTATGCTAAGATAAAAAAAGTTACCCCCCTTTGACTTATAATTATATCCATTATTAATTTTATGGCGGATAGTTCGAAATATTGACTCAGTTCATTTGGGGCAAAAATGATTTTTAATATGATAAAATAACTTATATGAAATATCTGAACAAAGTATGTAAGATGGAATATATGAAAACTAGTTGGATGTTTAATTTTATTTTTTATATTTTGTTGGCAATATTTCGTTCAATAAGAACATCAAAAACAAAAGAAAACATATCATGAAGGAAAATTTGTTACTTGGCAGCCTTGCTACTTAGAAACGGTGTGGTTAATTCGAATGTTTTGAAAATTGAACAGTTAACAGTTCTTGTTAGATCAAGGGATACAATTTCGATTCCTGTAGGAAGACACAATTATTTCTCGATTGAGGCCGGTTGTTATTAACTCCACAAACTAAGAAAAATTTAAAAAAAAACACGAGACAAGTTGGAAAATTCCTATTTTTACATGTTTCGTCGACGAACTGACACTGACATTATTAGAAAACAATTTGATTTCAAGACAATCTACATCAGCGAAGCTAAACATAATTCACGTTAAGTAAGTGTATGACGCTTGATTTTTATTTTAACCGTATAGAATTAGAGATTATAACTAAATTTCAACTCGGTTTTTATTGCTAAGTTTCATTCATTCATTTAGGTTTACGTACCCGACACTGTTTTAGTACTTATTGAGTAAGAGGTGATAAATTAATCTCCGACTCCCCTACGATTTTTCTTCTTCTTCCATGTGCTGTGTCCCTTCTGGACACAGGCGATCATGGCTCTCCACAACTTTCTGTCTCTTAGCTTTTTTCTCCCTTTGCTAAGGCTCCTCCTATTCCGCTATCCATTTACACAAGAAGCTCGTCAGGTAAGTGGCTCACTACCTTCCCCTACTTCTCTTGCCCTCGATATACCCCAGTGAGAGTTAAGTTTTCTAAGCTCTCTTTTCCTGATTTTCAGTAGAAGTGCTCTTTTTGCTGCCATTTTCTTTAAGACTTATTCGCCCCGTCCATGGAATTTTCACTATCCTTCGGTAGAACCACATTTCTGTTGCATCTACTTTTTTCCTTGTCCTTAGAGAAATTGTTCAGTTTTCACCGCCCTCCCTACAAGATTATGGATAATATATAGTAACCCAGGACCCGTTTCTTTGTTTCTAACGAAATCCTTCCGTTTCATAGTAGCTTTTGGAATTCCTGTTTCGCTACTCCAATGTGTGTTCGGATGTCACATTTTCTATGCTATCTTAAAACGCTTCCAAGATATTTGAACTTCTGCATCTGCTTAATGTTTACATCTCCAATTCGTAACTCATATCTTGGAATTTTTTCTTTTGCTGATGACCATACATTTGGTCTTCTTACAGTTTATGGTCAGTCCTTTTTGTCTTGCTTTCTTATACCACTGTGTCTGGGAGATCCTGTAGTTTCCTTTCCGAGTTGGCCATCAACACAGTGTCATCTGCGTATCGTATATTGTTAAGATTACGCCCATCGATAATAAACCCCTTAGGATGGCGTCGCTGTAGGAGGTGGCATAAATCTGGCATAAATCTGGAGAGAAGAGATATCCTTGTCGCAAGCCCCTTTCTATTTATTTATTTTCTATCCGCATGCAGACGGTTTGTTTCCAGTATAAGTTCTGGATTATTCTAACCTTTTTTTCTATATAGATCTAGTCTTCTCTGCAGTTCAAATATACCCTTGTGTCATACCTTGCCAAATGTCAAGGTAGCAAAAGAACGAGGGGACGAAACAGTTGGCCACTTCGACCTAGGACCCCAAAACGATCGCGGTGAACGATCGGTTCAGTTGGGCGCAGCCGAAAGATCAAGTAATCATCAACATCTGATTCCAGGACCACCCCTACGATTAATATATGGTCAATTTCACTTTATCGCTTGTTCTTACTAAATTAGTACTGAAACAATGTGGGACACATAAAAATTAAAATTTTGTTGAAGTTAGTTTTAATCAATTTCTATAACGAGGCATTTAAAATAAAAACACAAACTAAGCGTTCATACACGTAACGTGTATCACGGATCCATTAATATTAATCGACGGAGATGAAACAGTGAATGTGAACACAGTTAATCTAATATGTTTCGGTATGACTGCAGTAAAAAAAAGTGGGTCGCCTCTGCTGGTGCCAAATTTTACGAGCTCGACACGCAGGCCTTTGTTCTTGGTGACGAAAAGGTATAGCCAATGTTGGTCACCAGGTTGTAAAATAGTCTTTTGTCGTTCAAAACTTGCTATATCCAACGATGTTATTGTGTTCCCTGTGTCGATTATGACTTCTCTGGAAATAGATAGAATGTAATACTTTCGTATCATTTTTGGTATATTTTATGAACGAACTTCTTGATCGAGCCGTGGCCTTCTTAGCACTCTTTTGTACACACGCACGCACGCACGCACACACACACACACACATATATATATATACATTTTCTTACTGGTAGCACGACTCGGTGTTTCATGCACACCTCAATCTTCAGGTTCTGAATGAAAGTGACCGTTACATAAGTTAAATATTAATAAAAATATCTGGTTAACGCAATGAAGGCACAGTCCATTTATTATACGGGGATTACTGGTTTTAAAAATCGTATTTAAAATAAACGGGATTTGTATTTTATATTTAAAATAAACGGAGATTAATGGATTTAAAAGAAAACATTGTGTTAAATCAAACGTACCTATAACGATAAAAAAATGATGTATGCTCGACAGAAAATAAGTAAAGAGAAGAAAATTAAAAAAGGAAAGGTTATAAGTTTTAGTCTAGACTGACCGAGGAGGAAAAAATGTATATTTATTAATATATACTTAATAGCTCTGTTATATTACACCGAGCACTATTTTATTAACACCAGCACTCAATGTGCGATATCTTATATATATATATATGTAAATTTCCAAGAGGATAGAATCAATGTAGTGCTCAATGTCCAGGACAGAGCAAGAATATAATATAAAAGGCCCAAAGACTAATATTTCATGGTTATAATTTATTACATTGGAATCGTAATCACGATTCAATTCATCAGGCCTAATGATTTGGATCGTGATTATGATTCCAATGTAATAAATTATAACCATGGAATATAAGTATTTGAGCCTTTTATATTATACTATATATATATGTGTGTGTGTATGTGTGTGTGTGCGTGCTTGTGTGTATTGTCAAATTTGTTATATTTTTGGATAAAGAGTGTTCAATGGCAGACGTTTTTAAATGTATATAATGTGTACATAGAAATAAACACTGCATGGTGACTGTCAATATCACACTTCAAGTGATCTTCAGACAATGTGTCATTACTCCTTACGCGGCTTCTATGGACTACGCTACCTAAAAACCATATCACGAGTCAAAAACCTAAGTAATATCCCATTAAGTAAATCTGATAAGCTTTATTTCAAATACAAGAATTTACACCTGAAAAAAGTATATAAAAAGAAAGAAAGAAAATAAATAAAAATAGCTAATTAAAAGAATAAAATTCAAGGTCAGAAGAGCAAATAATTTAAAACATTAGCGCGAAGCAAAAGAACCAGAAGGAAAATTCAGATTTCTCTACACTCCGACTTCCCATAGAGCCCGCGCAAGGAGTAGTGACATATGATCTAAAGATCACTTGAGACATTAAACTGACAGTCACCATGCTGTGTTGATTTGTCATTCTACACTGTTTATATGCATGTATTTGTCTATGTTCGTTTTAACTTTTGAATCACATATCTATCTACTTATTTAGCAACCTGTTTCTGTATGTCTTTCTCATTCTATCTATCTATCTATCTATCTATCTATCTATCTATACATATCTATATATTATATATATTACACACACACACACACACACACACACACACACACACACACACACACATATATATATATATATATGTTTGTATGTATATATGCTGAGGATGCACAAGCGATAGATAGCAGGCGCGTACACGCATGCACAAGAAAGATAGGCCAGTAGGGATTTATGAAGCCCTGTAGGTAGGATAGGTAAAATTCAGTGTCCCTGATGGTTCACATGCAACAGGTGTGTCGTTTCCCACCGGTGTGCCATTGATAAGGTGGCTAGCGGCAGCCGGCGCGCTCATACAACCCACGCACTCGACAATCTGTCACTTCGTTTTTTCAAAGTCGACTAACAAACCAGTCCCACCAGGCAAGAGAAAAAATCTTTGTAAAGATGTTTTAGGGTAAGTCACTAAATTTTCTACCCTTTATGTGTTAGATTTCACAAATGTTATTTTCTGATTCACAACTGAACAGGAATATGGTAGACATGGAAACCTGTGGCGTCAACGCACGCGTTTGTCCGCTTTGCACGTCACGGAGAATTTAACGCAAAACAGATGTTGAATATTACATACTTTACAAATGATTACATGTACAATAGTGGGCACAAAAACATTCAAAAAGATTCTTTAAACTGTCAGATTCAAACACAAAATTTAGCTAACTCTGTTTGTTGGGCATCTGGCTCGCCTATCTCGGTAGTATACCCGGTGGGGAAATAGCTGTCGGGAAATGTAATGCTTCTTTTTATTAGATTTTAACATTCGTTGCCAACTTGCTTTCACAAGCATATCGAACAAGTACGTTCATAATTGAGGGGACAAATTCGTTAACATTTTTATCTGACTGACTTTTGTCGCCAGTCAAGTTGAAGAACATAGGACTGAAGGCTTGCAATATTGAGGTTCTGATTTCATGCCCTTGCTAATTAATATATAGTTAATGTAGATACAGAATAGTTTTGAAAAGAGAAAAATTAATTTAGTCAAGAGAAAACGTTTATCTGGAATTTTATTAGGTGTGTGCAAAAATTCCCAGTGTCGTCATTTTTAATTTAATTTTTTAAATTTTTATTTGGAAACTGGATAGTGAAGAACACTTTTGTTTTAATAAAAAAAAAATTAAATAAAAATAAAAAAGGTTGAAAACTTTTGCAAATACTTAATATAAGCATTAGATTGTAATCGGTTTCACCCCAAGCAAGGCAGTAAATCAACTAAGACACAATGGGTTACTGGATGTGGAAGAATTCGGAACAGAAACATTACTAATGAGCGAGAAGAGAAAAATAGTGATCAGGAGAACAGTAAATAGCGATCGACATTGCATTTAAATTTGAGTTGGCTGGAAAGCATAGAGCCGGAAGGGATTTCCACAATGTAGAAGTGCGAGAAAAGAAAGCATAGAATTTACGGTTACATCTAGCCAGCTCAACTGGAATTTGATGAGATCTCGACGCCAATCTAGTACTGCGCTTAAATTTTAAAAAGTCTAGGTACCATAGAGAAGAGCGATATTTATTTGCAAAAATACAAAATGTGGCACAAGGCCAAAAGAGAAATGGGGAAAAGGACTGTCTTCGTTTGTCTTAACATTATACTTAGCTAGCCACAAACACTGACCCGAACATATCACAATATTCCTTACACCAAAACAACATATTCTTACTTACCTTTCTTAGTACAACCACCATAATACCGCAACCTCTACTATAGCGAAGAGCTCATCCGAACAATTACCATGAAAGTATTTACAGAGGAAAAGACACAGGGAGGTAACCTTACGGCGGTGGGAAAGTGACACACACACACACACACACACACACACACACACACACACACACACACACACACACACACATATATATGTTATCACCGTAGGCTCTTATGTTAGAGTATAGGGACACAACTTCGCCAAGTCATGTGCTGTTACTGTCGTTTCCATAGTAAGTCGGATTTTACAGAATAAGTTGCTCGCTCCACACCAAACGAGTCTTGAGTTGTCCTTCTCCTAGACGGGTTGCCAACCAAAGCTCGTGACCTCAGTCTGACCTGCAATTAACCTCTAGCTGGTGGGAGAAGATATGAATTCATACCTTTGCAACGGTATTTGTGCGAAAGCGAACGCAACTCTCTCAGCTGGGAATTTGAACTCGACACGCCAATCTCACTTTCTTTCCACGCATGTGTGTGTTGGAGGGTGTATACCTAAAAATATCAATTCTTTTAGTTGGCAGTAATTTGTTTGCTCTACCATTTGTAATTCTCTTAAAAGAAGCAGCTACTTTTATATTCTGGGAAGAAGTTAAGTATGGCACAAGACCACGTTTATGACGGCTATGAGAATAAAGTGAGAATAGAACACAAAATTGACAGCATGCCTTTTCACAGCACAAGGCGATGCGTTTTTTTATTATTTAATTTCATCCTTTTTAGTGGATTTTAGTGGAGACTAATGGTTCAGAGGGTAAGCGATTAGATCACTTCAGAGAAAAGCCCCCATATCTGCTGGTCGATGGCCCCACGTTCGATCAATGCTCACTTAAAAAAAAAAACAAGTATCTCTTAAAAATAGTTGCTTTTGCGTTAAAATAATTTCGACAAAGTTTTTTTTTTTTTGGTTTTATATCGATTCAATTAAGTCTGACAAAAGGTTACATTTCGGGAGATTCGAGTTTGAACTGACATTTATTGAGATGTCTCCGTATAGGCATTTTGACCATTTCTGACCTGTGTTTCTATTATTCAGACCTATAATAGATTATCTAGAGTCGATGTTTTTTGGAAGTTTTATTCTTTTCAGACCATCTCAGGTTATCCTATTAAAATTCCATGTCCTTTCAGGGCGTAGGCGTCCATAGCTATTCGCAAATGCCTTTATTATTTTTTATCTTTATTTTATTTCCTTTGATTTCTGGTGCATGCTTATTTCTTTCCGGGTGCCAACCAGAGACCTATGGTTAGAAACAGCATCATGACATTTTACACTAAGCATTTTTTGAGTAAAAAAACTTAAATCAGGACAGGTTTTACATGAATAAAGCCCTTATTATTATTATTATTATTATTATTATTATTATCTGTGAATTGCCTTGACTTCTTAGGAAAGATAGTGGAGAAGTTGTCTTTAGCATTCTCTAAGGGTTTGAATTTAAAATTTTCTTATTCCTTTCTCCTGCTACCTAACCAAGGCTATAGAGTGAAGTTTATCCTCTTATTATGTATGATATTTTCTGAATTGATTATATATATATATGTGTGTGTGTGTGTGTGTGTGTGTGTGTGTGTGTGCGTACGTGTGTACGTGTGTTCGTGTTTTATTGAAAAGCACAGATATTTTATATCGATTACGTTTAACCATCTTTTTTCTAAATTGCGAATGATCTTTCGCAAAACTGGCTGCTGCGGATGTACGACATTTCAAAAATCAATATCCGAGCCTTTGAACAGCCCATTTTCTTCCCCTTTTTGCATAACATATTTTCCGATAGTCTGTTCCAGCAAGATAACGCAACCTCAACCCCCATTCTGTACGGGAGGTACGAAACTGTTTCCAGGAACACTCTGCTAGCTTCTAAATACTCTAATGACCCTCGCGCTCGCCAGATTTAAACCCCATTGAACAGGTATGGGACACATGGCTGACTTTACTAAATTCACTACAGCTACGTAAACACAATTCAGTTATAGGCGTGCCTGTATAGATCTGTCCATATAAAACCTCCATCACTTCGTAGATTCTATGGCACATCGCGTAATCGCCGTAATTCTGGCGGAAGGAAGAGGTATATGTTATAAAATAGCTGGCTGTAATTTTTTACACTTTTGTTAACGCGCAATAATCTAAAAAGTTGGTAGCTATTTTAGTCCGGGTAGTGTAAAGTAACATTGTGATTATTTATTCGTAAATAAGGGTAAAATTATTTCTATAATTAAATGTTGAAAACCTCATAACCTGAAAGAGAAGTAATGTTATCAAAATGGCCGACTTTTTTAATAGGATAAGTCGACCTTATCCCATTGTGCAACTGTTATGAACGTGTATAAAAATGTGATTTTGGGTGTATTTAGATATCAGTTTCGGTGGGAGAATGACAGTTGTGAGTGAGCATTACATTTGAAGATAAGATTATAAGAGTATGAGAGAATAGATAAAACTAGGACAGTAACGGAAGTAGCAGACGATAAGAACAATCGTGTTTTAGAAAAAATTTAAAGGTCTATGCGTGAGTATATAAAAGTCTACACGGGAATCTTTACCGTTTTTTTTTTAATTTAAAAAAAAAATTTTCTTGTCCACTATCAACCTTTTACGAGGGACGAGTACTTTTGGACAATCCATGTCCACAGAGAGCAACGCAGTATCGCCCACACTCTTTCTCCGTCTCATGTTGGTGTGCCAATGACAAAATCGGATTTTGATGGGGCGAAATTTAGATGAAATTATAGATTTTGTTGGACTTCATCTATAGCCTATTTACAAAGACACTTCCTCTAATCACTCAACCAGCATAAATAAGCAATATAGAGGTTATGACCATAAATAATCATCAGCGTTAGCCCTAAACTGGGAATGGTCAGTTTCCTTCCCCCTCCACTTCCGTTAACCCCCTATTGACCTACACACACAGCCCACTATAAATACAACTCGATAAAAGAGTAGTGGCACTTGGTCTGAAGATCAGTCTGAAACGTGAACCGGACAATCACCATGCAGTGTTAACTTCTATGCCCACACTGTCTACACCTATAAACCTACCTCCGACATTGAGTACTCTTCCCCTATAAACATAGTCCAGTTTATTTCCTCCTTTAATCTAAAAATATCCATCTAGATATTTTTAATGTAGAATAAACAGAATATAATCGATGATCTAGGGAAGCTATTGAACCGGAACACAATTTCATAGAGTTTTTAAAGTGAATTTCAAAGACAATATTTAGATATTTGTACATAGTTTTATTCAACCACCTATATTCCATTTTGTTCTATTACCTTTCACCATCTTTGAGGCAGCTTCATTATGCCATCCTCCAAGAACTTGAAGTTTACCTTGTCGATGAACAATTCAAATTACGTTTCTACCAGATAATTGAAGTTCTCCCCATTGGGGGAATTATGTAGGGAAAGAAATAAGTGATAATCTGAAGATGCAAGGTCAAGTGAATATGGCGAGTTTAGTATGACATCCCAGCCAAATTGCATTAATTTCTGTCGGGCCTACAAAGAGATGTTGAAGTGTGGCGTTGTCCTGATGTAAAACGATATCTTTCGGATTGGCACCTTTTTCATCGATTGCTTCCTTTAATTGGTCCGTTTGACAAAAATACTTGTCGGAATTGGACGTCTGGTTTTGTGGAAGGAGCACATAATACACATTACCCTTCCAATCTCATCATTACATAACCTTCTTCAGATGCAAACATACTTTTGGATTGGTTAAAGTTGGCTCATTTTGTTTTCCCTTGAATGTTTTTGCTTCACATTGTTGTAAGCAATTCATTTTTCATCGCTTGTAATCGTTTTTTTTTTTTTAATTGGTTCGTTTTTGTTCCGTATGAGTCGCAGATACAAATACTTTCCATTAAGTTTTTTGAGACACCCAAACATCAAACATTGAAAGCTCGATATGGTCAGGTAGCAATTTAAGTATTCAAGTATTTACAACGCTCATATGAGATATATAGAATACTTACAATAAAGTAACTTCAAACAGCTTACAACAATAAAATGATTTGCAAGATAAAGACTACTGGTTGCAGTTCAAGGTATTTACTACTTGTTAATAGTGTCAAGTCTTATCAGATTCTTATTTTCAAGATTTTGTTTGTTTCATATGTAGATATATGGATGATTAAAGCTCTTGGATGGGACTTGCAGATTTCATCTGTTTTAATTGTTTGTAAAGTTAACGCCGAGAAAAACTGGCTTGCAAGGTTTGTATCAGTTCGATTTCGTAATGCCTTCATCAGTTCACACGCCACTGCACATTGTCCTAAACACGCAACGAGTCGCATAACGAGCAGGACAGTAGATACTCTACCATAAAAATTGTTCTGAAGGCAGCGATGAAATTGTATTTTCCGTCCAAAATCATTTTCACTATGTGGAAGAGACCTCTGTTGACCTGTGCGCAGCAGCCGAAGTAAGGGGTAACATTGATCAGGAGGAGATGGATCGGCCTTTCGGGTTATGTTGTCAAATGTCAACAGCAGCGAGGACAAAAGATTCAGAAATTTTTAAGAAGGTATAATTATTAAGATTTCAAATTGCCAAAAGCTTATAAGTACTTATATCTGCGTCAGGTCTTGGTAGACAAACCTCCAATCATCATCATCATCATCATCATCATCATCATCATCATCAATCCCACAACTGGGGGTAGTCATAGGGGCGATATATATATATATATATATATATATATATATATATATTTATATATATATATATATATATATATATATATATATATATATATATTTAAAGATATTTTTGAAGGTACAAAATTTTATCACAGCAATAAACGTATGAAGTTTGATATTACTAGACATATTAAAAACGAGCGAAGCAACCGGTTTCGCTCCCGCTCATCAGGCTTTCAACGGGAGATTTAATTTAAATTAAAAACACAGAAAATGTACAATAAAAGAAAATATGGAGGAGGAGGGGAAAAATGAGCAAAAGGAGCTAGAGGCAAATGACACAACGCTTGGACATGAGAATTAAACAGCACGTTCCTACCAAAATCAGGAACCACACTTTGCCGTTGAATGGACTCGTCCCAAACACCTACGGGTCCGCCATATGTGAGCACTTATTAAAGAGCAGATCGTGTGCAGCTAATTTTAGTGTTGATCGGTTCACCGTGTTGTCCCGGTCACACTAGTTATTTCACCTTAAGGTGCTGGAGGCACTTTACATCGGGTCCCGCAAGCCTTCCTTGTGTAAACAACGTGAGTGTTTGTTGGGACTCGCTGTCATTTGCCTCTAGCTCCTTTTGCTCATTTTTCCCCTCCTCCTCCACATTTTCTTTTATTGTACATTTTCTGTGTTTTTAATTTAAATTAAATCACCCGTTGAAAGCCTGATGAGCGGGAGCGAAACCGGTTGCTTCGCTCGTTTTTAATATGTCTAGTAATATCAAGCTTCATACGTTTATTGCTGTGATAAAATTTTGTACCTTCAAAAATATCTTTAAATATATATACTAGGGTTAAACAAAGACTTGGGTATTCTAAATCTGTATAAATATTTCAATAGTTAAAATATTTCTTCAAAAAATTTCTTTAGATATGGTAAAAAATCCTTTTTAAACAATAACCAAAACACCAGGTGTCCGTTAAAGAATCAAACACAATCGCGTTCCACACCACGTGTCGTCCGAGTCTAAAAACAAACACACAAACACAGTAATTTAAGTACAACACACATACGAAGAAAAAAAGAAAAATACTGAATTCTAAAATTAGACACATATAAACTAGGGGTAAACAAACACGTGGATATTTTAAATCTACATAAATATTTCAACAGTTAAAAATATTTCTTAAAATATTTCTTGAGTTATGGTCAAAAAACCTTTTAAACAACATTTAAGACACTATCATCAGTCTTCCGCCAAAAATTCAAACAAAGTCGCATTGCACATCACGTGACATGCACGCTTCACGACAAACGCTGTAAACAAACACACAAACACAGTATCTCATTTGATTTCTGAGGAAAGACCTAGGTGGTCTGAAATATTAAATAAATAAATATATACAAAAACACAGAAATAAATACTTTCATAAAAAAACACCCAATTTTGTTTCATTTATTTTATCCAGATATTATATACATATCAAGAAAGTATACGTGGCCTCTCATTATGCTATATATATATATATATATATATATATATATATATATATATATATATATATATATATATATATATATATATATATATATATATATATATATATATATATATATATATAACGTAAATCATTCATACGTATGAATGATTTACGTTATATAAATTGAATACGCACTACATAATTGATATATATATATATATATATATATATATATATATATATATTCTTAGGAATTGATGGATTTTTTTTATTTATTATTACTTTAAACGTTATAATTAATGGAGACTCGTGTTCGAGTAGACGTCCTGTATTTTTAACAGTGTGAATTACATCCACAAATAGGTAGATGTAATTCACACAGTTAAAAGAAAAAAAATGCGTGTCTACTAATACACGTGTATCCACTAATTATAACTTTTAAAGTAATAAGAAATATGTATGTATATATAAGAAATGCCCAATAATATATTTGAAGATATGTAGCCATGTGCTTTTATAATCAATATTAAATAGTTAGATTACTACATCCTCTTACTACTTTACTATAAATATAAGTAACTTTTACTATACAGTTAAAAGTATATAAAAAGGTAGAAGTGAAATACTGTTGGGCACTGTGCTCCATGAGTGAAATACGAGATTGTACGAGATTACCTCCGAGATTTGCGATTCTGCCACTGACAACTATTGTAAGTGTACCAATATAAAAGCTCAAAATAACTCTAATGTTTTAGTAGACAAAGAGATACGGCATTTTCAGAAAACCTGTAAAAGTACAACGTAATTTTGCCACAAGAAATTAACGAATACTACTCAAAGTTTTAACAGCTCTTGAAGGATAACATTTGATCACATAGATATGACGTCAAGCCACAGATAAAAAAGTTGGACATATAACACCTATTGTCTACAATTTACAAGTGCAATAGTCGCAGCTAGGATGTAAATCGTTTATTATATGCTGTACTTGAAATACAAGACTGTAGGTGATCAATTTCGTGATTTGAAAATCAACTATTGAC
Source organism: Acanthosepion esculentum (assembly GCA_964036315.1). NCBI lineage: Eukaryota > Metazoa > Mollusca > Cephalopoda > Sepiida > Sepiidae > Acanthosepion > Acanthosepion esculentum. The sequence goes on from OZ038518.1 coordinate 47,142,419, forward strand.
AAACTGGTTCTACTGACGGTTGCTGAGAATACCATAGACAGAACACGCGAACAACAAGTAAGTTTTAGAGAAGATCGGAGGTAGAAGGACACACGTAATTAAAATCAGAAATTGACAAGTGAAATTTCCTGGGCACATTATGAGGAAATATGATTTGGAAAACTTAATGTTCACCGAATGAATTTGTGCGAATGGATGACAAAGAATCAACCGTTGCTTAAGTTTATAGGAAGTTGTGGAGTGCCATGTTCACCTAACAATTTCATTAATAGATCTTTGTATTAAACACACTGAGAAAAACAGGTGAAATTGCGAACATATTCTAGCAACATGGAATTTACTTGTAACACTTAAAGGTAAAACCCGACATGTCTGCACAGTTACTAATATGTCACTGTTCCTGCTCATTCATTTTTTTAACTTCTGAGCTGATTGGCTGAACACAATTATTAGTTTCGTCTATAAATTTTATTACCCGTGGGAAAATCAATAACGAAACTTGCAGAAATGTATTAAATGGTTTATTAAATATAAATTTATACAACTAAAGCTAAAACAAGAAAATGAACGAGATAAACCACGTAAACGCTGAGACATGATAGCTGACATTACATAAGTAATGATGAAAATGTGCAGGTGGCCTAACACGGAAAATGGAATAGCTGGTATCTAGCTCAAATTCTGTCTGTTTACTCCAACTTTGGGAAAAGCATGAATGCACTTCTCCACCCCCATCATCTATAGCTTAAATAGTAGAACAGACTAGACTCTCTTTAGCCTTGGCTGGGAACCAGTCTAGAAGAAAAGATACTTTTGAATTTCAAAACCATGAAGGAGGCAACTGTCAATAACATTACTATCTTTGCCGAGAACAATTATGGCAATACACAATTTACAGAGCAGGGCAATTTCAAAGAACTCTATTCAACTTCAAAGCTATGTACCTTAAAATATATCTTGTCATTCATGTTGAATACAACTGTATAACTTTTATGTGAAAAACGAACTCTCTATATTTGTTTTAAACATTTTGGAATATTACTTTGTGTCCGATGAATTAATATGAACATTTTCTCTTCATGATAATTCATTGAAACTACGAACTTTAAATATTTGATTCCTTTTCCTGAAACAAGCTCCTGACAACTTTAAATGTGTAAATTTGTAAATACATTCCTTATCTTGTGTCGTTAGATATAACACGCGTGTTTCCTCGTCATTTTCCCTCAATATTTCAGGCAGACTCTAAACCTCCACTAATCCTGGTGGGTGGTTATACCGTCGAAGGGGCTTTTTGTTCCGAACGCCTACTGGGACTAAAAGCACACTCCCGACCTCAAATTGAACGCGTATCTTCGGTGTCATCGCAAAAGATACTGGAATAATGGTCGGTTCCTTCTATCGCACCAGAAAATACCCAACTTCAGCTGACATGCTCTATCTTTGCAAGAGTCAGATTTAACCAACACTGAAGTATTGCTGCGCTGAAACTGCTCGATTCTCGCTGTCTAGCCACGAAAGAGTTCAAAAGTGCTGACGCAGTCTTGTGGCTGATGAATTATTCTCGACCCTGCAACTTTTATCACTTAGCCTCTCATTAGTATATCGCTATTACGATGGCAGATGTTCAGACGAGTTGCATTCCTTAGTCCCACAAGTTCAGACCCTCCATACCATGTCCGCGGTTAAAAACCATTCACATTTTTTCGTGTTCTTTGATAAAGAGCAAATTCCATTCAGTTCCTTCCCCAGAATTCTTTCTCTGTGTAACAATATCCAAAGAGGATGCTTCTCTGACAACTGTAATCTTGATCTCCTTATAATATGCATTTCTTACTTCCTCCTTCCCTCTCCTTTACAACAATCACACTCAGTAACACTCTACCTAGAGTGACCCTTGGGCCTTGTACTGGATGAACAAACAGTAAAAAAAATGATGGATAAATAGCTTTTAACAAAATGAAACAAATAAATAGATAATGAACAGTCTGAGATAGATATGAACAGACCTACACTACCATTCAAAAGTATTTGATCACCCTCAAAAATTTTTATTTCTCATCCTAAAAGTGTTATTTTTAATGAAACAAGTTAAGCACCCCAATGGTTTTATTTATTGTACTAAATACAAGTCTTCCTCGGTAACCTTGATCTTCGTATAACCAGATATATTTTGAAAAATTGATTTGAAGGCGTTTTTCTTCTTTAGTACTGAGCATGAATAAAACGTTTTCCAAAAGTTACATTATGCCACCCACCACTTGAACTCGAATTAGACTATATTGTGTTGAATTACTGCTTGCTATATACTCTACCTGTTTTACCTGTGCTGCCAATGTACCTTGCCCAGTAGTGAAATCTGTTATTCTTATTTTATTTAAATTAAAATACTAAATTTTGCAATTTCCTTCCGGATCAAAACTTTTTTCTCAATAAAATGCCTAAAACACGTGAACTTGCATTACTAGAATAGCAATGAGGTCTCATCAATCTACAGTTGAGTTAGATATAAACGTAAGTTCTATGCTAAAAAATTCTTTTCTCGCACTTCTCACTTGTGGAACTCCCTTCCGGCTTCATCATTTCCAGCCAACTTTAATCTTCAAAAATTTAAATGCAATGTCAATCGCTATCTTCTGTCCTCCTGATTACTCTTCTTTTGTTCTCGCACCTTAGTAATGTTTCTGTTTTCTGATTTTTGCACACCCAATAACCCTCTTGTGTCTTAGTGGCTTTACTGCCTTGCTTGGTGTGAACTTGATTAAAAAATAGATAGATAGATAGATAGATAGATAGATAGATAGATAGATAGATAGCTGTGAAGCTACTGCGATATATAAATAGACTGCTAGATAAATAGACATTTTTGTTGTACTTTTGGGTACAAATGCCATCTGTGTTTTCCTGCATAATCACGATTTTTCTCTTCATTTTTTTATTTTGCTCCTTTCTTTCCTCTTCTTTTCTCTGTTCTTTATCTTCTTCAACTGTCTTTTTCCTCTTCTTTCCTCTTGATGAATGGACCCGATGATACATTGTCTTTTTCTTTCTTTTGTCCATGTTGCAGAATAGTCGCTTTTGCTCGGATGTTCACAGACAAAATTGACTTCATTGGATTTATAATGACATTTAGAATTTGAATTTAACTTCGAAGCGTTTTTCTCTTTTTCAATGTATTTATTCTGACTTATCGATTTTAAGTTATTCTCCGTACTAATAAAAATCATCTTAAGTTGTCTGCGTTTCTTTATTATTGACAGAATATAGCTTATTATATTCATAGTATAAATGCACTGCTAATGATTTTACTGTCGAAACATAAGCTATATATAGAATGTCACCATATTGTTCCTTTATTTTTAGTAGTAATTTATTTATAATAGTCTTTAAATTTCTCCAATGAAGCCTTGCCACCATTGTTATACATTTTTGTGTGTATTACTTTCATCACATTTCTGTTCTTTTTTAATTTCGTAGTCGTAACAGACATAATTGTCTTAAGTTACCTGAATTTATGAGATGAAACATTGTTATTATTGATTGTTGACTAGTTTTTCTTTTCCTCTTATTTGCGTTGTTGCTTTTAATTGGAACACTCAGGATTTTTTTTTTACATTCGATGGCTGCTTCAGGAATGGTATTGATAAGAAAGAAATAAGTAACCTTCAAGAATGTAGCGATATAACTACATTTATATAACATCTGCCGATTTACTTCTGAGGCCTAATTGGTAAGGTACATTTCATATCAGCCAGGTTTTTTTTTAGTATAGTGCGAGTTAAAATTTCGTTGCCGGCTCCTTTACTTCTGATTTATGCAATTTAATGGTCATAGAATGTAAAAACGATTTGAGAGTTTCAATAAAATGCGATAAAAATAAGATGAAAACTAGTAAAAAAACAACGAATAGAAATATTTACGAAATTGAGCTGAATTGGCACCAAGTGAGGAAATAATTTAATTGTCATTCGTTCTTTCTGTTGCTTCTATCTCAATCTGATCTGATCATTATCTATCTATCCTGCTCATATCTATCTATCTATCTATCTATCTATCTATCTATCTATCTATCTATCTATCTATCTGTTTGTTCATATTTATCTGTTCTTATCTATCTATCTATCTATCTATCTATCTATCTATCTATCAGTAAGTTTGTTCCTATCCATCGACCAAGGATTTCAAACGGGCCCATCTTTTTAGCTATGTCGATGTCGACCCATACTCAGGTATATCTGCTACTTTTCTTTCCCCTTCTCTCTATCATTGATTGATTCATTTCTATACCTTCTGTCTGCCTCACTTGTTTGTGAACTAGACATTTTAACATTTTGTGATATTGAGAGAGATGTTGCGAGCGTTTGCTGGTTGTGTTTAAGGTTGAAAACACGTGTCTCCTGGTATATTTACAACACAACAAAAATGGCGGACTCGGAATGTGAGTCCGGGTAGTAAAAACAAAGGTATACATAGACACTTGAAGACTGTTGCGTGTTACAAAACACTAAATACGAATGAAGAAAACATTTAAACTAGTGAATTGTTTGAGTGTATGAAGTTGTGTAGAAGCAAGTCCTAAAGAAAAGTGTTACATGTAAGAAAGTGCAGAGAAAGATGCCGGCGTGCATGCGTGCGTGCTTGAGTGCGCGCGCGCTTTTCTCCGCGTTCGATCTACAGCTTACCGTCCCTTGGTGAAATAGGAGAAAGATGATGACAGAGAATGTTACTTCCTATTTTTAGATTTAAGGAGAGTCCTCTAGCGACAGATTTTTAGGAAAGTAAATGGGGTAATTTCACAATACTCCCCTCCAATTGAGGAGAATTTTATTCTGCCCATATTTTTTTTTTTTTTTTTTTTTTAAGCGTATCACCCAAAGCAAGGCTGGTGGCCACTATCACGCATGGGGTTACAGAAGGGTTGGAGGAAGAGCAGATAGGAGTGGTAAAGGAAGGGATGTGGAGAAAGAGAAGGACGGAGTGTCGATCAAGGCAGGGGGGTTACAGAAGATATAGAGCGAGAGCAGATAGGAATGAAAGATGAAAGGAAGTGGAGAAGGGAAGTGGATAGATCAAGGCAACTGGAGATGACGATTGACGCTACACTTAAACCGTTGGAGATTGTATTTGTCAGGGAAACAGTAATAGGGAAGGGAGTTCCATAGGCGAGATGTGCGAGACATGAAGCTATTGGAGTAGAAAAGACGTCTACATCTAACAGTTTCAACGGTGAAGGGGTGGGAACGGGATGCCAGCCTCGTAGGACGCTTAAATTCACGAGGCTTAGGGACAAGCGAAAGCAACTCCTCGGAGCAATTACCGTGGAAGTACCTGTAGAAAAGGCAGAGCGATGCAACATTGCGTCTGTGAGAGAGCGACTGCAGACGAGATGACAGATCAGGGCCAATCACATTGCATATCCGTCTCTGGATCTTATCAAGAACCCTGAGGCAACACGCAGGGGCCCCAGACCATAAATGGCAGCAATACTCCATGCAAGGGCGAATGGTAGACTTATAGACTTGGAGGATCGATTCCGGGGAGAAGAATTTCCTAGCTCGGCACAGGGAACCAACTTTTCTTGCGGTGGATGATGCAACTGACTCGATGTATTTGTTCCATCTCAGATCAGCGGACAGCGTGAGACCGAGCAGCCGCAGAGAGGAGCTCTCGAGAAGTTGGTCCTCAGATATTCTGATGGGATGCAGGGATGGGTCCTTGTGGTGGTTAATGGAGAGCAGTTTTGTTTTAGAGGCGTTAAAGTTGACCATCCATTTCTCTCCCCAGTCCACAACCGATTGGAGGTCCTTTTCATAAAGTTTGTATATGTTTGTTTTGTCCCTCGTAGGCTGAAAAGAAAAAGAGTCGAACAATGTGGTTGCGGTGTGTGTTCAAACATGGCGAAAATGTACTTGTCTGGATTACTGTGTCATTAGGATGCTCTATAATTCTCTAGTAGGTCAGAGTCGTAGCATGCCCTGGAAGATATGTCGATAGTTTAGAAAAAGAGTATTCAGCGGTTGGTATTAAAATTTTGTTTTCCAATGCTCCACGTTGATTTCGTTTGGAAGGCCTAATTTGTTGTTGTGTGTAGATGATGTTGGCGCATAAAACTTTAACAGAAGAAACTTCGATTTGTAAAGTTGCTGAACTGATGTTGGTGAAATTGCTACCGCGAGTCGAATATATGTTTGCGAGAACTTTAAGATATCTGTTATTATTATTATCGAATTTTTCTCGGAGACGCAGCTATTTCAGTGTATTATTAAATCGTAGTTGCAGATTTCTTAGTTGTTCATGTTAACATCTTTGAACACTGAAAAAGTCAGTGAGTCGCCTTTGAAATGATTTCACCCGTTATCTGTTGAACCCAGGAGAAACGGTGCTGTTTAAAGTTAACTCTTGTGATGTTTGAATGATATTATCTCGCGAGATCTTGAAGAAAAGGAGCTGTGTTTTGCGTTCCTCACACTTGTAAGGCGAATATCGTATTTTTCATTTTGGCGAAAAAACATTTTTGGTGATATGTGCCGGTTTGAGTAAAGTCAGGCGCAGTGGTGTTTAAGATAAAGAAAGGGTCAAACAAAAGGCAGTAGAACTGAGGTGAGTGTCGTTTGCTTGCTGAAGGTACCATCGTAGTAGTAATTGCAATGGCGATTGGAAATTTTGGGGGGCCACACATGCTGCAAAGAAAAATATATGCTGACTTGGAGAAGATATTGTCTAAATAGTTATGTTGTGTTTTAGAGTTTTGAAATTTGCAATTTTGTTTCTTACATCATATCTAATAACAAATTTTGTAACTGTAAGTTATTTTTGTTGGAAGTTTTTCGTGCCCACTGTGCGTGGTAGGGTAGGTTGGGAATTTGGTCAAAGTTTTTCTTCACTGGCTCTCGGTTCAAAAAAGCGCCTAAACGATGCATGAGTTTGTTTATACAGTCTTGCGTGTTCTTGTATCCAGGAGAAAAATATCACGCCGAGGTCACCAATCTGTTGCTGGGAGTATGCTGGTCGAGTGTTTAGGTGGAAAACACGTGTCTCCTGGTATATTTTTTCCTCAATAATAATAACTAACACGCACACGCGAGCGCGCACACACACACACACGTGTGTGTGTGTGTGTGTGTGTGTGTGTGTGTGTGTGTGTGTGTGTGTGTGTGTGTGTGTGTGTGTAAAATTAGATGAAAATGGAACTGGAGTCTTTAAGAATATTTAGAGAAATTTACCGATTTCACAGTTCTATGATTTCCAGAAGTTAAACTGAGATGAACAGGTCTGTGTCTATGCTATGGGATGTCTGGTAATACATATTGTTTATCTGTGTGGAAAATTTAAAAAATACTTTCTTATATATATATATATATATATATATATATATATATATATATATATATATATATGCAAAGTGTTTTAGCTGACAGAATAATCTTCAATATGTAAAGGTTTTTGAGCATCTTCAAGATTAGAAAAGATGTATTCAAGAGCAATGTCTTCAGACTTTATTTCATATTCAAACATATTGTAGTGTTGATACAGTGACACCTGACAGATCCAATCCGGTTTTCCTTGTTGGCTGTCCTGTCATGTAATTTAATAATTGAGTATTTCGGCAGCAATTCCTCTTTTTCACAAGGTACTGCGGCTAAGTTTTTATTTTAATTTTTCTTGTGTTCTTATAATTTTCTTCATTTCTGGACATTTTAACCTATTGAAGATTATTCTGTCAGCCAAAACACTTTGAATAATGTGTTCATCAATTTTGTTTTCATATCCAGAAAAGAAGAAAATCATAAGAACACAAGAAAAATTAAATATATATATATATATATATATATATATATATATATATATATATATATATACACTACAGTTCAAAATTTTGAGGCCACCATGATAATTTTTTAAACTGGCCCCAAAAGTAGTTGTTTTGTACTTTAAATAAGAGAAAATTATTATACATCGTTAAAAAAGTGAGACATGACTTTTTCCGAGAAATTTTATTATGTCAAAAAGACAAAAAAGGCATTTTATGATTAAATTAAGGTCTTGTCAAAATATTCTCCTTTACCCTTGATTACTGCAGCACAAAGTTTTGGCATTCATTGCAAATGTTTCTCAAAGTATAAGATTGATAATTCCATTCGTTTTTCAATGACTCTAAGAGCTCTTTTCATTTTTTTCACTCTCCTGTCAAGTTCATTACATGCAAATTCTTGAAAACTTTTGAACTGTAGTGTATATATAATTTTAATTCTGTCCTTCCTTAGTTTTAATCATGTGGAAAAACGGAACAGCCAAATCAGAGACGCTGTGTGGTTTCAAAGAAAGAAAGAAAGAAAGAAAGAAAGAAAGAAAGAAACGCGCTACCAATATCTCATAAATAGTGGACTGTTCCGTTTCCGCGAGAGAAGACGGAAAAGACATGTCAAGGACGCAGTTTGATTTCAGTAAAAGAAAGGAAAAGAAAAACAAAATTCAAACAAGAATATATATATATATATATATATATATATATATATATATATATATATATATATATATATATATATATATATATATCAAAATAATAGGAAAGAACAGTCAGATTTATAATCCAGTGTTCTTTAGCATTTATTTAAAAAAAAAAAAACAGTGCTCGATACACAGTAGAGTTTAATATTATAATTTTTTTTTAAATATGAATAAGGGTTATTCTCAACATCACTTGAAAAATGGAACCAAACTTCAAATTTTAAGTTAAATTTAAGATTTAAGTTTTGGTTTCGAAACAGTAATTTCTGTGTAGCGATGGTTACATTTTTTTTTAAATTATATATATATATATATATATATATATATATATATATATATATATATATATAGAGAGAGAGAGAGAGAGAGAGAGAGAGAGAGAGAGAGAGATAACGTACCAAAATTTATCAGTTATTATTTGTCATGAAAATGAGAAGACGATGATAAGGTAGATAAAAGTGATTAACGTCATAAGTGGCGGCGGTAGAGAGTAGCCAAGTAAAAATTATCTCATCTAACATTATTTTTCTCGCATATTTTTAACCTTTAAGTTTTTCTAAAGTGTTATTCTTACTTCTAAGTAGGTTTGTCTTCACTCTTCAATATTCATATTCATAATCATTAGAGAATGCAAATGGAAACTGTTTTAAGAACAGATCACACTATTATTATCGTTTAAGACCCCGTAAATATCACTTTTTTTACACAAAAAAAAACATTCTTTAAAGAACAGGTGGAACGGTAAGGTGACCCTGACAGTTTCATCGTTATTGCCACGTGTTGTTTTCTTTGAGCGGAGTGGCAAATGTTGGGGAAAAGCGGAGGGACGAGAGGTGTTATCATGTCACGGCAAAAAGGTGATAAAATTTAGTAAATGTCACATTGTCATGCGATTTGATCTTGTCTTTTCTTAAAAGTTGAAACCGGCACAGATGCCGCCAGTGATAATAATTATGACACGAGTTGAACGTCATATTTAAACTTCCCATGATGTACGGACCTGAAAGTGTAGGGTGCCGAGTTGAGGAGTCGGGACAAAAGAGATAGAAAGAAAGTTTAATGACTTGACGACTCCCTCACTCTATTCGTTTAGTTATCAATTCAGTCTGTCTGCATGTCTGTCTGTCTGTCTCTCTCTCTCTCTCTTTATGTGCCATATCCCTTAAGAACGTGTAAAGTGATAACTCTCCAAGATTTCATCTCTTGTTCCGGTACTTTTGATCCTTTACTGTCCCTCTTGGCCCCTATTCTGTCACCCATTCGTATAAACTCATTAAATAGGTTACTGTTTCCCCTGGATTCTCATACCTATGCATTATGGGTGTTTAAATCCTACAAACAATCTTTCCTTATTATTGTAATTTTCTAAGTATGGAGCACCCTGTCAGAATCGAACTCACTATTCAGTTGTAATTGATCTAGCAAGACAAGCTTGCCAACCATTACACCACGTCGAAGACCAAATGATTTTCTAAGCATAGCTTAGATGTGGCACAAGGCCGAAAGTGTGGAGCACCCAGTGAGGATCGAATTCACTATTCAGTCATAATTGATATAGCAAGACAAGCTTGCTAACCACTACGCCAATGATTTTCTAAGCGTAGCATAGATGTGGCACAGGACCGAAAATGTAGCACTACCGGTGAGGATCGAACTCACTACTCAGTCGTAATTGATCTAGCGAGACAAGTTTGCGATTACACCACGTCGAAGTGACCAAACTCTTTCCTCATTATGTGCCCCAGACATTTCAACTGTCTCTTTCTGGTTATAAGTTTTTCTTTTGTTCCTATTTTTCTGAAAACTTCTCCGTTTGCTCACATGTTTTGTTTAGGACATTCGTCGGTAGAGCCACAACTCTTCTTAATTCGCGGCCATATCGGTAGATATATTTTTAAAAATAAATCCATGCCATTTTAGCGTTTTGATCGGAAAGCACGGTGAAGGTTTTGAAAAGTAGTTTGTAATTAAAAATCAATTTGATTTTTGTCCTGCGCCAAAGATATTTTTACAAATCAGTGAATATATTGCAAGAGCAACTTGAACATTCTACAGCATTGAGGGCATCATTTTTGAAACGATGGTTACCAGTTCGTTTCCGGTGTGAGATCGTCCCCCGCACCATGAATTCCACCACTATTAGGACCTTAGGAAGAAGTAAATAAACAAACATATACAAAGAGAGGGGGGATAGACACACACACACAAACATACACACGCATGTGGCACCGACTTGTATGAGTTGTACTAGTTTGGTAGCTAGCTCTCATCATTTTACTGTTGAAATTGCTAGATTTAACCATAAGTTTTGTTCTAATAGTTTCTCTTCTCGAAATTCTCGCCTGTGGAACTCTCTTCTGGCTTCTTGCTTTCCTGTTAAATATGATCTTCAAAAATTTAAATGTAACATCAATTGTCATCTATGGTCATTTTTAAATTTGTTCTTTTATTGTCCTTTCTCCTCAATAACGTTTTCTTGGTTTCTTTCATTCTAAGTAACCCCTTGCCTTTTAGTGACTTAATAGCATTGCTTGGGGTGAAATGATTAAAAAGAAAACATAGCTAGATAGATAGGAACAGGCTTAGATAGATAGATAGATAGATAGATAGATAGATAGATAGATAGATAGATAGATAGATAGATAGATAGATAGATAGGAAAAGCCGCTATCAAGGCCGGTGCAATTTATGATACAGCCTTCCCGAATCTATGATACAAGGTCTCCAATCTACTATATCTCAATTTTCATAAGTTAGTATTCATATAAAATAACCTAATTATGTGAAATAATGGATCATATGCAATATAGGTTCAAATTAGTTAAACATGTCAATGAGTAAGAGCCAGACTAAACCTAGTCCCCCTTGAAGAGCAAACCTCGATAAAAAAAATCCCGGGGCGGGCAGCAGCATGCATAGGCAATCTACAGACCGATGCATTGGCTTGATACGCAGTGATCAATGGCGGATAATAAGAGGTACAGTCAACACTAATGGCATGGATCAACTAATTCTATGTAGCTGAATACTACGGTTGCTACTAGGAGTTGTGACTATTAGTGCTAGATTGTATTTACGATGTAAGTATGAAAGCATTTGAAAAATATATTATAACTAGTAAATCAAATTTGAGAGGGAAGAAACTAGCTAATGGCGTTGAGTTAGCTCGAAATCAGAAAAAAGAAAAGAAATATATATTCCGAGTGTGAGTGAAAATCAGATCCAATGTGTAACCCAAGATCTTCATAATTGATTCATGTTTTGTCTACATAATGGCAGTGGACAGGTTGAAGATTTACACGGAGAAATGTCTTTAAAAAGATGTAATAAATACTTTCACTTAACCTTTTTACACAGATATTATCATGTAAAGAATTGAAGATATGAAAATTAAAAACTGTATAAGGATATCAAAATGACCGCTCTCTACTCACCTTCTTCTTTCTTTCTATCTCACTCTCTCTCTCTCTCTCTCTCTCTCTATATATATATATATATATATATATATATATATATATATATATATATAAAGACAACCATGAAAGAAATTAACAGCACTTAACAACAAACCATTTGAAAATGGCTTAAGAAGTGGTCGAAAGCACTTGGGTCAATAGACACTACGAACAATTTTTACACTCCCTTACGGAAACATTTAAGAACATTAGAAAAATTCATTAAATTTTCCTTGTCTGTCATATTTTACGAAATATACTTGAAAGAAAGGTTGCTGCTCAAATATACATCACATATGATGCAAATATACATCACATATAGTGGTAAAGCTTTGTGCAGATTCAACCATACTTCATATATTGTTGTGGATTCCGGGATGAAATCCGGTATCAAATAAATACAAACGCCAAGAATGAATATAGGAAATAAATATATTAACGTAATAATACAAACTGGTAATACAGGTTAGTAGTTCCAGGAATGCGGGGTTAGTAGGAAAAAATATATATATAGTATTTGGTATCGACGTATCGCTGTATGACTTCTTACCGAGTCTACGTGCTTGTTACTGTGACTCTTGTACTACCCTCCTGTGTGTGACTGTCTATCTACTCGACCGACTCTATGTTCTATTACTACTGACCGACTTGACTCTTCGGGTATTCACTGGTAGTAGTATATGTATACCATGGGTGAGTCCATTTGTGTGAAAAGGGGAAATACCTCAACACCCCCTCCTTAGATCCCTTTTGGGGGGAGTTAGTATTTTTTCGTCTTATGGTCGATAATCATAGGTTCGGTAAATTTTTCTTCCTGTTTGACCTTCTAGTTTCTGTGTCTTCCTGTGGTCTTTGAATCTCAAAGGCTTCAAAGATTGCATCCATTGAATTGTCATTTTTTAGGTGACGAGCTTGGCTCCTCAACCCGTCTTTTTTGTATTTGGTCAATATGTCTTCTGTGGGTAAACTTTTCGCCTTGTACTATGTACATCACATTTCCTAGTCTGTTAATTATTGTGCCAGGTTCCCAGTAAGCCATATTGTTCCTGTACATCCTGAAGTAAACCCATTCTCCTGGTTTAAATGATCTCTTGGGTACTATAGGTGTATGCTGGTTTTTGTTCTTGTTCGGCAATAACTTATCAAACACAGACCGTATTCTCCGGGCAAACATCACTTCCGCTGGTGAAAGACCAGATGGCGTGTTCCCGTTAGGTGTTATTCTGTATACTTGGAGAAACTGTTGCATAGCCTTTTCTGTCAGTACATCCTCTGTTTTTTAGAGCTCTCTTTAGTGTGTCTACGAATCTTTCAGCTTGCCCGTTAGACCGTGGGTGGTACGGAGCTATCTTAATATGCTTTACTTGGTACGTCTCACAGAATTCTTTGAAGTCACTGGAGGTAAATTGTGTACCGTTATCAGTTACCAAGCAATCCACGACGCCGAATCTCGCGAATAATTCATGTAAACAGTTTATAGTATTTTCTGTCGTCGGATGTTTAAATCTAAAAACTTCTGGCCATTTACTGACACTATTTACTGTTATTAAGTAGTAGTAACCCTCTATGGGTCCCTCATAATCCACATGTATTCTGGACCAAGGTCTGTCCACCTTAGGCCATGGTTTCTGTATAGCAGGTGGTGCTTTTGCCGCAGCCGCACAGCCTTTACATCTTTCCACCATTTGCGTAATATCATTGTCCATGTTAGGCCAGTAGACGAAACTTCTCATAAGTGCTTTCATCCGGTTTTTTCCTGGATGTCCTAAGTGAAAATCCTTCAAAATCCGCCTTTGTAACGATTTTGGTATGACCACTCTTTCGTTATATATATGTGATCACAAATTGAGAAGCTGTCTGCTAAATTTCTTTCCTTTTCTTCTATTTTTTCTTGGTATTCTGAATAAATTCATCCTTTTCCGCTTCTCTTCTTATCTCTAGCAAGGTCACAGGTAGTTCCTTTACTGTATTGTATAACACTTTACTGATTTCATCTTCGGCTTGTAACGCCGCTATTACCGAGTCTTCCAGCGGTTCGCATTTTGTAGGTATTAATCGCGGTAGTCCATCAGCGTGCCCAATTTTCTTCGACGGTAAGAACTCAAATTTGAAATTGTAGTTCAGTAACGTAGTTCCCCACCTTAGAAGTCTGTTAGCTGTATAGATTGGTAATCCTTTTCTTGATCCAAAAATCGTAAGAAGAGGTTTGTGGTCCGTTTGAAGCGTAAACTCTCTCCCATATATATATCTGTGAAAACGAGTTACGGCGAATATTATGCCCAGTGCTTCCTTTTCAATCTGTGAATAATTTCTCTCCGCTGGTAACAATGATCTCGATGCGTGAGCTATGGGTTTCTTTGTGCCATCCCGCATCTTGTGTGAGCTCGCATAACTCGCGATAATAATTTCTAGTTTTGGGTCGAAATGAGTTAGTGCTAGCTCCGAAGTTAATTTTTGTATTATCTCCTTAAACGTTTTCTGACAGTCTTATGTCCAATTCCATTTGTTCTCTTTTTTTAGTAATTCGTTGAGGGGAGCCCTCAATCTGTGCATATTTTCAATAAATTCGCCGTAGTAGTTTGCTAGGCCAAGAAAACTTTGTAATTCTGCGACATTTTTTGGTTCCGGCATATCTTTTATCGCAGATGCCCTGTCTGGATCCGGCTTTCTGCCACTTTCATTAATTATATGACCTAAGTATTTGTTTTCATTTAAGAAAAAAATCACCTTTTTATTCCTTTTACTTTAAACCCAAAGTCCTGAAGTCTTTTGAAAACTTCCTTTATGTGCGACGCATGCTCTTCAACATTGTCGCTTTTAATTAGAATATCGTCCAAGTAAGCGGTCGCAAAATTCTGGCCTATGAGCATTGTATTCATTGTCTGTTGAAAAATTGCCGGTGCAACTTTCACCCCAAATAGTAGTCTGTTGAATTTGTAGTCCTTTGTGCGTATTAATACATAGAATTTTCTTACTCTCTTCTTGTACTGGGATCTGCAGATAAGCCTCGCTAAAATCTATTTTAGAAAATACTTTCCCGCCGTTCAGCTTAGTAAATATTTCCTCCGGGTTAGGTAATGGGTAATGATGGTCTTTTATAGCCTTATTTAGCCCAGTGGAGAAATCTGCGCATACACGGATTTCTCCTGATTTCTTTTTTACATAGACTACTGGTGCCGCCCATTCACTAAACTCTATTTTTGAAAGGATCCCAGTATGTTCAAGTCTCTCTAATTCTTTGTCGATTTTTTCTATAGTAGCAAACGGCACGTTTCGCTTCTTTTTAAATACTGGTTGGACGTTTCCTTTTAATTCGATTCTAGCTGCAAATTTGTTACATCGTCCCAACCCGTTCGCAAATACTTCTGGGAATTGATTATGTAATTCTTCCTTTAACTTTATAGCTTCTGATGGTTCGCACTTTATCTTTTTACAAAAAGAACTGATAGGTAAATCCCATACGTCGAACTTTTGTATCCAGTCTGTGCCCACTAGATTTTCTGTATCTTTCATTACGAATATCTTGAGTTTTTTTGTTTTTTTCCGTGGAATTTCACATTTAAGATCACTTCTCCTTCGAATTTTATACGCTTCCCTGTAACTGACTTAACAATTTTCTGCGTATGTATCATGGTCGTTCTATTAAGCTTTCTTCACGTCTCTAAGTTAATTATGGTTAAATCCGAACCTGTGTCTAGTTGTAATTTTATCTTTTTATTTAAAATTTCAAATTCCACGTATTTTCTTATGTTAATATTGTTTTCGTCGTTCATTCTAGTAGCTCTTATCTTACTAGTAAATTTTCTGTTCCTACATTGGGATGCCTTGTGACCCACTTTTCCACACGCTAGACATTTTTTATATTTAAAACGACAATGCTTATTCCAGTGTAGTCCTCCACATCGATAACATGAAGATGTGGGAGGGGGCTTATATTTGCTTTGATTTTTGTCATAATTTGCCCTATACGTTGTACTTTTTCCATTATTATAGAATTTTTGTTTTCTTTCCGGGGAGGGTGAAAATCTTTTTTCATTATTATAGAATTTTTGTTTTCTTTCCGGGGAGGGTGAAAAACGTAAACTTTTGTTTAACTTACCTATATGTGCTACTCCTGACTCCTCGATATCTTTCGAGTCTTTCTTTATACTTGGGCATTTTTGGCAGTCTTCTGATAATTTTTGTAGTGTTAATCCAGGCTCATTTTGCAGTTTTGAAAGCATTCTTTTGCGCATTTCACTATCCTTAGCTGAGACTAACCCTTGTACAAAAATAAGACACTTGAAATTGTCCGGAGTTAATTCTGCCAACTTGAAGTCGTCACAATGTTTGTTCACGATTGCGGCGAACGTGGAGTAGTCCTGATTTTCGTCCTTTACAAGGTTAAGACATTTCCACCTTTTGTGAAATAGTGACGTCTTTGGACTGAAAAGCTCTGTAAGGCATGTAACTGCTTCGTCAAACGTTAACTAATTTGTCTTTTTTGGCAAGATGTAATCCACAAATTTTGTGTATTCTTCAATTCATAAATTTTTTTGAGTAACAGACGTAGCTTCTTTGCTTTTGTCCAGTTTTGACAATCGATGTTGTAGATATGTTCATGACGTCAGAAATAATCCCCGAAATTTTTATCCTCTTCTAGGGAGTAATTGAATGTTTCTATCGTATTCCACACTGCGTCTCGGGAAAAAGTCGCCTCTTTTTCGATATTTTGTTGTTTGTTACCCGCTACCTTTAATATTAGTTCCTGGAGTTGCATTTGTCTTTCTTCATTTTCCTTCTGCGTTTGTAGTAATTGTTTTTGCCACTTCTCTTCCATTCTTTCTTGGAATTGTAATTGATGTTCATTTTGTCTTTCTTGGAGTTGTAATTGCTGTTCATTTGGGTATTTCACAAGTTCTACTAAAATACTTTTAAAATCCTCCATGATAAGAGTCTTACGAAAAACTCGATTTTCTGTATTTTAATCCTCGTAAATCTTTGTCGCCAAGTTGTTGTGGATACTGGCAAAAAACGGCATTTTTTTCTTTTGAGTCCCCGAGAAGTGCAAATTCTTGTCGCCCAAGCTGTTGTGGTGAAAAGAGAATTTTTTTCTTTCTGTGTAGGTCCCAATTTCTCGTCACCAAGTTGTTGTGGTCGGCAAGGGAGAATTTTTCTTTTTTCTTTTTCCTTTCCCGTGTGAGTTCGAATTCCTCGTTGCCAAGTTGTTGTGGACAACGAGGGAGAATTTTTTTTTCTTCCTTCCCGTGTGAGTTCAATATCCTCGTCGCCAAGTTGTTGTGGATTCCGGGATGAAATTTGGTATCAAATAAATACAAACGCCAAGAATGAATATAGGAAATAAATGTATTAACGTAATAATACAAACTGGTAATACAGGTTAGTAGTTCCAGGAATGCGGAGTTAGTAGGAAAATATATATATAGTCTTTGGTATCGACGTATCGCTGTATGTCTTCTTACTGAGTCTACGTGCTTGTTACTGTGACTCTTGTACTACCCTCCTGTGTGTGACTGTTTATCTACTCGACCGACTCTACGTTCTATTACTACTGACCGGCTTGACTCTTCGGGTATTCACTGGTAGTAGTATATGTATACCATGGGTGAGTCCATTTGTGTGAAAAGGGGATATCCCTCAACATATATATATATATATATATATATATATATATATATATATATATATATATATATATATATATACAGAGCAACCTCGGTTCTCGAACTTCTCACATGTCAAACAAATCGGTTTTCGAACAAAAAATTCGAGATGAAAATGCCTCGGTTATCAAAAATTTTGATTCTTGAGCAATATTATTGCCGAACCGAGTTAACCCGAACGGGATAATTACTGAGTCGACCGCCGTGTTGTACACATTCGTGTGTTGTGCTGTGCTTTTCTTTACAATTTTATTAAACTGTGACCTTTTTCTTTACATGGATTCCTATTGGAAAAAATAGTTTCGGTTTACGAACATTTCGGGTTACGAAAGGCCTTCAGGAACGAATTAAATTCGTGAACCGAGGTTCCATTCTATATATATATATATATATATATATATATATATATATATATATAATAAATGCTAATGTCAATGTGTCACTGTGACACAATTTTTCAATTAAAGGGACACAACCCTCTAACTTTCAATAGCTCATGTTACAGAAATTTTGAATTTCCAAGTTTTCATTACGGTGATTTTTTTTCGGCAATTTTTTACGTAATTTTTTACGTAATTTTTTGCGATGATTTTTCTTTTAACAGTTTTATAACTTGGAAATAAATTTGGGAATAATTGAAATTAATTGCGAAATCCAGCAAAAGTTATCCATGAAATAAAATAATTGTTTGTACAGAAAGTAAGGGCCTACGTACATCAAATTGTCTTTAAATTAAGTGGCGGCAGAAGAATTATCGCTGAACTTTTAAAAGGTGAGTTTAAATATTAATGCAATACTTAAATTCAGATATCAATTTTGAGTTCTTCTGTCGTTTATTGTTGCCTATCGCATACAACACCAGTATGCCTCGCACAAAGAAATCTCCGTTAATAGAGGACCAGATTGCAATCAAAAGAGCCAATGTTGCAGCGAGGAAAAGAAAAACCCTGAAAATGAAAATCCAGATCAAATGGCCTCCAGAAGAGCTTCCAATGCTGAGAATATACAAAGACTTTGGGACTATCAAACTTCTGAACAAGACGAAGGCTCAATCAAGAGGCTTCCATGGGAGTGAGCTTTTAGGCCGGCCTCTGTGTTTCGCAGAAATTACATCCATACATTAAAGGAGCTTGATAGTAAAAAATTAAAATTTAAGTTATATATATATATATACTACACACATATATATAAAAATTTAAAATTTATATATATATAATGAATAATCAAAAAATTACCTCCTGTAGGGAATAGGCTATTTCGGCAGACGATACAAGGTATACATATTAGGTATAGTTGGCATGTTAAATTTTAGGTTGACCCCCTTCCTCACAGTTAACTTCTACTTTTTACTTCCTCTAGCTCTACGAACGTGAATTCCGTTCCATATTGGGGTTCAAAAGACAGACGAACACTTGTATCATGAATTTTTTTGATTTTTATTGATCATATTGCTCTGTACAAATAAAACACATCGAGCTCTCTTTTTGTGAATCAATTTTTAATATTTTTATATTACTAGGACCCACGTGGATTATACACTCACGGAATTTATTTTACCTTTACTATATATATATATATATATATATATATATATATATATATATATATATATATATATATATATATAATTTGTTAAATTTTACATTATATATATATATATATATATATATATATATATATATATATATATATATATATATATATAATTTGTTAAATTTTACATTATATATATATATATATATATATATATATATATATATATATATATATATATATACGAGGGTAAGTCAAAAATGATCCGCACTTTCGACGTAACATATATACAGGGTGATTGAAAAGGAACTACCTTTTTTATGTATGCGTGGCCACCAGGAGTCCTGCTTTAGCACCCTGTGACTTTTTCTTTAGGGTTATTTATAAGAGCAAATCTAGTACACTAAACCAAGACATTTGAGGAATTTGAAGGGCGAATACAAGAAGTTACGCCTTCCATACCACAAGAGTTCTTGGTGAAATCAGTTGAAGCGATTCCTGGGAGGCTCGAGAAGCTGGTAGCGAAATCTGGTGCCCATATCGAATTTTAAATAAAACCTCTTGCTAAGCACTTTCCTGTCATATGCATTTCTTGTAAAATTTATAGTTAATAAAGAAATTATAAGTATTTTAAAGTGGGGAATAACTTTTCGATCACCCTGTATAACTGTATGTGTAGATAATTTTTTACTTTCCCGCGTATACTTCTTAGCTCTGATCGAACCACATTGAGCACTGTTTTGTTTACATCTTATATTAAAATAAGTAAATAATTATTCACTTACCTGTATATGCACGCTAGCGCACGTATATACAACTGTTAATGTCTAATTATTTGGTTTATATCCACATATATATATATATATATATATATATATATATATATATATATATATATAAGCTGGGAAATAATGAAAAACACTGCTGCCTTCAACAATATAACAAAGAAATACTTACTATATCTACACGAAAAAGTAGCAATAATTTCCCACACCCAACAAAAGAAATTACTAAACTTAAGATCAGAAATAATTACAAAAATGCAGACACGAAAATAGATATCTCTTATTACAATTCATACCAAACGGATACTACATAAAATAAATAAATAAATAAAATAAACATACCAAGTAACACAGATCGATATTCTTACCGGCACTGCTACTTAATCTACCATCGCCCCTATGGACGTGAGTCGATAGACCAGTAACACCCCAACACAATTTTACAAAGACTATCACTACTTCAGTTACCAATATTGTCGCCACCACCGTATGTACTTACCGCAAAATAACTACTACCATTATTATCACTTCATACCCCGCCCCCACAAGATTCATACTGCTTTTTACCATTGTCTTTGTTTTTATTATTGCCATTATTTATTTATTATCATCTCCACCATCTTTTGTTATTACTTATCACCACTTCTATTATTTTCTATTTTATTCTTCATCTCTTCCATTATTACCATCACTATTATTATTTATTACCTCTTCCATCATTATTTATTTATTATTTATTACTCCAATTTTTAATTTTTAATTGTTAATTTATCATTAATTTTTATTATTAATTACCATTATTTATTTATTTCAGCTATCATCATAATTATTATTATTCTCATTTTACTATAAAAGTTATCATCACTACTACTATTATTACCATAATAATTTGCTGCTACCACTGTTATTACCATTATTCTTTACTATCACTATTATTACCACACCAATTCCCCCAATTGTCATTACTCTAATTATAGTTTACCATTGTCATTGCCCCCAATATTGTAATTATTATTTCATTATTACTATTCTTTTATTTAATATTGTAATTGTTATTTCATTCATTACTATTTATCCCCGACCCAATTGTCATTACTCTCATTATAGTTTACCATTGTCATTGCCCCCAATATTGTAATTATTATTTCATTATTACTATTCTTTTATTTAATATTGTAATTGTTATTTCATTCATTACTATTTATCCCCGACCCAATTGTCATTACTCTCATTATAGTTTACCATTGTCATTGCCCCCAATATTGTAATTATTATTTCATTATTACTATTCTTTTATTTAATATTGTAATTGTTATTTCATTCATTACTATTTATCCCCGACCCAATTGTCATTACTCTCATTATAGTTTACCATTGTCATTGCCCCCAATATTGTAATTATTATTTCATTATTACTATTCTTTTATTTAATATTGTAATTGTTATTTCATTCATTACTATTTATCCCCGACCCAATTGTCATTACTCTCATTATAGTTTACCATTGTCATTGCCCCCAATATTGTAATTATTATTTCATTATTACTATTCTTTTATTTAATATTGTAATTGTTATTTCATTCATTACTATTTATCCCCGACCCAATTGTCATTACTCTCATTATAGTTTACTATTGTCATTGCTCTCAACATTGCAATTATTATTTCATTCTTGCTATTTCAACATTACCATAATTATTATCACCAAATTCTTTTACAATTATACTCCCCTTCCCCATCAAAATTTGTGCCAATTTTCCGTAAAAATACCGAGAAGTATTATAAATTATAATTTCTACTATTTATATAAGTGTAATCGTCTGTAGCACGCAAGTAAGCAACGTTAAAAATAAAAACATCTCTATTATAATCTTATACAGAATCCATTTTAAGTAATGCAAAACCAAGACGGATAGAGATATACGTACACATACACATGCGTGTATGTGTATGGGAGAAAGTATTATTCCATTAACAAAATAAACGAACTATCTGAAAGATGACAGGGACACCTCGGCCCGTCCCTTGTTAAGAGAACTTCGCTACACAATTTCAACACCGAAAACAACCACAGTTGCGTATTTATACGTACTCGGACACGCTGTTCATATGTATATGTTTGTGTGAAATACAATACGTACAATTGCATGTATGTATGCCTGCGTACGTATGAGTGACATCCCGAAACGGACACAAAGGAGAATGTTTCCTTCCGCTACCATCAAACATCACCAAACATAACCAAACAGAGACTGACATAAATAGATCCAAATTTTTTAAAATAAATCAGTTTGTCTGACGATCGCATGAGCGTGAAACCCAGGGTCACAAACTCACATCAATACAACTAAGTATATATATATATATATATATATATATATATATATATATATATATATATATATAGTAACGGCCCTAGGGTTGCTAGCACCCCGGGCAAGCTGAAATTCAAGTATAATTTCCTTTTAATTTTCACAATGAGAAAAACTAAAAATGTAGAATAAATAAATATACAAATTAATACAAAGCTAAAGCAAACATTCATTATCCTGCCTAAAACATTTTTTCTAGCCTTTAGATCTGCAAATTTTTTCATGCCACTTTTTACACACATCTTCTTTATAAGATCATTTTCTATTGATAAAATAGCCAAAGAATTCAATCTGTCTGTAGTCATGGACAACTGTTATTATGTTTTTATAAGCTTTAATTTTTAGAAGATCCCAAACATATAACATGGCAGCATTATGGCGCCCGAGCCACTGCTCTAGTTGCCAGTACCTTCGACTGGCCCTATATATATATATATATATATATATATATATATATATATATATATATATATATATATATATATATATATATATACAGGGTGTCCATAAAGTTCGTGTGCACTTTAAAAAAATTATAACTTTATTTGTATTTGCCATAGAAATAATTTGTAAAAAGGATTAGCAAGAAGTAAATCTATATTTTTTTAAGGTTTTATTGAAATTTTATTTAAGTTTCCACATGTCCTCCATCATTAGCAATACAAAGGGTAATACGATTTTGAAGTTCACGGGAAACATTTGCCGACTGATTTACAGTAATGCCTGAAATCACATTAGTTATTTTAGCTATACTTAAAACTAGGTACATCAAACTTTATAACATTTTTTACAGATTATTTCTATCGCAAATACAAATAAAGTTATAAATTTTTTAAAGTGCACACGAACTTTATGGACACCCTGTATATATATATATATATATATATATATATATATATATATATATATATATATATATATATATATCACCACGAGATCGCTGAAAAATGGGCATATATAACAATATTCATAGGCGTTCATATGTCTAACTTGAATCACGTTATTGTTTCGCTAATGTAGATTTTGTTGAAATAAAATTATTTTCTGATGACATCGGTTCATCGGTATAACGTGTCAAAATTGAAGTTTTCTAAAGATTATGTAAATATCTTTGTTCAACCCATTTTTAAAAAATCTAACCTAATGATCAGCTATGATTTTTTGTCTTGACAAGAATAATGTAGCAGAACTAAAAACATAATAAATTTTTTTAAAAAGAAAAAATGTCTTTGAATTTCCTGTAAAGTTAATGAATAGGTAGCAACATTTGGTAGCAATCTTCATAAGCGGCATTTGATTGGCTGATTGATTTTTACGACTTATCAACCCTTTGTATGTTATTTAAAGCCGCACATATTTTGGATAGTAAGATTTTTTTTATTTTTGCGAGTGAATATTGTATTAACATTTTATTTTGAGATAACAATATTTTTTTCAATTCAAGTCATACGATTTAATTCATAGCTGGTGGGGGAGAAGGGATGAATTCATATATTTCGCAAAGACATTTGCGCGTAAGTGAATGTAACGAACTCAACTGGGATTCGAACTCCACTCTCCGATTTCTCAATCCGATAAGCGACGCGAAGACACCATGATAATATCAACCGAAAGACGATTCCCTCGAGGGGGTGAGATATAAGTAATTACACATTCTTTTAGATTAATTGTTTACTGGTCATACTCCAGGAAGAGTTTATTTTTCAGAAATCGAAATATCGTTTTTAGCATCGAAGACTCCTTCATACCAAGATGTAATCATTTTAATACGGTCGTCAAACTGTTCTTGAGATTTATTGGATGACCACTCTGGGGAAAGATCTGGGCCGGAGGCGCAAAGTCTGCAATGGGTATAGATGTGAAGAGAGAGATCGGACTTACATGGCCGATCACGATTTCATGATAGATTCAAGAAAGAGAAAACTTGGTTATCATTTTGCGTTGTTTCACTTAATCGTTATAAATTATTTGGTAAGATATTACATCGATTATTATTTGATTTTCTCTTTTGCTTCTATGAATTATCACGTCTCATAGCGACAACTTCAAATGCTGTGTGCGTATGTTTGATCAAATCGAACATAAGCTGATGGTTTTTGACATTTCTCCCCAAAAGAAATGAAAAAAAATATCTGAATCTCAGTAATATTTTCAGTTTCGTTTACTGATCTACAGAGATAAATCAATAAGTTCATATCCTAATGATGAAAAGAAAAGAAAGGAAAAAGCATTTGCTTCATTCAACTAATAATTATTTTTCGACGTAATTATCAATGCCCTTAATTCTATGATGAGTTTTAAAAGAATTTTATACGATGAAAATTTCAGAACAAAATTTAGTTAATAATTTTCATAGTACAAACTTATTGATTTACTTTCATAATTAAAGGAATCTGTTAGTCAGTCTGAATATATATATATATATATATATTTTAGAATTGGACATAGTCCGACAATTTATTTAAAGACATTTATATATATTATGTTTAACGTTCTTTTTATAGATACAAGTATTTAAGCAAATGCTCTGTTTTATAATAAACAGTATTAAATAACATTTACCGGCCTGAATGTCCGAGAAATTTTCATAGAAAATTTTCGCTCTCCGACAGGAATCGAACCTGTATCCTATACGGAACCAACATTTCGCGTGATGTGCCTTAACCTTTCGGCCACAGAGCAGCGTCTGGTTAGCAAGGTCGATTTTACTATCTTTAAACTTAAATCTTCCATGAATCTCTTCTATTCATATCTGCTCTAGCGTATCAAATGTAAACAAATGACGTCATATATTTTAGAATTGGACATAGTCCGACAATTTATTTAAAGACATTTATATATATTATGTTTAACGTTCTTTTTATAGATACAAGTATTTAAGCAAATGCTCTGTTTTATAATAAACAGTATTAAATAACATTTAACCAGACGCTGCTCTGTGGCCGAAAGGTTAAGGCACATCACGCGAAATGATGGTTCCGTATAGAATACAGGTTCGATCCTGTCGGAGAGCGAAAATTTTCTATGAAAATTTCTCGGACATTCAGGCCGGTAAATGTTATTTAATACTGTTTATTATAAAACAGAGCATTTGCTTAAATACTTGTATCTATAAAAAGAACGTTAAACATAATATATATAAATGTCTTTAAATATATATATATATATATATCCCTTCTTTCTTGTTTAAGGATTTGGTTTCCGGTTCCTTCTGAACTCTTTTCATTCTATTTCACTCTTTCAGCTTGCGTCTTAGTGACATTATCACCTTGGGAGTGAATTCGATTTATATAGCAGTCGTGGTCGGTCATTGCCTACCAAAGATTTCTACTTATATAATCGTTAGGCGGTCGGTGTCTGTAGTTTTATAAAATGGGTTTCCCTATATACCACCAGGCAAATTCAAGATGGCAAACCAACCAAACACGCCCGAGAGGAGGGTAAATCATCCGGCCAAGATGAAAAATAGCCGAAAACTAAAAAATAAACAAATTCTACCGGAAAAAGCTTGCCGGTATGGCAAAGAAAAGTGCTTAATAACATATGTGACAATAGCATCACGGTAAGGGAACTAAAGCTTCAAGCCAAAAAAGTTCTCTTCTAAACCGGGCCACGAAAGTCACGTCAGAACGCACACACACACACACACACACACACACACACACATACACACGCACGCGCGTATGTGTGTGTAATACGTTTATATTGAAACATATGGTGGCATAAATGGACAGACGAAATCATTTATGAAATTAAGAAATGTTCAAACATAAGAATACAAAGCAAAATATTTATTTTATTTTTTTCTCATAGGTACATAGAAACATGCACACGTATCTGCCTACAACTACCCTCTCTAACTCATAACATCTGTCTTTCATTAACAGAAGACAATATAAGATTTTTTTAAACTGCTGGCATAAAAAAGAAAACTTGAATAAAACGTAGGTCGCCTCCCATCTGTTGTTTTCGATGAGAAGATTCTTAGCTGAAACAGCTTTTATCCCGGCGTGGTCTTAATGAAGGAAGCCATTAATATCTCTTCTAACTTCATTTTCCTCCTCTGAATTGTTGCTGATCGAATAAAAAAAGACAAACTGTTAAACATGTTTCAAGTCGGGTTACGAAGCAGAGACTTGAAACCGGTACAAAGGACGACGGTTAGAATCGCTGGAATTTATGTTAAAACTCCAAAATATTATATGAAAAAATGTTAACATTATTTACTTCATCTAATACATTACTTACTTCTTGTAATACATTACTTATCATTTACTCCCAGGCTGTGATCTAAATGCTAACGTAGTTATCGCTTTCAAAGAAGAAAAAAAATTATTTGAATAATTAAGCATGTTAATTAAAACCCATCAACTTATTTATAATGATCACAAAATACCTGATTGGAAATGTATAATAAAATATATATTTTTGAGGGTGTATTTTTTAAAATTGATTTTTATTGCTGAATGTGAAAATTAGTTATATCTATTAAGCTAGAACCGCTTAGTTGGTTACCGTTAGATATAATCGATAAAACTGATTTTATTTGAGGTCATGATTTTACGTAATATTTACACACACGCACACACACTGATACCAAACAACTTAAGTAATGAATTTTCAAGATTTCAAGCACACAAATTTTATATAATTCCGATGTTCTTAATGACTATTACTATTATCATATTTAACTAGATTTTCTTTCATCTTGTTGCTTTTTATTACGGCGCTCAGGCCGTTCTACATTGTACGACAATTATGGATTTGAAAATAAAGAAGTAACCTTCGACGGGATATAGACCGACATTCAATTTCCTCGGGGGCTTGCTCTATATAGATGATAAAAACACCTTTATATAGATGATATAGATGATAGCACCTAAAGTCTTTGGCCACGGCTCTCCATCAACACGGGTGTGAGGGTCCAAATTTACTTATTTATTTACAGTTTTTCTTATCACATGTTTCCCCTCTATATTGTTTATTTGCACTTAGTATTTGACGTAATCGTTATAAGTTGTTGGAATTGTTTAGCTGAAGCATTATCATTAATTTTATTAGTGTTTCTTTGAATGAAAGACAGCGGGAAAACCTAGCCATTTGCGGCTGTCGCAGAATTTGTTACCATCTTTAAACAACATTCCAAAACTGGGCAACATTTACGAAATATAAAGAAAGATTACAGTACAATTATGTCCGTTTCTTTTGTTTTAATTGCAGACATAAAAGAGAGAACAGAAACAGCAACAACAAATGCACCAACAAAATAAAATGTGGAGAATCATCTCTAAACATAATTGGAAAATTTTTAGGATAAAATGTTATTTTATTTATTTTTTTTTTAATCATTTTTTCCACAGCAAGGTGGGAATGCCGCTAGTACACGGCGTGGGGGTTACAGGGAGTGAAAATGAAAGAGAAGAGTATAGGAAGAATTGAGAAAAGGACAAAAGGACAAAAGATGGAAGGGATTCAAGAAGACAGAATATGGCCATTGGCGTTGCATTTTAATTTTCGAAGATTGTAGTTATCAGGGTGGAGTAATAGATAGCGGCTCGGATTGGGGAATCGAAGAGCCATGTTCGAAATCCAGTCGAAATCACATGCTAATACCCTTGGGAAAGGTATGAATCCTCTTCTTCTCCCAGCTATGGGTAAACAGCAGGACAGACTGGGTTCTATAGCCTTGGATGGCAACTGGTCTACTGCGGGAAAAGATCGGCCTCGTCAGTCACTATCGAAAGATACATGACTGACGAGGCATATTTCAGTTATGTGCCATGCGTGATACACGCATGGCACATAACTGAAAGTTATCAGGGAAGCAAGTAAACGGAAGAGAGTTCCACAGGTGAGAAGTGCGAGAAAATAAACTGTTGGAGTAGAAGTTGCATTTAGCTATTTCAACAGTAAAAGGTAAATGCCAATCTAGTAGTACACATAAATTCATGTAGTCGGGACACCAGGGGGAAAAGCTCGTCAGAGCAGTTGCCATGAAAATATTTGTAGAAAAGACAAAGAGAAGCCACGCCCCGTCGGTGAGAAAGTGACGGAAGTCGAGATGCCAGGTCAGGATCGATTACATCACAAATCCTTCTTTGGATTGCTCTGAGGCTCTTAATACTAACTAATTAATAGCGTAACCCTCAAAATAAATATCTAGTGTATTACTTAACGATAAAGTGAACTTGGGTAAAAATGGCACAAGTGGAATAAGAGGAAAAAAAGTAATTTTGTATGCTACTTAATTGTACTAATTCACCTACATGCTGCCCCCATAACATTTCCACACGGCGCGGACGCTCCACCTGCTCTCCTCTCGGTTCACCAATCATTATTCTATGAGTTATTCAAACGCGTATCCTAACAACATTTAGGCTGATGTGTTCTTCGACCTTCCTCACATGTATTGTACATCCGGTTATTTTTTTTTTCGTTTATGCTTCTCGCCATTTCAAAAGTTTGTACGGACAGAAGCAACCCAGAATATTTAATTTACTGTAGATTCATGAATACAATTAGCATTAGCTGTTTCCTTATATGGAAACTTTTGGCAATCATTCACCGAGAAGCCAGTGTTACTCGAGATTGGCTTTTCTTAACTCCATGGCCATCAGACTGGAATCAAAAAATTTATATCTGTTCCCGTCATCTCTAATGGTAATGGTAATATTAGCACTTTCCTTATAAAGAAACATTCAGTATTCATTGACTGAGCAACCAGTGTCACTTTCGGTTAAAATTTATAAATTCTTTCTATGAAAACAATTTTTCAGGAAAATACGTTTCTCGAGTCTAGTAACTGTTATTACGCTTTCCAGTACTGATGAGGGCTTCCTTCCTACATCTTTTGTTTGAAGTAGTAACGTTAACATTAAGTCATTATTTTCTCTTTGGGTTATATGTATTAGTCATTTTATTTGTTGCTGTTGTTGAAAGTCCTCAAATGATGTGGTTTGTTATCTGGTACAGTTCTTTGTTTATGATTCTGCAGCGCCACTCTACGAAGTTCGAAGAATGATGGTCCTTGCTAAGACCTACAGGCTTCATTTCAGAAATCAGTGTGTACATTTTACTGCAATAGGGAGGTACTATCTGGAGAATGGATCACCAGTTGCTAAGCTATTGTTTTTGACTGCTAGCACAAAAGCAGGAACAATCCGAAGAATTTATTTTGCTATATACTGACTGTTATGGTCCAAGTTCCTTGTACCACAGTGATAGTCCAAGGTTAGAACCAATGAAGAAATAACTCGAACACAGGTATGGAATAACAAAGATGTATTACAACAAAAATATAATACAAAGAAGTAGAAGTATTAGTAATGACTATCAGATTTGGTTAGAGTGAACTATGTTGTCTCGACAAGTATCACTATTCTAATGTTCTTACAATTATCTATCCTCCCTCTTGAGAGGCGCAGTATTTATAATGTCAGGAATAGTCCATTATTATTATTATTATGGGTAAGTTCCCATAACACCCCGCTTCCGAAGCTTTTGCGTAGCAGGGGTTTTTAATATTTTTTTTCTTTGGATCTATTACCAAAGGTTCTGTGATTCTGGCATTGTTTGCGGTCTTTTTATATCAAATGTATCGAAAATCGTATCCATCACTTCTTAGCATCCTCTAACAGTCTCTTTCTTATTTGGTTTACGTGTCGTTTATGTGAGAATTTGTGTCCCTGTACTATGTAAACCATATTTTTCAATTGTACCTTGATCCCAATAAGATGTATTGTTTTTATATGCTTTAAAAAAAACCTTTTTCTCCTGGTTGGAATTTTCTTTTTGTTACGCACGACTGTGTTATTTGCTTCGTTTGTTTTGGTAGCAATTTATCAAATACTGATCTGATTTTTCTGGCGAACATCACTTCTGCGGGTGATAATGCCGATGGCGTGGCATTATTTAGCGTAATTCGATATACCAGTAAAAATTGTTGTAACGCTTTTTTCGTAGGCACATCATATGCTTTCCGTGACGCTCTTTTGAGTGTATCAACAAATCTCTCCGCTTGCCCATTTGATATGGCGGGGATTTGATATGTTTGATTTGAAAAATTTCGCAAAACTCCTGGAAGTCACCTGATGTGAATTGCGTTCCATTATCTGTGACTAGACAATCCACTACTCCGAACCGAGCAAACAGCTCGTGGAGGCAATTTATGAAAGTTTCCGAAGTAAGATTTTTGCAACGAAACACCTCCGGCCATTTACTATAACTATCCACTATGATCAAATAGTAGAAACCATCTATTGGACCTGCATAATCTGCGTGTATTCTTGAAGCTTCGCATCAGCGATTTCATTCTATTTTTTCCTGGATGGCCCCTGTGGAATTTCCCTTGTTGCCACAGTAAAATTGATGTCCAAAAAGAAAATTTTCTTTTTTTTTATATGTTCGCGTAGAATTTTTTTTGTTGTTTTTTTAGAAATCTCCACGTAGAACTTGTTTCTTACAGTTTACTCGTCGACACTGTTATGTGCGACGGATAGCAAAAAAGATTTGTCCTCCGCGTAGAGAGTTCGTTTTAGGGTTTTCTCGTCGCCACTTGTTATGTGCGACGGATAGCAAAAAAGGTATGTCCTCCGCGTAGAGAGTTCGTTTTTTGGAGTTTCCTCGTCGCCACTTGTTATGGTCCAAGTTCCAAGGTTAGAACCAATGAAGAAATAACTCGAACACAGGTATGGAATAACAAAGAAGTATTACAACAAAAATATAATACAAAGAAGTAGAGGTATTAGTAATGACTATCAGATTTGGTTAGAGTGAACTATGTTGTCTCGACAAGTATCATTATTCCAATGTTCTTACAATTATCTATCCTCCCTCTTGAGAGGTGCAGTATTTATAATGTCAGGAATAGGCCATTATTATTATTATGGGTAAGTTCCCATAACACTGACGAATGTAAACTGCAACACAAGCTCAGTCTACTTTGGTACAAAGCCCTTATACTTGAATTCCCAAATGAAGACCTAACCTTATGCATTCAAGAACATAGGATATAGGATTTATCGATATACCTACTCGAACAGAATATGACACAAGGTAGAGGCTAAATATGGGACAAAATCTGCTCAAGCCTCGCCGGGATTTCCTCGTTGAGGATGCTCCAAGCAGCAGGTTTCAAAAGTAGAGCGTTCCTATGAAACATTTCCTAATTCGAAATGACGTAAAGGCTGAAAGTAAGTATCATTTATTGACATAGGAAGACATTTGTGTATTCGTATTTCTCCAAAATAAACTTACGTGACATTTTCGCTACGATTGACAATGTTGGGATGATTGCAGGAAAATGACTTCAATTAGAAAGGATTTATAGGTTTGGGGCAGGTTTACTGAATATTTGGAGTGGCTGCAAAGAACTGCATGATAGAAAAATGCGTGAAGCTCACCAAACAAGCTACAACAGACGACTAACCGTGACCTTTTACATCAAAGCAGACAGGTCATATTTTTTTGGTCTTGGAACGCTCAGAATTTTCCTCCACTTAGATTAATGGTAATTGATTATTCGTTTTACACCATTTGAGATAAAGTATTGTTATGGTCCAGGTTCCTTGTACCACGGTGATGGTCCAAGGTAGAACCAATGAAGAATAACTTGAACACAGGTATGGAATAACACAGATATATTACAAACAGTATATGTACAAAAGAAGTAGAAGTGTTAGTAATAACAATCAGGTTAGGTTAGAGAGAACTATGTTGTTTCGCTATTCCAATGTCTTACAGTAATCGTCTGACGCGACTCTGTCTCAGACTGACTGACACTGACTCTGTGTCGATATTTAACAACACTCCCACGTGTGTCGGATGGGGCACAAGGCCGGTTTAACGTAGGCTCGGCCAAAAATATACCCATTAGAACCCGTATACACGGTTTCAGGGACTGTCTATCTCCCCGGACGGCGCTTTACCGCAGGGCAAAGCGCCGTCCGAGTTCCTCCCCGTCGAGGCGGAGAGTTCGACAGCAAAGAACAGTCTGAACGACTGTTCCGACACTGACTCTGTGTCGATGTTTAACAACACTCCCACGTGTGTCGGATGTGGCACAAGGCCGGTTTAATGTGGGCTCCCCGAGCCCGTAGGCTCGGCCAAAAATATGCCCATTAGAACCCTTATATACTGTCTACCTCCTCGGACGGCACTTTGCCCTACGGCAAAGCTCCGTCCGATTTCCTCCCCGCCGAGGCGGAGAGTTCGACAGCAAAGAACAGTCTGAACGGCTGTTCCGACACTGACTCTGTGTCGGTATTTAACAACACTCCCACGTGTGTCGGATGTGGCACAAGGCCGGTTTAGTGTGGGCTTACCGAGCCCGTAGGCTCGGGCAAAAATATACCCATTAGAACCCGTATACACGGGTTCAGGGACTGTCTACCTCCCCGGACGAAACTTTGCCCTGTGGCAAAGCCCCGTCCGAGTTCCTCTCCGCCGAGGCGGAGAGTTCGACAGCAAAGAACAGTCTAAACGA
The DNA here is from genome assembly GCA_964036315.1 of Acanthosepion esculentum. Lineage (NCBI taxonomy): Eukaryota > Metazoa > Mollusca > Cephalopoda > Sepiida > Sepiidae > Acanthosepion > Acanthosepion esculentum. The sequence continues at coordinate 47,175,218 of OZ038518.1, forward strand.
CCGTTCCAACACAGACTCTGTGTCTACTGCTCCCTCTTGAGGCCCAGTATTTATGAGGTACGGAACAGTCTATTAATATTATGCGTAAGTTCCCATAACAAGTATAAAACCTGATTTCGTGATAACCTATCGTAAAAGTCAAGTGACATAAGGTAAACTTTCGAAAAGTGAGAAAAAAGCACACTTCTAAGTTAATACAACTTTTGAACAGAACCAATTTAAGATATTTGCTTATACAACTCATTAATCTGACACAAGGACACAGAAGGGGGCACCCAATGACGATTTAACTCATTACGCGAGCAAATTCGGTTTAGGAGCTTGTTAAGCATCGTGCTCTTGTAGGCTCTTTTACGTAACGCTTTATGAATAATCACAAAATTCAAATGTGCCTCCTCTTTCTTTTACATGCCATGTTATGACTCTCCACAGTTTTCTTTCTTTCCTGGAATTAAGTAATATTTAATACTTTGCTGTTCCTTGTTCTTCTCTCACCCATTCACTTATAGTTAAAGGCACCTTTCGTTACTATTTATTAGGCAGTATTTACATTCGGACTAATGTCCTTATCATTGATATTATTACAACGGTTCGGTCATTGTATCCCTCGACCTTCTTCAGGTGTCTGACAATCGCCTAGTGGATTAAACTATAGGTTTTTTTTAATTTAGTGGAAACAGGGTGAAGAGGCTTACGTCAACATCACGTTGAAACTCTGGTTCTCGTCCGATCAACGACGTTAAGGAACGGCGAGCTTGGGATGGGTGACCGCTTGGGAATACCAGGTTCTGTAATGTGAGGGTGTTGAAATGGATAATGGCTCGGAATTGTTAATCGGAGAACAGAGTTCCAATTCTCGTTGAGTTTGTTATATTCACTTACATGCAAATACCTTTGGAAAGGTATGAATCCAACTCTATTCCTTCCAACTATGGGTTAATTAGTAAGACTTGTATCACTAAACTATTATCTCTCAAAAAGTCTTATAATCTAAAAATATTTTCTGGCTTTAAATAACCTGAAAATGGTTGATAAGCTGCAAAAAAACGAATGAATCAATCAATGAAACAGAGCGAACATTTGGGAAAGTGAAAATTTAATTGAAATATATTGGAAATTTTCCAAGTTTTCACCTGAAATTAAAATACGAACTTTAAACAAAGTGTCTACAATATACGGAAAACGAAGGTGTCAGTTTAAACTAAGTTTAAGGATGTCGGTTAAAGAACTTGGCTACTAATTTTCGAGCAAAAATGAAACTGGTGAAAATATGAAGTTGCTTATTTAAAATAATCGTGTAACTCAACAAGAGTTGACATGTAAAATCGATCACCCAACCAAATCAAACTAGTTAAATACGTCACTCACTGTTCCCCACTGCTTCTCTTGTCGTTAATATCTTGTGAGTGTTAAATTCTCTAGGCAACTCTTTTCTCATTATGTGCCCCTGAAATTTCAGCTGTTACTTTCTGATTATTAATATCAGTTTTTTCGTTCCCGTGTTCCTTAAGACATATTTCAAATGTGCAGTTTTTGTTTTAAAAATGATAGCCGTAAAGAGTCAAAAACCAAAAAGAGTTTCGCCGTTTTCAAAAATTTACAATTAAAATTTAACTCTTACAAGCAACTTTTAAACATCATCAAGAGGGTATTACAGTCAAAAGTTGAAGTGCGTTTCCACAATAACGCAGTTTCGAGAACTGAGTCAATAAACGCATGAAAAATTAGTTTCTGTAACGAATTCAGGCAACTAATTGAGAAGGTTGACTTATTTCTGTCAGCATTTGATTTCACAAGAATACCTGCGCTATCTCTGTTTTAGTTAGACTTTCCCCGAACAAAGCTCCGTCAGTCTGTCTCCGTTGCAAACCTAAACGCTGAGACGAATAGTACTTTGATAGCAAAACTCGGAAGAGAAACTCTTTTGAATATGCATCGTCAGATGTCAGTAGCTGGTTTGGGCAACACACAGAGAGAATGTTCGTGCCGAAATGAGAAAGACAACAATTTGTAATGGTGATTTCATTTAAAACCGAATAGTAAGAGATGCTCCCATCTCTGGCGACGGGTTACAGACCCGAAAAGTTGACATTATAGAAAATAAATAAAAGACCTTGCCAAACTATTCGCTATCTGGAATTAAATGAATGTTGTAGACTTTTCGACTGTTTGAAGGAACTTCGTCTTTTTCTTTTTTTGTGTCTAATTAGTAAATCTGGAATGAATGGCCTAATTCACTTGGTATGGAATAATAGTAACCTCCATTACTGCCTAAGTTAAGAATCAGTAACATAAAAAAATTTACAATTGTCTATGCTAGTTATGCGGGAATTTTTTTTCAAGTACCCGCTCACCCACCATCATTTTCTACAACAGTGATCATAGCACGACGCAAGATATTTTTGTTGAGATATCTGGTAAGAACACAGAGCGCAGGGAGAAGTGGATTCTAGCCTTTCTCCGATGGTATTACAGCTGCATAAACACAAACAACCTTGGCTGAACCAAGTTTCAAACCCAGTTTCGCTAACTTTGTTTTCTTTACCCATAACTGTTCCTCTCCCAATGTCAGATTAAATATATAAACATATATACCTCTCGTGGTACGTTAGTTAGAGTATCAATCCTGCGAATCATGGCGAGTGATTCCGATCTTCAGTTGGATCTCCATTAAGCTGATATTGTTTGCTTCGTCCATTAAAATTTCTCCACTGAGCGAAGATTATACTTCAGTTCAAAACCAACAGATAACTGAAAGCCGAGAAGAGTAACGAACACATTATGTATGTATGTATATATATATATATATATATATATGTGTGTGTGTGTGTGTACACACACACACACACACACACACACACATATATATATATATATATATATATATATATATATATATATATGTATATATGTATGTATGTATTATTTTGTATATAGGGGGAGAGAAATAATAACATAATAACAAAAATTGTGTTTCATAAAAAAATAAAAAGGAGGGAAATAAACATGGACGTAAAGGCTTATGGTAAGTAGTCCTTGTAATGAATCAAAGTACTTAATATTAAAAAAATTAATGCAGTAATTCGTGCAAAAACTTCAAGTTTGGAGATAAATGTTTTATTTTCTTTATTTATTTATATTTATCCCTGCAAAACTCAGAATTGTGAGGTAAGATGTTTGTTTTTTTTACTTTTTATTTATTTATTCACAACTAATCTTCCCGTAAACAATCTTTATTATGATTAATAATAATTGTATGCATGTAGGAAGCAGTAATATATATATATATATATATATATATATATATATATATATATATATATATATATATATATATATATATATATGTATATTACACTGAATCCTTCATGCAAAAAGTAAATTAGTAAAATTAATGAGATAAAATGGCGAATTCACTTCGCTAACTAAATTTAAAAAATGCATTAACCCACTAACCATTCTACGAATGTTATGATTCTTGTTTTTTAGAATCATAAGCTGTATTAGGTCTTCCTTAAATATGCAAGTACTTTCGACGGGTTCTCCGGTCATCGTCAGGCATAGAGACTATTTTTTTTTTTGGTAAAATTCAGGTAGCATCCGAGACACAACCACATAATTCATATAAGATTTTTCCTTTTATTTCTCCTTTTGTTGTTGTTGATTGTTAAGCCGAAAACTTTCAACTTTTCATTTCCAGGAAGGATTTTTACGGCTTCTCTTTCGCATATCCTAATTACCAGCATTACCAAATTATTACGCACTTTTGCGGTGAAAAACACATTGATCTGGAAATCTTTGAAAAAAATCAACTGCCGAATTTAATGAAACTTTCAGACCTTATACACAAATTAAAAATTATTTTAGAAATGATTTTTTTTTATAGAAAATCTTGGTAAAAATATTTTAATTTCTGCTACCCACCACTTATCTAATTTATGAAATTTCGTGAAATTAAGTTTTATCCCGCTTAATGTTTATATTAGTTAAAAGCAGAACTTCTTGGATAATTTAAATAATCCATTTTTTTTTTCATAAAACAGGACCACCAGTTACCGAAAATCTGCTCTGAACAGTAAAATAAAAATGTAATAAACCTAAGACATTATTCGAAAAGCTTTTAATTACTTTTATGAATAAGATATATTATGGGCACTATTTCGATGAATAATTAATTTTTACAAGAATTGTTTTCATTTTTTAAAGATTTAAATTTTAATAATTTATAAAGTTTTAAATCTTTAAAATTTTTGCATTACTTTGTATCGGTTTGGTGGTATTGTTATTAAGTAAAAACTATATTTACTAATCATAAATGGACTTAGTACAATTTCTCGATCCCAATATTTAAAAAAAAAATGAATTTTTTTTGTGTATGTGTGTATAAACCTGCCTATTTGTGTAAATACGGATGTCCATACACGACATTATCAGAAAATAAGAGTGATAACTATATTAAATTTAAAGCAAAAGTACTTAAATTTCAATAAAACATTAGATTACGGAGAATATTTTCCTAATTTTTTAAGATTACTGTAGAGTTAAAAATTATGTAAAAAGAGCGCTTACATTATATTCCTCAAGTAAATTTTATAGCTATATCCACCATAGAAAAAAATTAGATAAACTTGCGTGTGCCAGTTGAGCTCTCAACACCTTAAACAAACACCTTCTGCCGTGTTAAAAAAATGCATTTCTGAGATATTTTAAAATTAAAGAAATATGTTTCAAATCAGATTAATTAAACTTTAAATCAGCTACTATACGTCAAATAAAGTTTCAGAAAAATATATATTATTGTTCAAAAATTTTTTTAATAAAGAGAATTACACTGTGATGAATGACGGCTAAAAATGGCTCTAAAATCTGCAATTTCAAAACGAAACTTCCTTCCAGTCAATTAGTTTTGAAATGCAGCAGTATTTTGCTTATTGGAAATATTAATATTATTAGCTTGAAATTAAAATCAAAATAAAAGTTTCAAGAAAGATTTTTCATTTTTAGAAATTCATTGCAGAGGTACCTAAATAAGAATATAAGTTTTTTCTTAAGAATATAATTATGTCCATAATATATTTTATTCATAAAAGCAATTAAAAGCTTTTCTAATCAAATAATGTCTTCGTTTTAATGCATTTTTATTTACCGTTCAGAGCAGATTTTCTGTAACTGGGAGTCCTGTTTTACCAAAAAGATTTGATGATTTAAATTCTCCGAGGACTTGTCCTTATAACTAATATAAACATTAAGCGATATAAAATTAAATGAGTGGGGTTTAATAGATGAAAAAAAAATTTAAAAATAACAAAAATCTTCTAAAAAAGAAACATTTCAAAAACATGTTCACTCATTTCTGAATAAGCCCGGAAAGTTTCATTAAAATCTGACAATTATCTGATTTTTGCAATAATTTTTCATCGCAAAAATTCCCATACAAATTTATGGTTCCGAGTTAATGCCAGAAAACAAGATTTTCAACTAAAATTTTCAAGTTTCTAAAAAGGATAAAAAAATTACCTAAAAACTTTTCATCTCCCCTCTTAATAATAATACAAAGATTTTGACGATAAAATTTTGTTTTTATTATGTTTTGACTTGAGTATTTTTTTTATCATGTAGCCTCTTTTTAGCAAACTTTTTTGGGTACCTACATTTTTGCTTAGTAAGTCACTCTCGCGTACTATTGATGGCATTGTTAGTTTTAATTGATAATACGATCCTGCACCAAACTAAACTGAATAAAATACCTTTTTTGGGTGCCTGCTGTAATGCGATGATTAGCACGCTTATCTCAAAGCCCATTGGTCGTGCAGTTAATTGCATCCTCAATGATGATATCATTACTGTGTGCCTGTACCAGTAATTGCCTATAGACCAGCATGCACAAGACATGACATCGTCACGAGTTGCAGGGTCTCCACATGTACTGCAGCCAGAGCAGCAGTGGTGTACCATAGCAAGAGAGCCCGATGGACTCCATTCCTCTTCAAGCTAGTTTTGAATTCAGTTTTCCTTCTAGAATTCAGCTAAAGTTATTTAAGCCATAGCTGATAGAGGAGGTAGATGGCGTCATATCTTCCCAAAGAATTTGTGCGGAAGTGAACTTTATGAACTTAACTTGATTTTCTTTCCGAGTTGCTAACCGTTGCACCATGCGCACACCCGAAGACGGATACACAGAAGAACAGTCATATATTCGCCCTCTTCACAGATGTGTGTATTAATTTAACAAACTACGTGTACTGGAGTAGACAAAAAAAAATTCCTACTCTATCTTAAAGGCTGAATTAGCGACGCTTGTAACAATGTAATGAGATCGAAAATTCCGACCAATAACTTGTAGCCACATGATATCAAAATGGACGCTACACCAACGCACCGACATGCGCATTAATGATGCATAAAAGCTGGGTGGATTCTGCAGTTCAGAATTTCTCTTTTTTCGTGAGAAAAAAAAAACAACTTCCAAACGAACTGGCCTCGTACCAGACTTGAGTTAGTCCTCTGAAACATATTTAGAACTAAATTTCTCGTTAGAAAGCTTCAGGGGAGCAGCATCAAAAGATCAAGATTCAAGAGTCATCATCAAAGTTGTAGACGACATTGTATCGACAATAAATCACGACTCGGATTTCTACAGCCGAACAGAATCTGACGGCAAAAGCCCATAGCTCATAGCTCATACGATGCGACCAGATTACAATCTATTCACTTTTTCCTCAAGGTTGGGGTGAACCAAAGTCACGAATCTTTCTTTCATTGGCTACAGACTCAAAATCTCTTTCAACCACGTGGCCATTTACGTCGGCTTAGAATAGTGAATATGATTTTTTCTTTAATCGTTATTTCAACGCAATCAGGGCCTCTTTTAAACACATCGTGATATATGTCAAGCGATCAAGATCTTTTAGGGGCTTTGAAATTAAGAAGGGTTCATGGAAATGTACACCCTAAAGTTACTGAGTTTTAGCATAAAAGGAGAAAGTTTTTTTTGTCGAACAGTTTTTGACAGGGAAAGATTCCCCTGGCGTGGGGTAATAATTAACGAACTTGTTTAGTAGACCGTTAGTCATGCGTTCGATTCTCACTAGGTGCCACATACTTGTTGCTTTGTGCTAAGCTAATCTTAGGAAATAACAATAACATGGGCGGAGAAACCCTGATGAGATGTAAAGCAGCACCGAAAATAACGTAAGTATTTCATTTAAAAAATTCACTAAACAGAAACTCATTTCCTCCAGGCGTCAAATTATTTTCTTCTCCATATTGTAACCATTTTGCTTAAAGTTCGTTTTTTCTTGCTTTCAAAAATTTAAATTTGGAAATTTTCCAGCATATTTCCGTGAAATTTTCACTTTTTTAATTATAACTTATAAATTAGATTTTAGGTAGGTACCTTCAACGATTCGCTAAAAAACAAAAAATGAGCATACATGATAAAAAATGCCCCAAACTTAATTAAAACCTTAAAAAAAGTTTCATCGTCAAAATTTTTTAAGAGAAAAAACCAAATAATTTTTTGATGGTTGACTTATATTTTTTGATCCTTTTTAGAATCTTTGAAACTCTGTTTTTCTTGCGTAAGCGGGTGAAATTTGTAAATTAGTATGGGAAATTTGAGCGTCTTTCTTTGAAAAAATAAGATAACTGGCGGATTTTTATGAAATTTTCAGGATTTATTCACAAATGAAATTATTTTTTAGCATTTTTTTTTTTGTCAATCTTGGTAAAAATATTTTTTTAAATTCTGTTACCCACCACTCATATAATTTTAAATAATTTTTTAATGTTTCAATTAGTTAAAAGCAGAACTCCTCGGGGGACTTAAATCTTCATGTTTTTTTGGTTTTTTTTAAACAGGACAATAAGTTACCGAAAATCTGCTCTGAACAGTAAAATAAAAAATACAATAAAATTAAGACATTATTTAATTACAAAAGATTTTAATTACTTTCATGAATATGGACACTCTTGTAAGAAAAAAATTTTTCGATGAATAATTAATTTTTACATGAATTATTTTAATTTTTTCGAAATTTTTTTAATTATAATTTATAAAAGATTTAAATCTTTTAAAATTCCGTATTAATTTGTAACGGTTACGCAATATTGTTATTAAGTAAAAACTATATTTACTAATCACAAATGAAAAAGTTCAGTATTTTAAAAAGAAATTTGAATTCTTTTTTTGTGCACATAAATATGCCGATTTTTGTAAATACATACATCCATACAGCATTATCTGAAAATAAGAGCAGTAACTATAGCAAATTTAAAATTTATTGGTAATTTTTTTAACATTTCCTCAACAAGCGCCTTTGTAAATAAGACTATAAAACCAAAGTACTTAAAATTTAATAAAATATTAGATTACTTAGTATATTTTCCTAAATGTGTAAGATTACTAAGTAGTTAAAAAAATTACATAAAAAAGGCGTCCATGTTGTATTCGTCAAGTAATTTATACAGTTATGGGCCCATTACTCAAAAATGCCAAACATTATGCTATTGATAAATCACTTAGCACTTCATAAAAACACCCACAGAGGTGGGGGTTTTTATTTTCTGTGATATTTTAAACTAAAAGTAAATTATATTTGTTTCAATTCAAATTAATTAAAGTTTAAATCGGTTAATCTTCTTCAAATAATATTTCAGAAAAATACATTTTAGTTTTAATAATGAGAATTATGTTGTGTTGACAGATTTGTCAATACGGCCGATTTTAGCGATTAAAAAAAAAATGTTCCAATTAATTTAGATTCGGTTTGAAATGCAACAAAGTATTTTGTTTTTCTTATTGGAAATATTAAATTTAATCTATTAGTTTGCAATTAAACAAAAGTTTCAAGAAAGATTTTTCATTTTTAAAATTGCATTTTAAACCTTAGGTATTGCTTCTTTCTTTTTTTTTGAGGTACCTATTTTTAGGTATACAGAAAAAAGGAGGCATCAGTTTAAACTGATAGCTTAAGGTACGGGTCAAAATAACACCTTCTTTTCCCATATATTAAGACCAGTTTGCTTAAATTTTCTATTTTTTTGATTTCAGATAAAATCCTTGAAAATTTCAAACATATTTCAATGAAATTTTCATTTTTGAAAATTATAGTGGAAAAAAGAAGGTTCTACTCTAAACTAATGCCAGAATGATATGCATTAACTTATGTGATTTTTGCTTTGTTACTGTCTGTTTTTGAAAATATTTCTCCTGAAAATTTCACATGTAGATTTAATGAAAGTTTTATTCAAAATTAGATGCATTTTGTTTGTTCTTTCAATCAACAAACTGAAAAACCTATAGAACTCTAATGTTATATAACTTGAATATTTAAACTAAAGAACGCTATTTTTATTTACATGCAAAGAGTAAAAAACTAAATAAAGGAGAGAAAATTTTGTAATGAACTTTTGATAGAACAACCATTTCTCTTTGATTTTACTGTTTTGTTCATTTTTCTTTTTTATAGAGATGCTTTTTTCTTTTTCTTGTCAAGAAATACCAAAAATGCTGATTATTTTTCAATAGTGTACAATAGATACCCCTTGTGATAAATCACAGCCTCAAGAAAATAATACATAGTTTTTAAGTCATATTTATTCATTTTATTATTTGTTGTTTATTTATTGGAGTTTATTTATCAATTTTATAGAACATAAAATTTTCGTTGATTCATTCTTTCAATATAACTTTTACACAAACTACTTTTTAGTATTTTTTATGAGATAACCACTACTTTTTAGATCTTGTACTTTTTTATACTATTTTTTTTTCTTAGTGGGATAAATATGTTTTAACTGTATTATGTAACAAAGAACTGCAGTTATCTACAGAAATCAACAACTGCTATTTATTGACATATATTTTCTATGGACATGCATAATCTCATAAAAAGCTGCAATAAGGAAGGCATTGTTCTTATTTTTGTAAAAATATCTTTGTGTTTTTCAAACTGGAATGTTTCTATGAGGCGCACATTAATCTCATATTACTTTGATTGTCTTAAAGAAACAGTTGACAGCATTGATGCATACAAATTGTTAAAATGAACATTAGCATTTCTTTTGTGATTTTAGCTATTTGCCACTACTCTGTTAATCAAATGAAATATTTTTCCTTCATTCATTAACCAAATATTTTCCCTACCTTCATTAATGAAATAAACCTGAGAGAAAAAAGTATCTTTTACTAAAAATAAAAACTAGACAAGATATCTTTGGACATGGGCAGTTGAACAAGAGCAGTCTATCTCCAAAGATTAAATAAAGGATTCAGTTTGAAATTTAGGTTACCCAAATTGACATACCTTATGATGGTCAGAGGGCACAATGGCCCAAAAATTGTATTAACAACAACAAAGATGAGGACAATAGTCAGCATGTAAATAATGAGTAAAAAGTAATAGTGTCATTTATATATGCAAGGTTTTATTTGAATAAAAAATAAAATTAAAATTTTTAAGAATTTTCCTTTTCCTTTATTTTTTTTACCAATAGGTAATTACAATGAAATAAATTTCTCTCAGACAAGTTGAAAAGTGACAAAATGATGAAAATATTAAAACAAAAAATTAAAGTTTTCACATATTTCTCAAGTAAAAAGCAGAATATATGGAATATTTTAACTAAGAGAGCAATTTGTAAATTCAAAAATTTGAAAGTCAGATATCAATATTTTTTTAATTCATAATGGTTGTTGGTTAAAAAAAGGTAAAATGATTAAAAATATTTAATAAGTACACATGAACATGTTAAAAAAAGTGTTAACTTAGTTTTAATTGTAATAAGAAACAATGTTTGCTCATGATGTGTTTGTTGTACAAGAAGAAAATTTTTAGGCTTGAAACATAAACTGATACAAATTGTTTGAACAGCATTTGTAAAAGTTGAATTATGTATTGTTTATTTATTTTGGGGAAATTTTTTTTAATTAATTTGTGGATATACTTCTCCCAACCCAAAAATAAAAATGTGTGATCAGAATATGATGCTTGGTAAACAAGTTTCTTTAAGAATAATAAATTTTTAAAAATTTAATCAGAACTGTTTCAATTTGAAGGCATACTGAAAATCAGTGTGATTTCTCATTTTCAGCATGGCTGCTCAATTTTGAGTATGCCCATTTGCTCAGGCCCATTTCTGTTTCTTCAACACTCAGTAAGTCACATTTACACTACAACTATGCTGACAAGAGCTTCATTATTGAAAATTCTCTCTCTCTCTCTCTCTCTCTATATATATATATATGTATATATATATATATATATATATATATATTACATGAATCATTCATACAAAAAGCAGATAGGGAAGTTAATGATATAAATGACAAGAATACATCTTCGCAAATAAATTTATTAAGATACATTAACCCCAAACCTGTAGGTGAATGTTATGATCTCTGTTTTAATAAATTCTAGTTGCATAAGGTCTTTTTATATGAGTACTTCCATCTGTTCATACAGGCAACCTCAGGTATGGAAATAGATTTGTTTTTTACATCCAGGTAATAACGGGACAACGAAAGATTAGATGTGATCCGAAATATGTTTTTTTAGAAATATGTCATTGTTAACGGTAAGAAATTTTGGAGTGTGCAGTCGCAATGCTGAGGTTGAATTTTTGTAAAAAATTTATATCATTAACTTCTCTATCTGCTTTTTGTATGAATGATTCATGTAATATAAATTGAACTGCACCACATACTTGATATTAAAAAAACTGATCCGACGTGCAACTTTCGGATAACTGTGACATTCCTCTATCTATTATTTTTTTTTCACATCGACTGAAAAAACCTACTACTACAAAAGAATTCTCCTATTACCATTTAGTACAAAAATGCACACTCTTAAATTTAAAAAAAATTCAACCTCAGCGTTGCGACCGCATGCTCCAAAATTTCTTACCATTAACACATTTCTAAAAAAACATATTTCAAATCACATCTAATCTTTTGTTGTCCTGTTAGTACCTGGATGTAAAAAACAAATCTATTTCCATACCTGAGGATGCCTGTATGAACAGGTGAAAGTACTCGTATAAAAAGACCTTATGCAACTGGAATTTATTAAAAACAGGGATCATAACATTCATCTACAGGTTCGGGGTTAATGTATCTTAATAAATTTGTTTGCAAAGATGTATTCTCACCATTTATATCATTAACTTCCCTATCTGCTTTTTGTATGAATGATTCATTTAATATAAATTGAACTGCACCACATACTTGATATATATATATATATATATATATATATATATATATATATATATATATATATATATATAGATATATATATATATATATAAATATAACTGAATTAAAACAATTTCCAGCTACCCCTTTTATTCCATCCAACCCACCTCAAGTGAATATGCAAAGTGAAAGACAGGATTAAAATAGTTAAAGCTTTTTTTGCTACTCAAGGATAATGTTTAATAGAAATCTAAATTATGTCAAAAGGTAACTGTTTAAGGTCACAGTTACTGAATATAGAAACCAACTGTTTTTCTTCACGTAATTACAAACAGATATCAAAAGTTTCAAAGCTAGTCATAATGTTCTTTGATTAATAATGAAAAATAAAACTTTAACTAAAAATTTTTTTTTCACTTTGTATACTTTTTTATTACAGTGCACATAGCTCCATCTCATGGCACATCAGTCTGTTATGGTGCATAGTTTTGGAAGCACTGACTTAAATTTTTATCACATTTTAATATAACCAAGGGTTTTTTTCTAGTCTTTTAGTTATGTCACTTTTCTTATATAATGCTTTTCACGTATGGTAGTTTTTTTTTTTATCCACCTTTTCTGTTATTTTCCACCATGATAACAAAAACTGTAACATCCTTGGGAGGAGGCAACTAAGCAAATCAACCAAACATATAAATCCTCACTGGAATGTGTCAAGGAAGAGAAAGTGTTAAAGGTGGTTGTGTAGAATTCTTGGCATGAAGTAGGAAGGAGGCCTGGTTGATGTTATGCCACATACATTGACAATCTCAAGTAGGACAATTGCTTGGAATCTTGACAGGTAACAATAATGCACAGAAATGTGTGGAAAAAGGACTGCTGTTTCAGCTTCGGTGGCAGCCTGGAATAATAATAATAATGAAAATATTAAAAGTATATATTAAAAAATATATTGTCATCTATATTACACAAAAATGAAAACAATACTGACGTCTCATTTTAACAGATATATTTTCCCAAAATTAAACAAAAATATCTTGAAAT
>OZ038518.1:47193460-47223460 GCA_964036315.1 Acanthosepion esculentum
AGTAGAAAGAGAAAAGGGGCAATCAGGAGAATAGTAGATAGCGATTGACATTGCACTTAAATTTTTCCAGATTAAAGTTATGACTTATAAACACCAGCAATAGAAGGATCAATTTCAGTATATCATTAGTCTTATTTTTTTTTTTTTTACTTTTTATCGCAATTATCAAATCATTTATTCTGCTTATGGTTTATGCAAACTTACTTAAGATGTTAAAAATAATCGGAGAGTTGTAATAGAATGCAACAAATTCAGGGAAAGATAAACTATATAAAAATTAACAATAGTGACAATGCTTCATCTAAAACTTTGGACAGTTTAAATGTCTATTGTTAACTACTATGATGTTTAGAAGTAACAAAAATAAGATGACAAAATAATGAATTATTAGTGAAAAATTAACCGTAATGATGATTTAAATAATAATTTTAGACCACTTAATGTTATCTAGCAAAAGTTATCTTTCAGAAACTAAGCAAACTGTTAAGAAACAGTAAAATTTCATTGAAAACAAAGATAAGAATTCTCAAGTGTTATGTAATATCAATCCTCCTATATTGTAGTGACTGCTAGACAATCTCTTCACAGATAAAGAAGTGACTTGAGGCAAAAGTAATGTGTTTCTGCAGAAGGGTGCTAAGAATACCATAGACAGAACATGCAAGCAACAAATAAGTTTTCATGAACATGGGAACAAAAAGTACGCTTTTACTTAGGATCAGAAAGAGACAATTGAAATTTCTAGGACATATAATGAGCAAAGGAGGCCTTTCAGAATTTGTCACTCATAAGACATTGAAGGCAAGAGGGCAAAGGGAAAGCCAGAAAAACATACCTAAATTGATGGAGAACATGAACAGGGCAGGATAGTAAGGAGACAAATATTGTTTCATACTACAAAGGATAGGAAGTAGTGGAGAGTCATGATTGCCCATGCCCTGAATGGTCACTACACATAAAAAAAGAATATTATGTCTATTAATGCTACAATGAAGTGTAAACAAGCAACAGAAATAATATAAAAAGAAATATTTTGCATTCTTGAGAAAGCTCAAATACTTCCTTTGATAGACAGGCCATGTATTCTGCATGAACAGCGACAGACTCCTATATCAAATTCTTTATACTGAACTCTGCACTGGCAGAGTTCAATATAAAGCTTCCCAATGCATCACAATAAGGATCAACTGAAACAGATCATGTAAAAGAGTAATATGAACTTGCAAAACTGGGAAAAACTAGCAACAAATGGTCCATTTTAACATCAAACTACTTTGATGGCTCAAAATCTTTTGCAAACAGGAATGACGTGGCAGCATAAAGGACATGTGTCAAAGAGAGAAAAATGCCAAGTATAACTCAGATCAGCTCCTATGATCACGTGTAGGGGAATAGTCCATGCAAGGATTGGTCTTGCCAGCCCATAAAAGCATAGACACAGGAATTGAAAGCATGAGCATATAACATGGTAATTAAATATTCCAAAACAGAATAACTGACAAATGTAAGCGATCTGGGATTGCAAAGGAAATATTTGTTGCAGGTTACTTCCACAACGCAGAGAATAAATCACTGTAAGTTCAGACTTGAACATTGGGGGCAGAAAGAAATGCCGAAAACTCGATTTGCAGCTACTATTTCACAAATCACAATGCATGTAACCATCAGAAAAATAACTCACTCTCTGAGAAACGCAGTAGCCAAAAATCACCAATTTTATTTTCTCTTTTGCTTTTATTGGCTGAACATTTTTTCACTCATCAACAACTGGGAGAGGACGCTCAAATTTTGCATATCAAAATACTTTTATAGTGACTGACTTGTTTCTAAAATATTCCATCTTCAGCATGTCATGTGGAATACGTACCCTTTTTTTTGGTAAGTAATTTTCATTTTCGCCACATTTTTCATCGTAGGATACACGCAACATGCTGTCACTTGGTTTGACACGGTAGGTCGCCATTTTCTTCACTATAACAAATTAAGAAACAAGATTTTAGGGTTAGTATTAGTTTTTGTAAGACCAAGTTTAATATTTCTTTCCCAAATCTGAAAGAAAAAAAATTGTTTAATTTGTTGGAGACAACTTACCTTTTTACAGTTTCAATAAAACTGTCAAATTCAGATTCATTTTCTTTCTTTGCACCATACTTTGTCAAGTTTTAAAGTCCAGCAGTGGATATCGAAAAAATAGCTGACAAAAGACTTAAATAACAAAGACTTAACATTTTTGTTTGTCTGATTGATTGTTTGAGAGAGAAAGAGAGAAATCTTTACTTGGACACAACAGTTCTTTTAAACGAGCAAAAATTGATTTTTAGCATTTTACAAGTTGTAGGATATTACGTGTTTGTTTTGCAAAAACTTGAATTTACATTCTCAGCCAGCTGTGATTCATGTTATTTTCAGAAAGGTGAATATTTAATGAATGGAAAATAATTGAATTTTGGAACTGAGACCTTCATCAAGAAACAAATTAAAAAATGAAGAATAATCATGAAAGAATTGAGTGGTTCTTTCTCATCTACATGTTTTTATTAATATTTTTAAAAAAATTTTCTTTAAAATGAGCTCTGAAAGAAAATGTTTACCTGATATATCAAAAGATATGCAAGATATTTATCACCTACCTCGCATATATATATGAACCTAAGAACCTACCTCGCATATATATATATGAACCTAAGAACCTAAAAGAAATCATAGGTAGTAACCGCATTTTAGGGGACAAGGTAATCCGGGATAAACTAACAACAAAAACAACAGGATTTTCCCAACCATGTAAAAACAAAAGAAGTTTATGTTGCAATCACGTCACACACACGAATTCATTCACTAGCTCAGTCACTAAATCTACTTACAAAATCTATCACGACTCTAACTGTAGAAGTCATAACGTAATTTACCTCCTAGAATGCACACTATGCCAGAAACAATATGTAGGAAAATCTGAATGGCCCTTTCACTACAGAATCAATAATTACCGCAATCGAATTAAGTCGACTCCCCATGAAAAATTATTACCTGTAGAACAACATTTCCGCATAGAAAAACACAATTTCAAAACCCATGCCAAATTCACCATAATTGAGAGAATAGAAAAGCCCAAAGCAGATAACACTAGAAGAATTTTAGAGTTCCATGAAAATAAGTGGATACGACGTTTACAAACCCTGTTTCCAGCCGGGTTAAATCATAAATTAAACAATATAGATAGTAGCAACACATAACCCTACAAATCAAAACCTACCCACATTCCATACCCATAGAAAAAAGACAGGCTTACGGAGGTGTTGAGGCCTCACACCTATACACACACCCACACACAACATATTCACTCACTTTCCTAATGAGCCAAATGATAACACACACCCACAGCAATATACAAGCTAACACATATACTCACTCAATCCCTTAAAAACCAAATAACACACACACACACACACACACACACACACACACACTTACCAGAGACTAAACAACTAAATAACACAAACACACACACACAAACACACACACACAAACACACTTACCATCCCCTCCCCAAACACAAATAAACTGCTGAACTGACCGGAGAAAAAAAAAGGGAATATAGCTCTTATCTCAAATGACAACTTAAAAGAGACTGTTTGACCAACACAAGGAATGTTAAAAAGATAAATAAATAAACAATAAAAAAACAAATGAAAACTACAGACAAACGTTCGTTTTCTTCAACAAGACATTCATTTCTGTAGTTTACTGCTATAGCAAGCAGAGACATTTTTTTCTCTCCCAATGATGGCCATGTTGGTCGAAACTAGTCGAGGAATATAAATGAAATAATAATAATAAAAGCATAAGAATATTAATCTACAACCCAGTGTGTCTGAAGATTTTAATTGATTTTTCTAATAATTTTTATCGTTCAAAATATATATATATATATATATATATATATATATATATATATTTTTGAACAAAATAAACATCATTTTTTTTATTTATACCTTTAGGATCCTTTCAACCAACACTTTTTCAACAGGTATTCATTGGCAACATACATGCACAATCAAAACACATTAATAATCTTCAAGAAATTTCAGGATGATTTTCAACTGTGAAGAATTCTTAAAAGTCTTGTTTTATTGTCCAATGCTGTGGAGATGCAGGTTGTTTCAACATTCGGTGTGTAGCAGTCACTTCTAAATTTGCATTACAAACTGTGATTTGATAAACTAGTTACAGGCAGTGACAAGAGAGACTTGAATAGCCTTGTCTCTAGAAGGTTCAGAGTTGACGATGGAAATTCTAATAAACATATTTTCAATTTTTCTAGTATCCCTCTGATGGTTCTTTCTCGGGGACTTGATTTCTGTATTCCACCTTCTAAAATTTGCAAGGAACAGATTTTCTCTGAATTTGAGATCATGTATTCTCAGTTAAGTAAACATGTTCCTTGTTCTTCTGATATGTGTTCTGCTGTTAAAGGTAGACTACTAGAACTGTTTAATGAATATGCATTGCTTACTGCTAAGCAGGATTTTCTTGCTTGGCAAAGCATTAATTTTCAAACTATAAAATTGTTTATGTCAAAGAACAATGTGTATATTACTAAGCCTGATAAGGGTTGTGGCATTGTCATATTAAACAGGCAAGATTATTTGGATAAAATGTTCAATATTCTGAACGATTCCTCAAAGTTTAAGATAATTGGTCCTGCTAGTATGTGTAACAATATTAGCAAGGCAGAAAGGTGACCACAGAGATGGTTGCTCTCAGTATACAAGAACAACCTAATATCTAATGGGATTTATGATAGGGTTAAACCTGTAGGGTCTCAATGTCCCAGAATGTATGGACTGTCTAAAATATATAAAGATAGTGTACCAATGAGACCCATCTTATCTATGGTGGGATCCGTGCAACACAAGTTGGCTACTTGGTTGGCTGAACTATTTCAGCTGGTATCTAAAGTCTTCTCAGCACATAATATCTCAGACTCTTTTTGCTTTTCAGATTTCATTAGAAATTTGGGTATCGAATCTGGAAACAAACTGATGGTGTCATTTGGCATTGTCAGTTTATATACTAATGTGCTTTTTCATGAGATCATAAATATATGCACAGATGTTCTTCATAGAGGCAATCTCTAATAATGTATTAGTTTATTGTATTAATTGGTAATAAATACTAAACAGAAGTATTTTTATCAGAGTTTTGAAAGCTTTTTCTGAATTTTACTTCAACATCAAATTTACAGTTTTTATCCCTAAGCACAAAGGTCTTTGATTTTGATAATAGCTGAAGAACTGAATGTACCTGATTAATAAAAAAGAAGTAAGTATTGTATCATTGCTACATGAACCACCGACATCTGTTAAGATGTATGGAACAAAGTTTTAAAAAAATAAATCTTTGTCCATGGCACTTAAACATGTAGTGATGAAAGACTTTTACCTAAGTACACATGAATGAAAATATTACTCGCCATGATACAGCTCTGCTTTGTCGTGAGTAGACCATCATTTCACAAAGGAGAAGCACCGCAAAAGACACAAGGGATCCTCAAATAAAATAGGAGAGAGTAAATTAATCTGGTTGAGTTCACTCATACACATGTGACTTGTTCCCTGTATCAAATTCAGCAGGACATCTGGGAAGCATTTACTATCTGATTATAGCTGGTTGACATATGCTGTTGAAGATCAACTGACCCGGGTGTGATTGTGCTCAGGTGTCCAGAGCTAGCAATTAAGTGCATTAATCATTAGCAAATTATTTCAGATATGGCTGGTTGTTCATCATATACTTGGTTCTTTGTGAGATGCTTTTTATTCATGAGATTTCAGTACAGCTTTGATTCTAAGGTCATAGTAAGCGTCCATAGTGGTGGACTATTATAAAAGTATTGATTCTACAATGGTGTGAAAGAAGCTGTTTTTAAGATTGACTAGTAGACTTGATTTCCAGACAACATCCAATTTATATAGGGCAGTTCATAATTTAACTATGTATATTTTAACATATTTTGTGGGGATAATTTCACTACTGAAGTATGAGAAAGTATCAAATGAGGGTTTTCATTAATTGGAAAAGATATGAATCTATCATCCTCCAGCTATGGGTAAAATAGCAAGGTAGACTATGTTCCCTTGCCTTCTATGACTGGTAGTCTAAGAGGAGGATATCTGAATTCAAAACCAAGTGAAAAGAATGGCCTTCCTCAGACTATCTTCCTCTACATACAACTATTGCTGCTACATTTACAGAACATATGGTCCTCCATGAACATGGTTTATGGGATCAAGAAAAACCAAGTTATATTCATGGTAAAATCAAAACTAAAAAAGTAGAGCAGCTGCGAAACAGTTTAGTAAAATGGCGTCTGACATGAAAGTGCATACAAAGCAGAAGTGTGTCATTGAATTCCTCCAAACGTAAAAATTTTTCCCCATTGAACGACACCAAGACTTGATGCCTAACAATGTGAGCACAGTAAGGCACTGGGTAAATGCATTTCAGCAGTGCTGACAGTGATGTGGGTGACAAGCCAAGTTTCAAGTGGTCCAGCACAGCTGCTAACTTGCTAAAGGTTAATTGCTGGCAAGATGCATTCAAAGAGTGTGATGCTGTTTGGTGGAATTGGAAGAGCATTATCTATTACAAGTTCTTTTTGCAAAACCAGGCATTGAATTCAGACAAGTTCTGTTCCCAATGGGGCGAATTAAAAGCAGCAATCAATGAAAAGTATATGGAATCGGCCAATTGGTACAGTGTCATCCCTATCAGGAAAACAACAGGCCTCACTTCTCTTTGCAGACCTGACAGAAATTGGTAGGGCTTGGATGGCCTATGGCACACACTGTATTCATATGACCTTGCACCTTTGAATTATCACTTATTTTGATCCCTACAAAATTATCTTCATGGAACTTCAATTCCCTGAAAGCCTGTAAAAATAACTTAGAACATTTCATCACTTAGAAAGGTGCATAGTTCAAGAAATCAGGAAGCTGCCTCAAAGATAGTAAAAGGTAGTGGAACAAAATGGTACATATGGTTGAATAAATCTAAATATTGTCTTTGAAATCTACTTAAAAATGTCAGAAACCATTTTTCCAACCCAATATATTTAAATGCTTGCTGTTGCAGTGATTGGATATATTTTTCATCACTTCAAAAAAAAAAAGAAAATTAGATTTAAAAGTTAAAAATTTCAGCCTGTCCAACATTTTCAGCATTTTCTGTCTGTGCATAATAATAACCAATGTTTGTGTTCTTATATTCCTCATCCCCTTCCTACACATATATAATTCCAACACTAAAAATATTACTTTAGTCCAATGAAGTCCTAAAGGATGAAATGCATCACACAGAAATTTTTGGGACTTTAATTAATTTACCTAATATATAAGGACAAATAAATAAAAAGTTCATTGACTTATCTTCTGGCTCAAAGCTTTACTTCACAGATACGCTCGTAAGTGTAAGATAATTCACTGAATTTCTTAACAGATATCACTTCTTTAATTATGTTACAAAAAAGATTGATAAATGACATCTGCTAAATTTTTAAATTATTTTATCCTAAAACCACTAATGAGACATTAATCTGGAATTGTTCCATTATGTATTGGATAATTTTACTGTTATAGCAAATCATTCAATTTATCAAATATTAGATACATTTAACATCATAACAAAATTACTGATTGTATTCTTGTTCTTGGGTAAGTATATTTATTTTTATTTATTTACATTTTATTTTATTTTGTTTTAATATTGAGCACTTTATTTGCAAAAACTGCTCATCTTACACATGTTGTCCTCCAGTAATTTACTGGTTGACCTATTTTTTTAGGTGTAAACTATCATTATATTATCACTGTTATCATTATGTAATATATTCAGATGGTGATGTATTGAGAGTGTGATGATTCATGAATTCCCTATGATTAACATGTGAGTGGGCTATTTCAGTATACCACGAATTTTTACTAAATTAGTACTGAAACAATATGGAATATCTAATCTATAAAACTGAGTGATATTAGTTAAAATATAATTTCTATAACCATACTGTTATATTTGAAAATTAAGTGTTAACATAAACCATGTTTGTTTTATGCAACTTTCCCCAATCTGAGAAGGAAGTAAGAAAAAGCACCTAAGAAATTATTTGCTATTTCTAACCTGGCAGCCAATTGCAGCTGGCTGATTACTTAGTCTTGCAGCCCAAATAATCAGAATCAAACTTGCAAACAAAAACTCATTCTCAACCCCTAGAACACTCAAAGACAACAATTCAGTTGCAGGTAAGAAAATCAATTTCATTGCACGCACACAGCACAAATATAACATCGGCATTTTAGCTCTCAGTGAAAAATGACTCTCTGGAACTTCAAAACTGGAAAAGGTAGGTGGTGGTTATGCATTTTTCTGGATTGGGAAAAGCAAAGAAGAAAACTGGTGAAAACTCAGATCTTGTTAAATCCTTGTCTCTTCCAAAAGCTGTCAATGATTGCATCATGACTCTTTTGTCAAGTTTGTGAATTATACTCTGACCATGTATTCCTCTTTGTGCAGAATACTGACAACTTTTACAATCAGCTTTGTTCAGTCATATAAAAAATATCTCATAAAAACAAGCTTGTCTTCCTGGGGTACATTAAACCTCAGGTCAGAACAGACTTCCAAACAATTTTGTCTAAGTGTGGAAAGATATTTTTCTATGCAAAGAAACAAAAACAAAAAAAAAACCCAAAGATTCTAATAAATCTTAAGAATTATATTCACTAGTGTAAAAAGTGAATTAGTCAATTTGGGTAGTAGTTTTTTTACTAATTGATTCAATGTATGATCATCTCTTTATAATATAAAATATATGCTGCCTAATAGATAATTGAACTATGTACTTAGTTCATGTCACGTTAACTGGAAAACACTTACAACAAAAGAATTTGTGGATTTACCACATTACAAAACTCATATAAAAAAAAAATTCTCAATTGAAATATTTGAACTTTAGCATTGCGACTTGCATGTTTCAATATATTATAACCATTAACAAATAACACATTCTTAAAAAAACATCTTTCGGTCTAAAAATACATTAATTTTTTCTCAGAGTTTTATTTTTAAAGGAAAAAATTAGAGCCTGATGATGAGAACATGATGCTTTTGAAAGTACTTGCTGCTCTAAAAAATACACCAGATCCAACTGACAACAATTTTATACATAAGGATCGCATCATTCAGTGGATTGTTAGTAGGTTAATGCTTATATTAAGTCTGTTAGCGAAGAGAATTTGCCATTAATTACATTAATATTACTAATTGATTCAATGTATGATTATCTCTTTATAATATAAAATATATGCTACCTAATATAATATGTTTATGAAACAATTGATCTGCAGTACGAAATTCTGGAAAAAAAAAACTACTAAGACATATCACTCTATTAATTGAACTAGGTTTGAAACTATATTTGAAAATCAGCATTAGAAATCATGGTTTTTCAACTGGGCTTAAATACTTATTGGCAGGAAATGCATAACATTTTCATTCAAGCTGTTTTTCTCTTAACCTTTTCTTCTTTGCTTAAAGGTTTACAAAACATTTACTGCTTATGAGATGAATCCTTTATGTTCCTGGTTTTTACACAATTATCAAATGGCAGCTGAGGGTTCATGACAAAAGGCTGTGGTCGCTAGTTGCCTGCTGACCTGAGCCGTTCGAGACAAGGCGTTTGTTTCATCTGCTTTGTTCGTTCGGCTCGCGTTAATTGCGCAGTTATTTTCAACATCATTTGGCCACTTGACCTGATATTTCATTTCTGACTGGACATCATCATGTAAGTGTGGTTTCAATCTGTTTCTCAGCTAAAAGTGTGATACTTTTAATACAAGGTAGTGTTAATGGGGAAGGATTGTTAAAAAGCTGTCAAGTCAGTAATTAATTTACTTATTAATTAATTTGCCTGAGGAAATAATTTATTATTCAAATTTCACTACATAATGAATAATATGAACTTTTCTGTTTGTTTCTATGCTCATAACAATAGAATAGATTGTTACATAATATTTAGCAACCTGGTTTCACTACTACTGAATGATGAGAAAATCTGTATAAAATAATAAAACGCGACATGTTTGGTGACACTACCAGCGAGCAAACATCATGTTACCTTAACAATGGAATGAACAGTTGAATGCAATCAAATCAATCTTCACATAAAAAAAAATCATTAAAATAATATGTCACAATTTTAAAGGTAAAATTGACGAGACTGCTAAAAACATATTTTGCTGCAATCAAATTGAATGCACCATAACTAAATGCGGAGGAAATCACAATAAAGAGCATACTCTATACACACATCAAACCTGTTGATAAAAGTAGACATTTAAGATTATCATTTACTACAAAAAATTTAAAATCACTAACATAATAATCAAAAATATTTCCCAACCCACCAACCTCCTACATGAAACTAACATTATTAATGAATCCATTTGTCCAATCAGAGTACACCTCTGTAAATAATAAACTCGAAACATCTTATATAGGTTATACAACAATCACCGAGTTATAAATAAGCTGACAATGTTGGGTTGGCATAAATGTGATTCTACAGGAATTGCTCTAAAACTGGACGTATCACCTTATTTATTTCAAAGAAATATTGGGTAATGTACACTTATAACTTTTAATGCAATCCTATAAGGAATAGATTTCAATACATACAAATCACAGAACATGATAAGCAAGCAAGTCTCATTACTCATTGCAAAAGAGGTTGAGCACCTCATTACTGAGGCCTTGTGTCAGATTAGACTTAGGAAACTGTTCTTTCTATCATTCATATATACATACAAGACAGTAACCAAAAGTTTGGGGAATCTGAACAGTGCACATGAACCGAATGTAGTACAAACTTTTGCCTCAACCCTTTTTTGAGCAATTCTTGAACAGCATAGATCCAAGGAGGGATCAGTACAAGGATGTCCTAAAGGCAACCCTCAAAGTTTGTAACATCATAGACCAAGATGGCAGGGTAATGAACAGAGCAGTTTGTGGGGTGGGGAGATCTGTCACAATGGCCTGAAATAATTTAAGGGACACTAGGTTGAGGAAAGGCTCACTTCATCATCAGCGTGAATGGACCAAGAATAGAAGGAATGATTGTAATGGAAGTGCTATGTGAGAAAAGAATATTCCCAGTTTGCATCCCACCTCCATTTTCTACTATCTATTTATCAAAGTAAACAGACATGTTTTTATCTCTTCAAGAAAACAATGAAATTAACAAGAAAATAAGGAAAGTGATAATTATTTATTATTACTACTTAATCAATTCTTTTTGTTATATTATTTATTATTGATTGTTTTTTATTAGTTTATTTATCTATTATTGGGGGTATATTTTCTAGGGTGGTATATATTTTTATCTATTTATTATTATAATCTTCATATAAATTGGTATGAATTACGTATTTTAAAGGAAACTTAAATCATTTTCTTTATTACAAACCTTAAATATATTACAGTTGCTAATTTACATATTTGACACAAGTGAATGATCCTTTGTTATTTATTCATAATTTTACAATTTTCTTAAAAATTTATTTTTTTTATTTAATTATAGGGAAACAGAAGACAAAATTTTTGATTTTGGATGAGAGGTGTTTCTAATTCTAACATCTATTTTCTAACATCAATTTCCTACGTTAACTGTTTATTTTCTTATTTGATTTATTCCACACAGGATTAAATAAAATTTGTATAATTGAATAAAAAGAAAACTCTGCATTAATGGGGATTTTAATGCTACCTCAAGCATTTTTAAATGCTACTGCTTCTTTGATGGTAAGAAGACATCACACTTTGAAATGGAAGCCTCAAACAACAATGGAGAAATCTTTAAAATTTTTGTTATTCAAGAAGTTTAGTCGCCATCAGCACCAGCATGCATCTGAGCATCACAAATTGCGAGAAAATCAAAACATCAGCCTGGAAACTCAAATCATGTTCTTAAATAACCTAGTTATATTGAGACTTTAATATGGATGCCATGCATGCTATCAAACCCACTCAGAAATATGTAAACTGTCAGCTGTATACAACCTCTTCCTAAGATCAATGGTGAAAAAAGGCTTTGCATGAGTAAAGCCTAAGGGTCTTGGTAAAGATCATCCTTTTTTGAAGATTGTGAATTGGTGCTACAGAATCACAAAGGACTGTACCAAGTAACATAAAGCACATCACTTGAGGACTTTCAACAGCAACAACAAGTAAGATGGATAGCACATGCAACTCAAAGAGAAAATAAGGATAAATCATGTTAACATTCCACAAAGGAAACCTCATCAATACTGGGAAGAGTGATAAAAGCTACTGACCTTGAGAAAAATGATTTCTTAAAAAAGTGTTTTAAGAGAAAGATTTTATAAATTTCAACTGAAAACAGTACTGGCTGCTCGGTCAATAAATAACCAAATGTTTCCTTTTAGTGAAAAGGCTAATATTACTGTTATATCCAAGAGTGTTAGGATGAACAAAAACAAATGAAAATAAAAGTATATTTTAACACATAATAAAACAGCCCTTATTCATTCACTGTATACAGCAAGGAATTCCATGTGTGTCTCAGCTTGTTGCCATATTCAATTCAGAAATGCCACACTATTCTTCAAAGACAAGGGAAGTAACTCAATTTATATATATATATATATATATATATATATATATATATATATATATATATATATATATATATATATATATATATATTATAAAAATCTCATTCGTACTAATATATCTTCCATGGATCCTAATAAAAAAATAAAATTAATCAAATATTGTGAAAAAAATTAATACAACCAATTTAATTAGTCGCAATAGCTCCTCCCAACCAACTGATGTATTACATAAAACCAACATTATATATCGATTCAGATGTCCCTTGGGAGAATGTATCAATTACATTAACAAGACATCTTACACTACACATGTCTTACCATTCATCCATTGCAAGACGTCTGCACCAACATTCCTGTCCACATTTACAGTATACAAAAATACTGAGAGATAACACAATTATCCTACACCAAGAAAATAACAAATCCAAACTACAGATCCTCAAAGTAACCTATATTAAAAAATTAAAGTCAACACTGAATAGAATCAACTACGAATACTGTAGAAATGTTCTTAAATGCCTACAAAAGGAACAGTTTTTCACGCTTTAATGCATGCATGGCCATGACATTACGACATAAAAGAAACAGTTTCATAGTGAATAATATTTTCTCACATTGTAATAAAAGCTAAGCATGACTGTTAACTATTGCATTTAAAAGAAGAAAGAAAAAATTACAGTAATGGATAGCAACACACAGTTTTGTATTACTACTTGCACCCCTGAAGATAATCTCAGAAGAAGATTGGAAGTACTTGGGAAATAAAAGGGATTTACACAATTATAGCACATTTCTCACATCATTTAATTGCAATACACGAAGGTTATTTGTGAGTATGAATCACATTCCGATATTGTATACAACCGTCAATAATAGCACATTCATAAAAAAACATCTTTCGGTCGACAAACAATTATTTCATCTCCATGTCTTAATTTTAATGGAAAAAATATGCCTGAGGATGAATAAAGGATTATTCGAAAGTACTAGCATTTAAAAAAAATATAAACTGGAAACAACTGACAACAGTTTTATTAATGAGGATCACATCATTCTATGGATTAACAGTATTTTAATGCATACATTATATTCTACTAGTGATGTGATATCAGCAATAATCGCATTAATATTGCTGATTGATTCTATGCGTGATTATTTCTTTGTATATAAAATACATGCTGCCTAATGTTTTATGTTTATATATATGTATGCACATATATATATATGTATGTGTATATATACATGTATGTATATGTATGTATATATATATATATATGTATATATATGTATGTATATATATATATATGTATGTATATATATATATATGTATATATATGTATATATATATATATGTATATATATGTATATATATATATATGTATATATATGTATATAAATATATGTATGTATATATATGTATTTATGTAAATATATATATATAAATATATGTATCTATGTATATATATGTATCTAGGTATAAATACGTATGTATATATGTATGTATATGTATGTTTATGTATGTATAAGTATATGTATGTATATATATGCATGTATATATATGCATGTATATATATAAGTATATGTATGTATATATATATATAAGTATATGTATGTATAAGTATATGTATGTATATATATGCATGTATATATATGCATGTATATATATAAGTATATGTATGTATATATATATATAAGTATATGTATGTATATATATATATTTATGTATATGTATGTATGTATGTATATTATGTATTTATATGTATGTATATATACTTATAACAGCTAATAATGCTCAATGTGATAGCCTAAAACTTCCTAAAATTATAGGAGACTATAAGCCTGGCTACCTATATGGTACGGTTAAAATTCATAAATCTAACTACCCTCTTCGTCCCATTATTTCTCAAGTAACCACTCCTATTTACCAATTGACAAAAATTATTAATAAATTAATAACACCATATCTACCTAATAAATATAATATTAACTCTACTCATGAGTTAATAAAAACCTTACGTTCTCATAAACTGAATAATGGAATACTAGCTTCCCTTGACATGGAAAGTCTATTTACTAATGTCCCCATCATTGAAACTATTGATATAATTACTAATTACATCTATAACAACCCTCTTATGCAACCTCTTAAAATTAATCCGAATATACTCAAAAAATCCTTTTAATCTGCACTACACAGGTTCCTTTCTATGACCACCTTAATAATATTTATTTACAGGTGGACGGCGTCTCTCTTGGGATCTGTCCTTGGTCCAACATTTAGCAATTTTTATATGTCACATCTTGAAGATAAAACTTTTGGTATTATTGAAACACCTAGCATATACCTCCGTTATGTTGATGATAACCTTTTTGCAACAAGCCTTTAAAAATAATTCAGTACTTAATTTTACACATGAACTAACTAAAGATAATAATATCCCTTTTCTGGATGTTTTAATAGATACTAGTAATGACACTTTTACCACTTCTGTATACAAAAAACCTACAAGTGATAACAATTGCACCCTCAACTATCTTAGTGAATGCCCCATTAAATATAAACGGTCAATAATTTCTAACCTAGTTACTAGAGCAAAACTTATCTCTTCTACCAATAAAATATTTCATAAGCAATTGACTAACATCAAGCAAACCCTTATTAATAACGGTTTTCCTAACTATCTAGTTGATAATGAATTTGATAGATACTTCTCAGACCTAACAAGAGATACACCCAGAAAATTATCCTCAATTAACCTCTTTTACAGAGGACAAATGCATAGACAATACAGCATGTATGAAAAGGCCCTTAAGTCTATAATACACCATGTGTTTCCTGTTGATTCCAACAAGGCCTTAAAACTTAATATATATTATAGTAAATTTAAAACCTCTAACCTGATAATGAGTAATAATCATTCTCCAGTTGCTGCGGTTGTTGATAGAACCAATGTTGTGTATGAGTTTAAATGTCCCATGGAAGAATGTTCTTCTAATCCACATACATATATTGGATTTACAACCACCCGGCTCTCCAGAAGATTAACTCTGCATCTAAATAATTCTAGCTCCATTAAACAACATATTAAGTCACATACCGTTTCCCTTATGCAATCTGATATATGTAAAATACTTGTAGAAAATACTAAAATTATAGATAAACATACAGACATTAGACGCCTTAAAATCTTAGAGGCATTACATATTAAAAGCAAAAGACCTCTTATTAATCGTATAGATTACAATATTTCTGGTAACATATGACAATGTTTATAATATATTTAAATTTTATAACGTATTCTTCGATCTTTTGGCTTGTGTAGTGGAAATCTTTTTCACGCTGTCACATGATAAAAATCTTCGCCCTGCATGTGATAACATCATCGCGTCTTTTGAATTTAAAAGGATTTTAACGTTTATTTAGTTTGTAAAAAAGTAGCAACATGATTACGCTACAAGATAATTGGCAAATGTTTGTTTAAAAAAAATTTTGCCTAAAAATATTGACCCTGAAGATGAACAATAATGTTCGAAAGTGCTAGGTCATTGTATGGACAATACATATTTCGAAATCATTTTCAAATAAAAAGTCTTATTAGAGAATATGAGAAAATTCAAAAGAAAATATGCAAGACTATGTTGTCTTTAACATTCAATATATGTATATATATATGTATGTATTTATATGTATGGATGTATATATATATGGATATATATATCTATGTATGTATATATATATATGTATATATATATATATGTATGAATGTATGTGTATATATATGTATATATTTATATGTAGGTATGCGTATTTATATGTATATATGTATATATTTATATGTATGTATGTGTATTTATATGTATATATTTATATGTATGTATATATATATGTATGTATGTATGTGTATATATATATGTATGTGTGTATATATATATGTATGTATGTGTATATATATATGTATGTATGTGTACATATATATATGTATATATATATGTATGTATGTGTATATATATATGTATGTATGTGTACATATATATGTATATATATATATATATGTATATATATGTATGTATGTGTATATATATATATGTATATATATATGTATGTATGTGTATATATATATATATATGTATTTTTTTTTTCCTAGAGAGTGCCGCAATCGACCAATACCCAAATATTAATCTACGCCCAGGTTTTTTCCCTATTTCACCTTTTCTAACAAAATTACTGCTCTCACAAACAAATGTACACAAAAACATATTAAAATCAAAAGAAAATGGTTGAATCCATCAACAAAGATTAATGAAATATTCTCCACACGTGACATTAACTGACGTCATTTTCAGTTAAAAATACGAAAATAGCGTTTCCTACATTCCCGTTGCTAAGAACACTCTGTTTTTTGTTTTTATTAATTTTCTTTGTTTGATTAAAATCATTTCGTTACTTGCTTTGAAAAAGTCCGCATTAGGACGAAACGCGTCAGCAATTACTGTTTTCTTATTGTCATTTATTTACAAATATATGTATATATATGTATGTATGTGTATATATATATGTATATATATATGTATGTATGTGTATATATATATATGTATATATGTATGTATGTATGTGTATATATATGTATATATATATATATGTATGTATGTATGTGTATATATATGTATATATATATATATGTATGTATGTATGTGTATATATATATGTATATATATATATATGTATGTACGTATGTGTATATATATATGTATATATATATGTATGTACGTATGTGTATATATATATATGTATATATATATATGTATGTATGTATGTGTATATATATATATGTATATATATATATGTATATATGTATGTGTATATATATATGTATATATATATATGTATGTATGTATGTGTATATATATATGTATATATATATATATGTATGTATGTATGTGTATATATATATGTATATATATATATGTATGTATGTATGTGTATATATATATGTATATATATGTATGTATGTGTATATATATATATGTATATATGTATGTGTATATATATATATGTATATATGTATGTGTATATATATATGTATATATGTATGTGTATATATATATATGTATATATGTATGTGTATATATGTATATATATATATGTATGTGTATATATATATGTATATATGTATGTATGTATATATATATATATGTATATATATTATATATATGTGTATATATATATGTATGTATTTATATGTATGTATGTATGTATATATATGTATGTATGTTTGTATGTATATGTATGTATATATATGTATGTATGTTTGTTTATATATATATATATGTAAGTATATATGTGAATATAACTATATATATATATATGTAGTATGCACAAATACAGATTGTGATAGACAAGCTATGCTATTTGTATGGCAGATGATATAATGCCAAAACATTTGATGTCTGGAGAATTGGAAATGGGGAAAAAGACTGTATCACAAGTCAAAACCTCATTACAAAGACTGTCACTAGACTTCATTACAAAGACTGTCACTATGTAATATTACTCTGGATAACTGGGAGACTCTAGCTGAAGACCGGGTTTCTTGGGGAGCTGGTATTGCTGATGGCGTCAAAATATTCCATGAGGCATCACAAAAATATGCAGAACTGAAGAGAGGATTTCGGAAGGGATCCCTGAATGTCCATCAGGTCTCAATGCAATCAGATATGTCTGTTCAAGGCAGGCTTGCTCAGTCACCAGAAATCACACCAACAGTCTATTGCATATGACAATTTCATATTGACATGCTTTGAATGCCAGACTCGCACTAGAGTATGCAAGTCCAGGTTGGGCTTGACAAGGTATATAAAAAGACACATTGGAAGTGATGATGTTCAAAGTCAACTTCCACCACTAGGACATTATTTGATGTGCCATATATGTAACAAGAAATGCAGATCGATGGCTGGCTTTATGAGCCACTGTCGTTCACACAACAAATGAATGCAGTGTTGTGTTAGGGAGCTTAACTGATGGACTGGACATGCCAGTGATTGTCATACTCGCTTTGTCAGTCAATAGCTAGTATATATATATATATATATATATATATATATATATATATATATATATATATATATACACACACACACACAAGTATAGGATTGGTGTATACAGAATAAATTCCAATAACCAAAAAATACTATTCTTAAAAGAGTGCTCAATACCGAGTAGAGCAAATATAATTATTTATTTGAAAATTATAACATAAATATGTTATAAAATCACTACAAAAATAGCCATTTTGTTTCAACACTTCTGGTGTCTTATCAAGTTGAATGTAGAATAAAGGGTTTTAAAAGGTTCAAATCAATCAAACATCCCTTGCTAGGGGAAACGCTATAACATAAGCTGGAATGACCAATCAGAATACAAGTATATGAGAATTCAAAAAACTTGACAACGAACCTTGGTTATAATAATTAATTAATGCTTTAATGTTAGGGTTAGATTAAAATTCAAAATTCAAAATTCAAAATTACCAATTTTCAATTTTCAATTTAATCTGGATTAAGTTTTAAAAATTATGAAATTATTTATGTATTTTTTTCCTTAGTTTCTTCTTTAAATAATTTTTAAATTAATTTTTACTTTTAAGTTCTATAGTAAAATTTAATATTAATTAGTTAGAATGAATTTTTCACTGTAGATCAATGCTTTTTAAATTTATTAAATAATGCAGCTTAATTAATATTGTAAATATTCTGTGACATTACCAATTAGTCCATATCACGTTAGCGGACAAAAACACTTACAATAATAGAGTTTGTGAATTACTACATTGCTATTTTCATAAATGTTCCCACTTACAATATTCAGAAATCTAGCACTGCATTATTGCATGTTCAAAAAAATTCTTAACTGTTAATAACAACACACTTTTTATAAAAACATCTTTCAACAAGTATCCCATTCATTTTCACCTTGAAATTTCACCTGAAATTACCTGAAATTGAGAAAAAAATAACATCTTTTCCTGAGAATGGTATATGTTTACTGAAAGTACTTGCAATATGAACTGAACTTCTAATCCATTTTACAATTAATAAAAACAAGGATTGCGTCGTTCAATAACTAGTTAGTGAATTAATGCCTTATTTAATTTGTTAGCGAAGTGAATTTGCCATTAATTACATTAACTTTATTGATTTATTCTTTGAATGACAACTTCTTTACAATATATATATATATATATATATATATATATATAGGTAGTAATCCGTTGGTATAATCCAAACGAATCCTATTAACACCAATATAGAATCTGAAATATTAAATATTAATTGTTAAAACTGACTCACAAAGAGTGCTCAATGTTTATTTTCATTAAACAGACCAAAATTTTTCTTACAATTTTTCTTACAGATGCATATGTGTATACATGTCTATTCAAATTCCCTCCAAATCTATGAAACACTTCCCTTAATTTTTAGGTTCTGATATATGGACAAATTTAATACACCAATAATACTGAATTATTATCTCTCTTTCATCTCACTAAGGTTATCTCTTGATATTTTATGTAAATTAGGTTTTTTCATTTTTTCATTAATTTCTCTGGATTCCCATTGAATCAAGCTTTAGCTGTGTGACCATTAAGATGTAGGTCAGCTCATCAGGTTCCCCTTCTCTCCCCCTGCCCACTCCCACCTCCATAATATAATACCTCACATTACTTTCTGTAACTATGTCTTCTTCTATCATCTCTTTCACTATGTCCCTTCTGATGTTCTCTCTCTCTTTCCTTCCCCAACAAACCAGTCCCTTCTACAAACTGACACCATAAACAGTTTGAAAAATCCTGTCAATTTTAAATTTTAAAATTCGTAAGAGAAAATGGTCATTAAATAATGGTATCTTAATTCCAATTGTAAAAAATATATATATGAATAATATTTTGATGCCAAATAATAAATAGACTAACTTAAATAAACACAATTTTGTGTTGATTTTTTTTCTTCTTTTAAGGACCTAGGTAACCTTTTGGCCAACACTTCCTCAGGGAATGATCATTGGCAGAATTAACTTAACGGATGTGATTTGCAGATATGTGGAAATTGGAGAAAAAGTTGGAACACATCTAAAACAATTTACGATTAAAATAAATACATAAATTTAAGGACAAGTTGTAAATGAACCAACATAAAATAGAAAAAGAGTTGCTCACTGACCTCCAAATAAGTAAAGGGACCGCAAAAAAGTTTTCCTTTTGCTTGCATGGAGATGGCTGTTGCAGTTTTAGGCAAATGGCTTCTAATATTTGTAGATGTGCTTAGATCTTCCCATACGCAAAATAGAGAATGAATCCATCGTGAAACATACTGAGCAACTCTCATTTTCTAGTAGGTGCTACCCGGCTGCCGAATCATGTACAGATTATGATACATGAGAATGATTACGTGAATGTAATCTCACAGACTTTGAAATGTGTTGGTCCAATCTTGTTTCCAATCTAAGACTAGTCCATCCTATGTACTCAGCTTTGCACTGACACTTGAATTTGTAGATTAATGAACTCTTACAAGACAGATGGTCATTGGTAAAGGAAGGAAACACTGAACGAGTAACAAAAACCACATGTAATTTGGCCGAAAAAAGATAGAAGAGACCGACCTGGAAACTATGTTGGTTAGAATTTTACACTTTCCACCAAGCCAAGGCTATTTCAGATAAATTGGACACAGACTAAGGCCGAATTCAGGAGAACTACTGAAATTTTCTAAATTATGTACTATTGTATGTTTAATAATGTTAGCTGGATAACCATTATCAATAAGAATAGAACGTATTTTGTTTAACTCTTGCTGAAGTGTAGCAGAACAGATCATTAAAGTTTGATGAACTAAAGTTTTGATTAAATTAATTTTTCTGGTATGAGGGACAGGACTTCCAACTAGTGTAAAGGCCAGCAAAAGTTGCCTTTTGAAATACACTCGTAATAAATGTACAATTCTTTCATTCTACTAGAACATCGAGAAAAGAGAGAGTATTGTTTTCTTTTTCCACCACTGTGAAGACTAAAAATGGATGTAATGTGTTTAAATATCCACAAAATAGAGTTGCTTCATTTATATTATTAAATATAGAAAAGGTTGATAGCTATAAGGTTTCTGATATTTCTCAATAATAGGCTCTCGTGGTATCCAACAAAAATGTTGGCTAGGGAGAGACCCAAGGGACTGCCCATAGAAACCCCATCAATTTGTGTGTACATAACATCCTTGAAGCTGAACTGCACCCCATCACTTGCTAATTCCATAAATTCAAGAAATATGGCTCAGAAAATGAACGAAAATTATAAACAAGATGAAAGTAGAATTTTGAGTCAGAAAGTTTTTTTTGTGCATCGCGTTAACTTTTAGTAAGTGTGACTTTTGTAATTGTTTTTCTTGTACCTTGTGTTCCTGTGATTCATTGTTGTTTCATTTGTGATTTTCATGAGGGGATTAGCCTCCCACCATGGCAGAGGCACCCCAGGAAAGTGCTGTCTGTATGGGTGGTGGAAAAGCCCAAAAAAGGACCAAATTATTACAAGGGCCCGAGAGAGGAGTACAATGCTTTCATCTCAGGCCATGATCTTTTTGCCTATGCCGACTAATGGAGGCAGTCAGCACAAGAACCATCTCCCTGTTGACAACAGATGTCAAAACGTGGAAATTTATTGCTGTCAGCAGGGAGACGATGGAGAAGGCCCTCAAGGCCCTGAACATTCGGGCCAAAGTTTTGGTCTGTAGGTCGAATGCCTTGTGGGACATTCTGCTGCCAACGGAAGAGGCGGCAAAGACTTTAGCTGGAAATATCCTCACCACAAAGACATTAAGATTGCAAATGGAGTACATGGGCACTTGGAAAACCTGGATTACCTTACATGAGATACCCATATACATCTCTGAGGACCACCTGGGGGCCCTTTTCTCTGATTTTGGCTCTGTGGAGGGGATATCCCTTATCCGAAGCAAGGCGGGCATTGTCACCAGTGATTACAAAGTCATGGTGACATTGACCTGCCCAAAGTTCAACGAGATCCCCAATGTCATCACCTGTGGCGGCAGGAATATTTTCGTTGTCGTGGAGGGTTGTAGTCCAAGCTGTTGGGTTTGGGTGTGGCTGGACACCTGGCAAAGTTGTGTCTGACTAGAAACCCGCCAGAAAGCAGCCCAGGATGGAAGAACCAAAGAGAGCTCCCAGTGGTACTAGTGAGTGGACTAAGGTGGTGAGGAGGGGACCAAGGCAGCAACTCCACCTCCCCAGAAGGATGTCCCAGACAAGGGTGCTGCCAAACAGCAGCAGAAGCAGAACGTCCCAGACAAGGGTGCTACCAAACAGCAACAGAAGCCAAATGTCCCCAGCAAATGAGCTGCTAAGCAAAATGAGAAGCAGCTGAAGCAGCAACAGCAGCAGTGGGAGCAGCGACAGAAACTACAGGAGCAGCAACATGAGCAGCAGTGGCAACAGGTAGTGCAACAGCAATAGCAGGCGGGAAAAGAGGTCCAACCTGAACAAGTGGAGGAGTTACCTCAACTGGACCTCTATATGGAGGTGGAGGAAATGCCTCCACCTCGATCTTCATCTTTAAAGAGTGGAAGGGGTGAGGACGAGGAAGAAGAAGAAGACTTTATTATCAATACTTAAAAAGAAAGGAGAGCAGATTGGGCCTTCTCCGCCCTACTCCAGTCTGCTCTCCTTTCTTTTCGGACTGGAGTAGGGCGACTGGAGTAGGGCGGAGAAGGCCCAATCTGCATCTACTTCACCAGATGAAAAGGATCTACAGCAAGGTAAGACAAGGAGCCACCACTCTTCCCCTATTAGGACTCTGTCTTCCCCATCTCCCTCTCCTAACCAATCCCAAGGAAAAAAGAAGAGGCAACCGCCCAAAGAGGACAACTTTTGTGCTGTGGACCATGAGTTCCTTGTGAGGGACCTTTCCTTCCAGAGGAAAGCCCACTTGAGGCCTCTTTTTAAGTGCACCTCTGTTGACAGGAAGTCAATAGAAGATCCAAGAAACTTTCCTGGCACACCCGGTGTTATTACACTGATCAGGAATACCGGGGGAAACCTCAAAGTATGGAACTATTTAGCAGAAGCCAAAAATGCATTTCCAAAGCTCCAGATGGTACAGATAGAGTCACCGGAGCTTAAAAAGCTATCACAATATTGCGCAGGGAGGGACCCAGTTCTTCTCCACCCCTCTCTATATAGGGCAATAAAATTAACTTTTCCCACAGATGTTGGAGGTATTGTCACAGAAGGACAAATTACGTCCGATGGTACTGGTAGTCTGGGACAATCCATCAGGGTCTTGACCCCCACAGATTTTCGTCCAGTCTGTGTCTAAGGGACTACAACTTAAAAGATGTCTATTAAGTTAGCTAGCTTGAATGTGAACAGCTTGAGAGATCGAAGTAAGGCAGCCCAACTGCTTCGTGATTTCTTGTTGTCTGGTATAGATGTGGCCGCAATCCAGGAGATACACCTTATTTGCGATGTTGATGCCAGTGTGCTGTCTAACGACTTTGTCATCTATTCAGCATATGGGGACCAGCTGGCCAGAGGTGTTTCCTTGTTAGTCAAGCATTCCCTGGGGGCGAGGGTGGACCATGTCCATGTGGACGTGGAGGGTTGGTTGGTCATGGCCAATATTGCTGTGAACAGTGGTTTGTTTCCGGTCATTGTGGTTTATGCACCCAATGATCATGGGGAGCTTAGCATTAATGGGGAGCTGGAATGCCATCCTAGACCCCAAGATAGACAGGTGACGGGGTGCTAGTGAGAAGGCAATGGTTGATCGTAGCTTGGTTGATCTGATCAGCGAGTTTGAGCTCGTTGATTGACACTGGGTTAATCATCTGGGGCGGGTGATGTAGACATGGGCTCGTAATTGGCTACCTGGATAGAATGTTAATCAGAAGGGTCAACCTAGATTTACTAGATTGTTCCACGTTCCATCATTTAGACTATTCGGATCATAGACTCATCTGTGCCCGGATGATGTTAGGCAATAGGCCTAGAATGGCTGGATATTGGAAGTTCAATCTGTCCTTACTGGACAGGCGGGACTTTCAGCAACAGGTGACTAGATTAATGCAACAGGAATTAGTTGGGGCAGTTATTGAGAGTAGGTGGTGGGAGAGGCTTAAAGATAGGATTAGGTCCTTTACCACTGAATATAGGCAACGACTCGCCTTAGATAAGGCTAAAATGTGAAGGCTCTAGAGGATATTCTGTCACGGGCCGTGGCTGAGGGGGATTCCCTAGAGATAGACGTAGCTAGGCAGGCCCTGAAGTGTGAGGCTAGCAAGCGCTATCAGGGTCAGGTAGTTAGACATAGGTTAAACAAGATGTCTAACAAAGCCATAAACATGGGTGCAGAATTGTACAAGAAAGAGATCCGTATATATATATATATATATATATATATATATATGTATGTATGTATATATGTATATATGCATACAGAACAGTTTATATATCTTACTTTTCTCTGTTAAAGTGATTATATCTTGTATTTTTCTTTCTTGCTCTTTTTCTTTTCTTTCTGTTTTTTTTTGTGAGAACAAAGGTTGCTTGTAAGCAAATCCTAATAATGGTAATAATCTGTCAATTACTAAAGCCTGATAGTATATGATAATACACATCGACACATGAGTGCATTTATGTAGTGGTTTTATACAGGTTTGCATGTAATATCCTATAATAAATATATAATATATATATATATATATATATATATATATATATATTTAAATAAATAAAAATCATACCATACCACGGGTTGACCCAATCCTTGTGAATGAAATTGGGTAGACAGAACACTTGGTGGACTGTTGATAGTTGTGCTAGCATGCAGTCACATCATTTGAGAATTTGAGTGCTGGCCTTGTCCAGATTGTTGATCATGCTACATAACATACTCTCTCCCAGAAACTGTAACTAAGGTTTGCTCAGCATAGATGCATTATAAACCACAGCTGAGCTCTGAACAAAACAAATGTGCCTGAGCGAGCATCTAAATTAGGGATTGGCTAGCCATTTTAGTAGATGAGTATCCTTGAATATGAGTGTCCATCTATTATTATTACTATATATATATATATATATATATATATATATATATATATATATATATATATATATATATGTATGTTGATAAGGACATTTTGTTTGTTGTTAATAGTTACGTTATTTACAATAAATTCATTTCGTTTTTGCTTTGAAAAAGTACACATTGGACAAAACACATTGGCTAACAATACAGTTTTTCCTATTGTCTTTTACCTTTATACATATTGTCTTTTTCTACAGGTTAATGACAGAAATTTTTCATATGTATGCATGGATATATATATATATATATATATATATATATATATATATATATATATGGGTACATATAGGTGTATATATATATATATATATATATATATATATATATATATATATATATAAATAGTTAAGTAATAAAAATTTTGGTAATCCGTATAGATAATCCCAAGGAGGATGAAATACTGAGAGCTCATTGTTAATTCAGAGCTAATAATTTAAAGAAAAACAGATCAATTTAAGGCTCCATTGTAATAGTTTATTTCACCAGAGACTTAACTTTCTCTGGATCTTCAGATATCACTTACAAAAGGCGAAATGAAAAATGAAATTAAAATTTACACTTTTGACGGGCAGTATTAAGCTTATATAAGTTAACATAGAAGGTAGTGAGGAATGGTGTGAGAGACATGGTCGAGTTTAGAGAGGGAAGGGAGAATTTTAAAATTTATTTTTATATTTCTTTATAATACTTAATATTGAGGAAGAAGGAGGTAAGGATCAGACATTGCCCTATTTATGCGATCAACTCAACGGAAATGATATGTGTAAGGGAAGGAGAAAAAAGGGAAAATGAACAAGAAAAAAAGGGGGAAGTAAAGAGAAAAGAGATGTACTTAGGGTTTTCGGAGGAAGAAGATGGGTGGTATAGCTTTAGCAATTTAGATAAAAACAGATTTTAACATTTGATAGTAATTTAAATTTTTAAAAAACTCCACAAAGAAATTAATTTAATGCTTGTTAGCAATTTAAATATATACACACACACACACACACACACACACACACACACACACACACACACACACACAGTGAGGTTGAATAAGTGATCGTACAGCAAACATGCTTGTTATTCTCACTTATAGTGAATGAAAACCTCAAATAACAATGTCATATATGTATTTGGGGCATAGAATCAGAATCTGCAATTTAAAATTAGAAATTCATCAATAAGTGATAGTTATGCAAATTTTTATATTTCGAATAGTGGAAAAAGTGTTCATACAGTATCAATTTTTGCATTATAATATGGTAGATTTTGGTTGTACTTCAAGGTAGAAGATTCTAAACTGTTCTAGAATATTTTCAGTAACTCTATTGCAACATTCAGTTCAAAATTGTTTACTGATAACGGTTCTAATAATGGCTAGACGTAAGGAAATGACTTGTGTTCAAAAAGAGCTCATTATTAAGCTATGGAACAATGGAAATGGTTACAGAAACATCTCCAGTGACACGAACATGCCTTTTTCAACAATTGGTTCATTTATTGCAAGATTTAAAAGATGTAATACTGTTGAGAACAAAGGCAGACCCGGTGCTTCCAGAAAGATCTATCCCAGATTACGAAGAAAGTTGATGCGACAGGTCCAAAATAACCCAATGGCCATCAGACAAGACCTTCAGAATGATCTGAGTTTGTCAGGAGTTAACGTAACTAAGCAAATGATTAGTAATGAACTACGGAGAGACGGTATAAAGTTGCACTCCTTCTGAAACGGCATAGAGATGCCAGGTTGAAATTTGTGGCAGAGCATAAGAAAAATTCTTATTGGGAAAGAGTTCTTTGGACAGATAAGAGTAAAACTGAGTTGTTCAGCTGCAATTCCCTGAATCATGTATGGAGGAAAGACGGCAAAGCATACGCACCCAAGAACATCATACCAACTGTCAAATTTAGTGGGGATAGTATCATGGTTTGGGGCTGCTTTTTGATGTGAGGTGTTGGCAAACTAGCAATTATAGATGGTAGAATGAATGCAGAAAAATATCAACAAATCCTAAGCAAAAATTTATCGCTTTCTGTAGAGAATCTTGGGCTTCCTCCTGATTGGATTTTCCAGCAGGACAATGATCTGAAGCATACTGCTAAGAGTACGAAGAATTGGCTTGCTAATAACAATGTTAACATCTTACAATGGCCCAGTCAGTTGTCGGATTTGAATCCAATAGAGAATTTATGGCGGTTTTTGAAAAATAAGATCTGTGATTGAGGTCCAACAAACATCAAAAACCTGAAGACAATTACTCAGGAAGAATGGGACAAAATACCTACTAAAGTATGCAAATTGTTAATTAAAGACTACAGGAAGAGATTGGTTCCTGTTGAACTTAATAAAGGCTTTGCTACAAAATATTAAATGGAGAAAACATGTTTTTGTTCTTCTGTACAATCATTTTTTAAACCCCTAAAAATTTAAATATTGCT
The DNA here is from genome assembly GCA_964036315.1 of Acanthosepion esculentum. Classification (NCBI taxonomy): domain Eukaryota; kingdom Metazoa; phylum Mollusca; class Cephalopoda; order Sepiida; family Sepiidae; genus Acanthosepion; species Acanthosepion esculentum. Next base: position 47,221,725 of record OZ038518.1, read on the forward strand.
ATATTTTCTTAACCATGGAATATTATTTAGTTTTATATGCATACATTTTTAGTATGCCGTCTGATACAGTATATATATTCCTGTTTTGTTAATTTAATATGTTACAAATAAAAATATGAAATATTTTCATGTGTATGATCACTTATTCAGACCCATTGTAAATATATACATATACATACAGTTAATGATTGAATATGCTCATGGCAAGTTCTACAACATTAAAATATCCATAGAAATTCCCCTATTCCATCATTAAATATTTGAGCTTAACAACCTAAACAAAACTAGAAAGACCTGTGATAATTTCACAGTTTTCCTATTTGAATTTTCAGATGAATCTTATTTCTTCAGTTAATGACTGAATAAGCTCATGGTGAGTTCTACAATAATAAAATATCTGTAGAAATTCCCCTTTCACATTGTTAAATATTTGAGCTTAACAACCGTAAAACAACTAGAAAGACCTGTGATAATTTCACGATTTTCCTTTTTTGCATGCCCATTAAGGAATTGTATTCCTAATCAATCAAAATTCATAAATAATTATATAGGCCATACTACAACATGTTTGACATGAAGACTCACTCTACATCTTTCTGATCATAGCTCAATTAGATCTCATTTAAATACTCATGGAGACCTACCGGACCTTATTCGTAACATACTTGTTAACAACACAAATATAATAGCATCATCTACATGCAAAAAAAGGCTAAAAATAATGGAAGCCCTATTAATGAAACAATAATCCAATACTCAATAATATCAACTATGAACTTCGACACAATATCTTGATCTTTTTTTGAAAAATGAAAACATTATATAAATACATACATGCAACAAACTATTTCTTATTTAACAGTTAAAATATTTCAACCTTGAAAATGGCTAAATGTATAGCCGAAAGTGCTCGTAAAAAAGAACATTTGGACAGTTTTTATATAATTTATCATCTAAAAAGAAAATATTATTAGATCACGAGAAATTGAATAAAAAACTAAATCAAAGTACTTTGTCTGTCGTATTCAATGAAATGTGCATGAAAGAAGGATTGCTGCCTAAATACACAAATATATATATATATATATATATATATTACAGTGAATCATTCATACAAAAAGTAACTTACTAAAGTTAATGATATAACTTTACTAATTTACTTTTTGTATGAATGATTCATTGTAATATAAATTGAACAGCACCACATCTTTGATTTAAAAGAACTGATCCAATGTGCAAATTTTCGGGATAACAACTGAGACATTACTCTACTTATTGAACTATTTAGTTCATGCCACATTGACTGATAAACTCCTACAACAAAAAATTCTCAAATTGCCATATTAGTAAAAAATACACTCACTTAAATTTTCAAAAAAATTCAACATCAGCGTTGTGACCGCATGCTCCAAAAGTTTGTATCCGTTATCAATAACACATTTAAAAAAAACATATTTCGATTTGCATTATATTTTTTGTCACAGATGCCACCTGCATTTTACCAAAAACTAAATAATTTTCATGTCTGAAGATGACTGAATGTACAGTTGAAAGTACTCGCATATTTAAGAAAGACCTAATATGGGTTATAATTTTAAAAAACAAGGATCATAATATTCATCGAGTGATTAGTAGGTTAATGCATAACCTAAAATTTTTAAATTTTTAACCTTTAAAATTTTGTTAACAAAGGAATTTTGCCATTTTATATCATTAACTTTGCTAATTTACTTTTT
>OZ038518.1:47228460-47393460 GCA_964036315.1 Acanthosepion esculentum
GCACCCTCCTGTATGGCAACTAGTCCTGGACAACTTACACCAGTCAGGAGAAGAGGTTAAACACCTTCCACCTCCGCTGCTTCAGATGTCTCCTGCACATTAAGTGGCAAGACTGGGTCACTAACACAGAGGTCCTCCAATGTGCCGGCTACCCCAGTCTGTTCTCGCTGCTCTGCCAAAGATGTCTCAGATGGCTGGGGCACGTACGCCGCATGGGTACCAGCTGCATCCCAAAAGTCATCCTGTACGAAGAGCTGTGTGGGGGGTCCCGCCCAACTGGAAGACCTCAGCTCTTCTTCAAGGATGTCTGCAAATGAGACATGAAGCTGGCCGACATCGACCCCAACACCTGGGAAGCCGTGGATTACAATCATCAGCTTTGGAGAGCCACAATCAGAGACGGTGTCACGATTGCAGAGGCTGTGAGAGAAGATCAGCAGGCAGCAAGGAGAGCCAGGAGAAAAGCAAGGACAGCCTCCATCTTCATGTCATCCAGTTTCATCTGTGTCAAGTGCCTGAGAGACAGCCGCTCCAGAGTGGGACTACACAGTCACCAGAGGCAATGTAATTCCATCGCTTAGAATATTTAAAAAAAAAAAAAAAGAAAAGGAAGAGAAAAAAAAGAAAAAAAAACTACTCCGAACGAATGAATGATGTATATATATATATATATATATATATATATATATATATATAGTTAAATTCCCAGATCAATTCTGTGGACGAGACATATTGGTATAAAAAAAAATCTGTCTTGTCCACAAAATTGATCTGGGAATTTAACTGTATTGTCAACATGGAAAAAAAAAATCTCTTACTATAAAGGTAATTTACATTAACCAGAAAAAAAGGCTTGGACAGAAGCGTCTATCTTTTTAAATTTGGATTTTTAATGTAACTATAACAACAGAGATATTTCGATTTCATTTTTGCCTTGAAAAAGTCAGAAGATGAAACGTGTCGGCAAAATCTAAGATTTTTCCAATTGTCATTATATACCATATATAGGTATACATATATATACATATATACACAACAGTATCGTGAAATCAAAAGAGAATAGTTGAATCCGTCAACACAGCAATAATAACAATATCTGCACACATGACAGTAATTGACATATTTTTCAGTTAACAGTATGAAAATAGCGTTCTCTAAATTCTTCCAGTTGCTAAGGACATTTTGTTTTTGTTATTATTAGTTACTTTGTTTAAATAAATTTATTTCGTTTTTTCATCTTGAGAAAGTCCACATGGGACGAAATGTGTTGGCAACTATTATAGTTTTCCTATTGTCATTTATATTTATAAATATTGTCTTTTTGTACACGTTAACTCTGATAAATTTTTCATATATAGATATATATATATATATATATATATATATATATATATATATATATATATATATATATATTTATTTATTTATTTTAATATCAAGTATGTGGTGCAGTTCAATTTACATTACATGAATCATTCATACAAAAAAACATATATTGACGTTAATGATATAAATGGTCAGAATACATCTTCGCAAACAAATTTAATAAATGACATTAACCTCAAACCTGTAGATGAATGTTATGATCCCTGTTTATAAATTCCAGTTGCATAAGGTCTTTTTTTATTTTTTTACAAGCTTTCATCTGTGCATACAGACATCATCAGGTATGAAAATATATTTGTACAAAAGAATTCTCCTATTACCATATTAGTACAAAAACGCACAATCTTAAAATTTAAAAATTCAACCTCAGTGTTGCAACTACACGCTCCAAAATTTCTTACAATTAATAACAACACATTTCTAAAAACATATTTCAGATTATATCTATTCTTTCGTTGTCCTGTTATTACCTGGATGTAAAAAACAAATATATTTCCAACATTTAACAGTTTCTATATGTCTAACCTTGAAAATAAGATATTTACAGTTTTTAAAAAACCTTCTATCTACCTCAGATATGCTGATGATATCCTTATGTTAGTTAAAAATACAGATGAAATACTTCAACTTCAAAAACATTTCCAAAATAATTCTCTCCTTAAATTCACATATGAACTTAATACTAATAAGAGAGGTTTATTTTTTACTTTGATATAAAGAGGCACTATCATTTGGAAACTTATCTGCCTTTAACACCTTAAAACTTCTAGTGATCGGATCAACAAATTGAAAACTAATAAATAAGGTAATGGCTGATTTAGATATAAAATCCCTATATACTAACATGCCATTTGACAAATGTTTAAATTTTCGAAGGAAATACATCACATGGGCATATCTAAAAATTATACCAAACCAACAAAGAACTCTTTTCAAAATCTTTCATAGTAACTTTATACAGATATACATAGGAAAAAAGACATCTTTACATATACATCTTTTGTATACTTCCTGTATAGTTTACTCCAGCAATAAAATGTTTGTATAATCATTCTCACTTTTAATAAATATAGCATTTCAACAATTGGTAAATTTGCAACAAATGTGTTTTTCCTCTCTGAATCACCCCATTAATAAGAAGCTCTTGACCTTTGTCAACAGATGTCTATGACTCTTGTGCCTCCAAAGAACAAACCCACCACATGCTTGAAGCAAATAGACATTGCCTGAAATGACTTTGATGCTGTAGAACCAGGTGAGCTTTCTCCAGGCTAGTGACTCACTCATGTGATGCATTTTGACCACTGAAGGTTGGGTATGCAAAGTTTAATTTTTGAGGAATGGATTCCATAATTAGCAGAGCATGCAAAACCAAAAATTGATAGAGAAATAATGTAGCAAGCAATCATGTCAAATCCAACTTAGAAAGTAATTCTCACAAATCACTCACAACCAGCACTGTCATGTATCCTATAATATATAATGCAAATGGCTACTATCAACCACCCACTAGGTACAATACACTCCTTGAATGTCAGGTGGTCGGAGATTTCTAACACCAACCTATTGAAAAGTACTAATTAGAACTGCATCAAGAAGGACATAAGAAATAGATTAAGTAAGAGTGAATCATAACCAGCTGGCAATGTCACAAAGCAGGTACAGGACAGGAATTCTCAAGAGAAGATAAGTGTTAGACAGGTCAAAGGTGGATCTCAAGAAAAACAGTCAAGAGTGAGGCAAAGACAGCTAGATTAGCATCAGCACAGCTGGAAGAAGTTACTCAGAACTGAGTTAGCTGGTGTGGTGTGGTTACAGCTGTATCTAAATACATTACCATCACCATCGGAAGTGGACATAGAGATGCTATAGCACTTTAATTACTAAAAAGATATGATGCTTCAGGTAGCTGGATGTGATGCGTCCATTCAAAGTTTCAAGAAATTAACAGATTCCAAGCCTCACTACAATTATCTAATATATTTTCTATTTTTACATTATTTTTTATAGATATAATTTATTTAAGGCTATATGACGGTTCCCATAAGAGTTACAGGTTCGATTCCTGTCAGAAAAGTGCATATTTTCTACAATATTTCTCAAACATTCAGGCAGATAAATGTAATTAATACTGTTTAATTAAAAACAGAGCATTTATTTAAATAAATTATATCTATAAAAAATAATGTATAAACAGAAAATATATCAAATAATTGTCAGACTTAATCCATTTCATTATATATATATATATATATATATATATATATATATATATATATATATATATATACACAATTAAAATGAAAGATGGTCCATGTGTGCTTCTCATGAAGATTTAATAGGTTGGTTAATGAAACTTGAGGAATAAAAAGACAACAAAATGATAACAATATTGGCAATAAGATGGATGATATTTATTATATATTAGTAGGCCTTTTGACTAAATTGAAGCACAAAGAAAAAGATTTATATGTTGGAATTTTCAGACATATCTGTGTTCAATATTCAAAAGATAACAACAATTTCCCTGTCGCTGCACACTTCAACCAACTGTTCCATAACATTGATGACATAAGATGCGTGCTTTTAGTATCTTCATTTAAGAGCTGACAAAATTCAGACTGAAGATAAAATACATTTTCAAAGTAGAATCACATATTAAAGGATTAATTAGGTTTACTCAGAAAATATATTTTCCACAGGGAGGCCTCTACAAACCTTACACAACCCTAATACTGACAAACTATTAGGCCAAAATCAAATTTCTTACAGAATTACAACACATGAGGAATATATATTACACATGTCTGACCATTCATCCACTGCAAGACATCTGCAACAACATTCTTGTTTGCATTCACAATATAAAAAATTACTAATTGACAACACAACTATCCTACACCATGAAAACAACAAAATTAGATTACAGATACTAGAAGCAATTTATATTAAAAAATTAAAGCCAGCACTGAACAGAATCAACTATGAATACTGCAGTAATGTTCTGAAATGCATGTAAAGGAACAGTTTTTTCACACTTTAATGCACACATGGCCATAACATTATAACCTAGAGAGAAAAAAAATTCTATAATGGATAATTTTTTTACATTCTAATGAATGCTCAGCACATTGTCAACAGTTGTGCATTTAAAAGCATAATGAAAAAATTACGGTAATGGATAACAATGCACAACTTTGTATGAATACTTATATTAATGAACAACATATAGTTTTGTATTACTTGCATCCCTGAAGATGATCTTGGAAAAAGATCATAAGTACTTAGGAAATGAAAATAAAAGAAATTTAAACAACTATAGTACATTTCTCTCATCCTTTAACGTCAATACACGGAAGGTTATTCTGAGTATGAACGGATATGTTAAAAATTAGCAGACATAATGTTTGTAATTTATTCAATCAGACATGTCTAAAAGAGAATTTGCTCCTAATTATACAAATATATATATATATATATATATATATATATATATATATATATATATATATATATATATATATACATGCACACACACACATATACATTATTGATATAATCAGATCAAAAAACACCCATAACATTTCAGAAGCAGGCATATATAAAATAAATTGCCAAAACTGTTCCTCAGAATACATTGGAGAAACATGCAAAAATTTAAAAAACCACATCTATAGACAGAAAAGGGCCCTCATAAATAACAATTCGACAAATACACTGGTCACACATAGAAATAAATTCAACCACTATTTTGATTTTAAAAATGCCACACTCATCAAAAATAAAATAGTTCACTCAGACGGAAAATCCTCAAGAGTGCCTCCATTGAATATTATCCAAATATTAATCTACTCACCATTTTTTAACCCAATCTCACCTTTCCTAATAAAAACAGTTATCTGCCAAGCCAACATACACAACACATATATGAAGAAATCAAAAGAAAATGGTTGAATCTGTCTTCACAACAATCCAAACAATAATTCTATATATGAAAAATTCTCTTCAAACATAAAAAGTAAATGACGTAATATTTCAGTTGACCCAATGAAGATATATGAACTTTTCTAAATTCTTCTAGTAATTAACAAAACGTCTACAGTGGACAAAATGCATCGGCTAAAACCACTTACAGTTTTCCTATTGTCTTTTTTCCTTTATACATATTGTCTTTTTCTACAGATTAATTCTGAGAATTTTTTACATATTTGTTGACATGGAAAACAAAAACACACACATACACCTAGTCAGAAAATACATACAACAACTAACATCTGCCCATTCCCATAAAAAATGAAGGAACTTTCTTAGAAATTGCGTTGATGAAAAAATTAATTCTCAATGTTCACACAAACTCATCAAATCATCATACCATATTTTCCCTCTTTATGCCCATGAATTTTTAAAAATATCCAATACAGGAATTGAAAGGAAAAGGAGCTATTCCTTTCCCACAAAGCATATATGACAGGAAGTTACCTCCATAAGCATGAATGGAATGAAATAAGAAGCTTGATCAACTATCAAACAAGAAGCATATCTGCGTTTTGCAAAATAAACATGACACACTGATTTGCAATAGCAAGTGGTCCAAGGTTGTCAGAAAAGGCCTCATAACAAACTTATTCAAATTCAAACTATTGGATACACAATTAGAAGCCTTCAGCTTTGGTTAAAAATTTGCCACAAATTACCAATATAGGACAAAACAGATTACATAATTAAAAACCACCACCTCAACGACTCAGATTTTACCAAAGGCTACATCAAAGGCCTGGTCACAGCTACATACAAAAAAACAAATGACACTGCACTTGCTCAAAGATACATAAAGGACCTGAAAGGATTAGCAAACAATAAAAACATCCACATATCTACTTCTGATAAGGGAAGTGGAATTGGAGTCAGGGATAAACACATTTCCCAACAGAAAATGAGAGACCTCATTAACATGACAACATCTCTGAAAAAGTAAATGTAAACAAAGCTACAAAAGAAATACAAAAATTGACAAGCCACATCAAAAAAATAAAGATACCTCCTGGATAAAACTTATTGAACACTATTCAATGGACTACCAAAACATATAAACCGAATATACCAATGAGACCAATCATATTAGGGATAGGCAGTGCCCAACATAAACTAGCCGGTACACTAAACAAAATCTTAACCCCACTCCTTGGCACTATTAGTCTATCACGCATAAAACATTCAGGTGACCTCCTAAACAAATTAAAAAATATAGACATGAAAAACAAATGTATGGCTAGTTTAGACATAAAATCTCTATACACAAATGTCTCTATAGAAAAATGCCTAAGTCTAATAAAAACACACCTAACAAAAATTAAATTAGCTCTACCTACACATAAAATCATAAAAATATGCCAGCTAATCACCAAGCAATGTTTCTTTACTTTTGATAACCACCACTATAGACAAAAATTTGGTTTACCAATGTGATCTCTTCTCAGCAGCGTTCTTGCTTGTCTATTTTTAGAGTTTCTAGAAAGTGACCCATTCAAAAACATTATACCTCCAAACTCTTCCTATTTCAGATGCATAAATGACTCACTACTAATATATCCACAAAATACTAATTTAACAGATCTTGTCAACCAACTTGAGAACATTGAACCTACAATAGTCTTCATCTTTTGAAACTGAAACCAACTACACTCTTCTCTTCCTAGATATCATGTTACACAAAAACAATAACAAACTTAATTTTGACAGCAGGAATGGAAACAAGGTATTGTACCACAGGAGTGGTACCTTGCAGATGGCATTTGGATACCTAAGGAAAAGAATACAAAAGGCATTGCAAATTTCTGTCCCCATCTACCTCTTGACTGTAGAAAGGAAAATATTCTTTTGGGTTCTTGTCTGCTGTATGACAGACTTCCTGATAGGTAACCATTACATAAATACAGGTGTCCAGAAGGCTGGCTTACCTGGCTTCCCCAGTTGTCTGGAGCATTTACACATGATTTGGAACTCAATTCTATCAGCCAAAGAAAATGAAACTCAGCTTCATGTAATTTGGCTTGATCTTGAGAATACATATGGATCAGTTCATCATGAGCTAATTTGAATGTCCCTTGAATTTTTCAAATTCCTAATAAGATTGGCTAAATCATAATGAAATATTTTAGGTCAGCATTTAAGCAGTTCACCATTGGTAACTACACCACCAAATGGCAGGCCCTTGACGTTGGCGTTATGATGGGATGTTTGATTTCACTGCTTCTTTTCATTATGTCCATGAAACTCATATTATGGGGTGCAGCAGACACAGCAAAAGGAGTGATGACTAAGGAACAAATGGTCCTTCCTTCTTTCATGAACAACATCACCATTTTGATCCTGTCTAAGGTTAGTGATGATGAACTGTTGAAGCACTACTATAAGCTCTTCACATGGGCAAGAATGAATACTAAACCGAAGAAAAGCCATAGCTTATCATTACTTGGAGGCTCTGTCTGGGAGATTCACTTTTGCATGATCCTGACAGTCAAAGAGTAGCCAGTGAAGAACCCTGAACAGCAAAGAGGTGCAGAAAGTAGTACTAGATGGACTTGAATTCATCAACAGAACCCATCTCCCCAGCAAACTGAAGGCTTGGTGCTACCAACATAGTTTACTGCCCTGGCTTCTATGGCCATCGCAGGTGTATGGGATTACTCTGTCTTGCATTGAGCACACGCAACAGTGTATCAACAAGTACCTGCGCAAATGGCTTGGAGTTCCCTCTGTTTCTTTACAGTGGGACTCTATACCAATGCCGAAAACCTGCAACTTTCCATCTCCTCATTGGTGGAGGAGTTCAAGGTTGGGAAGATACACCATCACATGATGATGAGGGAGTCACCTGATGAGCGCATACACAGAATACAGCCAGATATTAAAACTGGTATGAAGTGGTCGGAAGTAGAAGCGACCCAAGAAGCAGAAACCAGCCTGTGAATCAAGGAGATTATGGGGAAGACCCAAACCAATTGAGCTGGTCTGGGCAGAAGAAGCAACCAGTTTTTCCTCAAACAGGGTCCAAAGGAAAAAAGAGACATGGTGATTGAAGAAGTCAGGAATTCCAAAGAAGAACAGCAAACAGCTACTGCTATTTCTCAATCCAAACTAAGTGATTGGAGTACATAGAATGATATTGATCCAATGAAGCTATCATGGAATACCCTGATTGCAATTGAGACATGGGCAATATCATTCCTCCTATCAAATGCACCAACCTCAAGCTGTGGGGTACACTGACACTGATGCATGCACATCATGTCAAAGTGATCAAGGCACTTTATGTCATGTGCTCTCTGCATGCAGACAATCACTGCAAATGTACATGTGCATAACAAAGTGCTGGAAGTAGTCATGTATCTAATCAGTACACAGTGTGAAGCAGCCAATAAACAGCCTGTAATGACCAGAGAACCTAAGATCTGTTTTTACAGGGAAGGTGAACGCCCTGTGTAGAAAACCCAAATAACTCCCAACATGACACTATACTGAGTGGAGCCCAGGATTGGAGGGTGTTAGTTAATTTTAGAACACCTCTGCAATTTCCAGAACACATCATCCAGACAGACACACACTCTGGCATTGTAGCATGATATGATTCAAAGAAGTGTGTCCTCCTAGTAGAATTAATGTTTTCATGTGAGGAGAACAGGAAGAAGGTGTATGGGTGAGAGAAAAACCACTATGAATTGCTGTGATTCAACTGCGTGGAAAAGGGTTGGACATGCCATTTGCTACCTATTAAGTTTGGGTGCTGTGGATTCCTCGGACATTCAGTCTTTTCCTTTCATTTGAAGTTGGGCATCACTGGCCAGTGCCTAAAGAGTGCTTTACATCATCTCCAGACCACAGCTCAACAGGCATCATTGGAGCTGATCAAGATCCAAAATAAATTTAATTAAAACTATGCTCATAACACAATGGTACTTCCAATGTGAAACACATCTGTTTACCTTCCATTATATACCATTGATAACAGTCACTACGAGCACATTGTGTTTTGTTTAACGATCAAAAGCAAATGCTTTTATTGAACACAACTTTGGAAAATCTGACTTGCAGTTGCATAAAAATCACAGACTGATATATCTACACCGAAAAACAATACTCTGTCCAATGACAAAAGCTGCTGGTAGAGCCAGGGGTGGTACCAGAGGTGGCAATATCATCTACCTATCAAATCTGTGTTATCTCCCCTGGTTGGTGGCAGATGAGGGCAGGTTATTGCATATGCTTTCACACATATGTAGAAAAAAAATATATATATACATATATAAAAACCTTGAAAAGTCGACCTTCACCACAAAACTGTGTAGTCAGGATAATAATAATCCAATACAGATAAATTAATTTACATTAAGCACATTTTTCAATTTAAAAAAAATTATATATATATTATAATAATAATATTTTTATTTGAAAAATATTTTACATTGCTACATAAAAATTTCTCTGTTTCAGAACTTATGATGAAAATGATTTACTTTTGAAAACAGAAAACAATGCGGTAGCTTATTTAAGAGTTAAAAAGGAGGGGGAACAAGATTTAAAAATTTTGTGGGTATATCTAGGTTAACCAATCAAAAGATGGGTCAAGGCTGAGGCAGAAATGTGGGAAATATAGATCTGAGGGTAGAGGTAGGTGTGTTATTCATTCATGTCTAGATGAATTGAAATTTTTAAGACATGTCACCATTAGCTTAATCCGGTTATGAATCTAAATTTAAGATACATTGAATTACTCAGAGAGATATATTTAACAAAAGAATTTCAAGATTTTTTTTAAAAATCTTTGTATATACTTGAGAACTATTTTAAAGCAGCCTCTAGTGTGATTAAATCATTTTTGTATATATTATTTTGAACCTAAAATACAATACTTATTATGTTGAATGGGCAATAAAACATGGCAATATTAAAGTTAAAAAATCAAGAATTAAATAAATATTATATATACCATTATATATTAATATAATAATGGATATATAATTGTAATACATAGATTTTTTTATGAAAAATTTTATTAACTATATTTTAAGGTAAATATTATACAATGTGTACAAATTACTGTTCGTTCATTATGCTGATTAAGGAGAGCATTATTTTTAGGAAACTTAATAATATGCAACTTTTCATGTAGACACAGGGGACATGGGTCATTTAAGGATTTCAAATTCTCATTTTTTGAATATTTTCCATTTTACTCTTGGGGTTTTGTTGATTTCTTTTAAATATCAAAATATTTAGAGAGGGTTTAAGTGTTTATTCAAAATTTTATTATTATGTATTTTAATAATTTTTTCTAGATTTTCAGTACAACTATAACTTAATTTAAGCATATTTTTATTGAAAATCTTGCTTAGAGGGTTATTACTTGGGAAATGTTTCTCAATCAAAGCAAGAAACTTTTGCCCTAACTTAATGCTAACCATTTGGTTAAATAGGGATGTATACCAAATGATTGTTCTATTTCAATTTTTTTCTGGCTATCATTATATTTTCTGTATTTAATATCAGGGCATATATAGCCACTATTTTTAAAAGCATTATTATAAAAATTGCAGTGTTTATAGAAATACTAATCTATTATATATCCACCCAAAGTCTAATCACCCTCCATCTATAATAAATCTTATCCATAGAATTAGTATTAAATCTGCCAACAAAAATATATTCTATAAACACTGAAATTTTTATAATAATGTGATGACCAATATAGTGTATCAATTTCACTGCCCAGTACAAGACTGTTTCTTGTCACAAATTAATTACATAGATCAGACATACTACCACCCCCTTGAGTAGACACCTTATCTCTCACTTATCAGATTAAAGTGCTACAAAAAAACATCTATCAACCCATAATCTATTAGAACCCTTAAGAAAAATTCTGGTCAAAAACACTAGAATCCTATATAAATCACATCAGGCCCTGTATATCAAACATTTCTATCCTACTACCAACCTCACATTATTTAACAGTGGAAATGTAGTGTTAAATTAATTTTAAATAGAAAGATGCTCACACAAGTTCCAGTGCAATACATGAAGGCTCAGAATGAACATTCCTATTAATGTAAAAATAAATTACAACATAATAGTCAAAACATGAGAAAAAAATGACAACACCAGAGACAAAACACCCTTAAAAATGGCTATAGAAGTGGCTGGAAGCACTTGGGATAATAAAAATTATGGAAAATATTTGTACTCCCTTATTCCTCCTGTGATTGTGATATATTAGAATCATATAATATAACTAAGATTAAATTTAAATAATAAAACTTAATTAAATAGCAATAAATTATATTTGAAATATAATGTGCATGTGTGTGTATATATATATGTGTGTGTGTGTGTAAACAACAATGAAAAGTAATAATTATGATAATTATGAAAATACAAAAAATATAATAATTAAAAAATACAAGACAAAAAATATACAATGGGAAAACAATTATATTGGAAATGATGCATTTGTGAGCCTGCGTGCCTCTGTTGCATATTGGAAGTATACTCTTGAATGGATTAATGGACATGCAAGCAAATATTGGCATGTATGCGTCACTAACAGAGTCAAAGAAAAAATGCAAATATAGAAAAAATGGACAGTTAAAACCATTCTAACCCTTAAGGAGTGGACATGTGACATGAAATTGCATAGTCAGGAGAAACATAATTAAAAAAATGAATATTAATTTACAGCATGTCACACTTTTAAAATTAAAGGGACACAACTCTCTAACTTTTAAACATCTCATCTTCTATATAATAAATGTGAAAATCTGTGTGTCACACTTTTTCAATTAAAGAGACAGAAGTCTCTAACTTTTAAATATCTCATCTTTTTCAAATGAGGCTTGCTCATCCAGGATTGGAATTGAATCCTCAGATTGCAAACTCCCTGTGAAATTGAAGACAAAGTGATGAACTTGGCTTAAAGAGATCTCAGAAATTTTGGTTTGCTAAATCCAAACAAAGAAACTGGACAAATCAACAAAGAAATTTTGATAGAAACAAAATGCAACATGGAAAAACTGTGGCATTGCATTCAAAAGAATGAACCCCAGTTGAACCAAGATCAACAGCATGTGTATCAGAAGATCCTTGATGACATCAGCAACAACAAAGGAGGGATCTTCTTCTTGGATGTGCATGGAGGTACAGGTAAAACTTTTGTAAACTAACCTTCTTTTATCTGCAGTAAGACTCAAAAAAGTAGCTGCAGCAGTAGCATCATTTGGAATTGCTGCTACCTTCTGCCTGGAGAGCATACAGCACACAGCACCTTCAAACTTTCATTGAATTTGAACTATAATGAAACCCCTAATTGCAACACCAAAAGAGGAACCAAGTTGGCTAAGCTACTGGAGGAGACAAGCTTCATTGTCTGGGATGAATGTACTATGGCACAGAAGCTAGCATTTGAGACCCTGGACAAAACACAAATCACTGTGATACCTCCCATGATTTGTGAATTCTGTATATGGGAGTTAACACTGTGATACCCTGGTGATTTTAGACAAACATTGCCAGTCATTGCAAGAGGAACTCCGGCTGATGAAATCAATGCTTGCCTGAGAAATTCTTACATCTGGAGCCATGTTCAAAGACTCAGCCTGAAAATAAACATGAGAGTTAGAATCACAGGTGACCTTGAAGCAGGAAGATTTGCTGCTTTGCTGTTGCAGCGTGATAGTGGAACCATTAAAATGAACCAAAATGGAGATATTTCACTCCCAAACATTAAACACCATTTCATGGATTCAAACTGGCTTTGTGAGAGGGCCATATTAGCTCCTAAGAATCAAACCGTGGATAGCATCAACTGGAATCTTCTCTAAGAAATTCCAAAAGAAAGCATGAATTACTTTTCCATTGATACTGTGGTTGACAAGAGCAGGCAGGGAATTATCCAATATAGTTCCTGAACTCATTGAATCCTCCTGGAATGCCATCTCACAGGTTGAAAGTAAAAGAAAATGTGATAGTTATGAATTTTGAGTAACTAACATTTTGCTTTTGTTTACAGATACTTGTTACAAAATAAAATCATTACATTTGCCTTGATAAAGTCTGTCAGATGATGAAATGCATCAGGTAAGTATAGTTTTTCCTTTTGTCTTTTTTATTCATTTTGTCTCTTCTACAGATACACTCCATTTGAGAATGTTATAATAGTATAATAATATAATATGTAACACCCAATTAAAATTACATTACCAAGCAGTAGCTTTCCTGGAGAAAATACAAACAGGAAATCAATAAAGTTGTTAGAAATATTGAAACTCTGGTGTCGGTCAATTGAGATAAATCCACTGAACATTTATTGATGTGTTGACTTATATATATATATATATATATATATATATATTTACATTACAAAGAGTCAATCATACCTTGAATCAATCAGCAATGTGAATGCGATTATTGGCGAAATCACTTCGCTAGTAGACATAAACATAAGCATTCCACTACTGATAATCCTCCGAATGATGAGATCCTCATAATTAAATAAAAATAAAATTTAGCGTTGCGATTTGCATGCCCCAACACCATATAACAGTTAACAAATAGCTCATACTTAAAAACATCTTTCGGTCGGATAAACACATATAAATCGTCTCCCAGTTTTGATTCTGATGGATAATAAAGCCTGATGATGAATGACGTGAAGCATTCAAAAGTACTAGCAGAAATAAAAAATACACCATATCCATTTTAATTAATTATGAGGATCTCATCATTCACTTTATGAGTTCAAGAAAGGAAACTCAGCAGATGAAGCGGCTAGAAACATTTACTTTCAGTTTATGGAGAGGAATGTGTGAATGAAAGAACTTGCAGAAGATGGTTTGCAAAATTCAGAGGTGGAGATTTCACCCTTGACGATGAAGATCGAACCGGACGTTCAGTTGAGTTTGATGAAAAGCTTCTTGAAGCAGCCCTTGAAGAAAATCCTGCTTTATCAGTTGAGGAATTGGCAGTAGTTCTCAGTTCAAACCATACAACTGTTCATCGTCATCTTCAACAACTTGGAAAAGTTCCTAAACTTGGAAAATGGGTGCCTCATGAATTGTCTGAAAACAACCTCAAATCCCAAGTTGACATCTGCTCTTCTCTCCATTCTCGCCAACTTGTTTCACCTTTTTTGGATAGACTTGTGACTGGCGACGAAAAATGGATCTTTTATCGAAATGTTAAGCATCATAGACAGTGGCTTGGTAAAGGGGAAGGACCCCAGCCACAGCTGAGAAGGGAACTTCATGGGCAAAAGGTTCTTCTTTCAATCTGGTGGGATTGCCAAGGAATAATCCACTTTGAATTCTTACCACCTAATGCAACAATTAATGCTCAAATATACTGTCAGCAATTAGAGTGTTTGAACCAAGCTTTGAGGAAAAAAAGACCTGCTCTAGTGAATTGAAAATGGGTGATGTTTCATCAGGACAATGCTCGACCACACACAGCAAGAAAAAGATCGAAAAACTTGGTTGGGAGAAAATTCCTCATCCACCTTATTCTCCCGATCTTGCTCCTTCTGACTACCATTTGTTTCATAGCTGACAGAATAATTTGGAAGAAACAGCTTTTGTAACACAGGAAGAGGTTAAAACTGACATTTGTGAGCTCTTCGAATCAAAGCCAAAAGAATTTTACAGTAATGGAATTAGTAAGCTTGTTAATAGATGGAAGGAAGTCATAGATAATCAGGAAAATATATATATATATATATATATATGAATAAATATATATATATGTATATGAATAAATATATATATATATATGTATATGAATAAATATATATATATATGTATATGAATAAATATATATATATATATATGTATATGAATAAATATATATATATATATGTATATGAATGAATATATATATATATGAATAAATATATATATATATATATATATATATATATATATATATATATATTTAAACATATATTGTTAAATATAACAGACAATGTATGCCTATTATGTTTGATCATGAACCATTCTAAACTCTGTATATTTGCTCTAATTTCGGGTGAAAATAAAGACAAAAGTTGTACAACATTTGGATATTTTTTTATGAAGCTGTTATGAATAATCAAGAGTGGTCTCCCCTTATTTTGTTACTCTCCTCTTTGAGAGAGCTATTTCTGTTTACTGTGACTATAAGAGGACACTATACGCAAACCTTGTATTCTCAGTTGAATAAAGCTTACTTAAAGCTTACATTTCCATACTTTTTCATTACAATTTATTCAACTGAGAATCTCTCCATCATGAAACAGTTAATGCACTCACAGCGGTTCAACATAGAACCTAATACTACAAACCCTGAAAAGCACTGGATGCATTTGTGAGTGACGTTTGAAAACTTCTTACAAGCAGTACATGCAGAAACCCCACATCGGCCATTGAACAAGCTTGGATTCTTAACTAATTATATATCCCACACAGTACATGAAATAATCCTGGACTGTCCCACTTATGAGGAGGCTGTGGACATACAACAAGCTACCGGAAACCAAAGAATGAAATCTCACAACATAAACTGGCATTTGTGGATTAACCGCAGTCAATGTCCCATATCCATCACTCTTCAATAACTTATCTCCAGACTGTAAGCCTATAGCAATGAGATGGTAATTACTTGAGGACAAACAATTTATAAAAGCTGAAATTACAAGAATGCTCGACGAAGGAATCATTGAAACAAGTGAGTCTCCATGGAGGGCGCAAGTATTAGTAACATCTTCTGAGAACCACAAAAAGAGATTAGTAATTGATTATTCTCAAACCATAAATAGGTTCACTCTATTAGACACTTACCCACTACCATGGATAGATGAAATCATAAGTGAAATTTGCCAAATATAAAGTGTACAGCATGCTAGATCTCAGAAGCGCCTATCACTAAGTGACTATTAAACCAGCTGATTGTGCCTACACAGCTTTTGAGGCAAATAGTCACCTCTATCAGTTTTAAAGGATACCATTCAGAGTAATGAATGGGTTTCCAGTTTCCAGCGAATTATGAATAAAATTATTAGTGACGAAAGATTGGAAGGCACTTTCACATACATTGACAACGTAACCATATGCAGACGCAACCATGCAGATCACAATCATAATCTGAAACAATTCATAGTAGCTATTAAGAAATATAATCTCTCATTAAATACCGACAAATGTTTTTTTAGTGTAGAGACCATTAATTTACTGGGGTACACTGTGAGTAAAGGTTCTATATCACCAGATCTGGAACAATTGAAACCTCTACTAAACTTGCCAATTCCTAGTAATATGCGTGCTCTAAAATGAGCTATGGGTATGGTTTACGGATTGTGGATTGCTTCTTTTTCAAATAAAATACATCCATTGGTACAAGTGGGTAGTTTTCTACTTTCTCCAGCAGCAATAGAGGCTTTTAAAAATCTTAAAAGGGATATAGCCAATTCAGCAGTTATGGCTATAGATCCCGCCATTCCTCTGGTGGTCGAGACAGAGGGATCTGAATGTGCAATTGCTGCCTCTTTAAGGCAATCCGGATACCCTGTTGCATTTTTTTCAAGGATCTTGTCATGTTTGAAACAGTGATACTCTGCAATTGAAAGAGAAGCCTATGCTATAGTGGAGGCACTCAGAAAATGAAGGCACTACTTGATAGGATGACATTTTTGACTGATCACTGGTCAAAAGTCTGCTGCATTTATGTTCAACACCAGAACAACTAGTAAAATTAAGAATAACAAAATAGCGAGGTGGAGAATTGAACTCTCCTGTTTTTCTTTTGATATGAGCTATCAATCTAGGAAAGAGAATGCTGTGGTAGATGCACTATTGAGGGTATCTAACTCAATACTATAGATGAGCTTCGTATCCTACACAATGAACATAACAAGGATGACACGTGGTAGAAACCTACCATATTCCATAGATGACATAAAAAAAAAATAAAATCATGTGGAATATGCACAGAACACAAACCGCAGTTCCTCAGGCCTAATGCTGGGACACTTATAAAAGCCACTCGACCATTTGAGAGGTTAAATATAGATTTTAAGGGTCCCCTACCATCATAAAATAGGAATCGCTACATGCTAACCATCATTGATGAATATTCGCATTTTCATGTCCAGACATATCAGCAAATTCAATGATACATTGCTTATGCTCTTTATTCCTCCATTTTTGGGGTTCCAGCTTACACCCATTCAGAAAATGGAGTATCTTTCATGTCTGAGCTGTTGAAACAATTTCTTCAGGAATGAGGAGTGGCCACAAGCAGAATAAAGCTTACTTAAAGCTTACACCTGCATACTTTTGTTATTACATAAGCTTCTACCACAATTGAAAAATTCAAGGAAATATTGGATTTATTATATAATACAACACAAAAGGAAAATGAATCCCATAAACAAGTTGTCTGAAAAAAGCTGAACAAATTATATAAAGGAAGAATACTTTTATCAAACATCAACGACAACTTCATTAACCTATCGGATTACAAACTCACTCCAAATGAAAAGGAATTCCTTAATCTTGAACCAAATTTTCATGTCACACGGAAACCTAATTTAATGTTTAAACAAATGCAAATTGAAGCTTTATACCAACAAATACTTCTATTGGAATGAGTCAGCCATATTACTACACAGGTAGGTTGTAAAAGAATTACTTAAAGCCGAATCTATTAAACACCGTTATCATAAAAATCCAAATGGAATTATAAACATTCCTTTAATAAAAGCAGCCACACAACTAAAAAATAAGAACAGTATTGTTATCTGACAAGCTGATAAAACTTATACTTTCATTATTTTAAACAAACATGAGTACCACTCAAAATTACAGGTCATTTTAGACGATCATACTGAATTTAAAAAGTTAACCAAAAACACTACCTTCCAACTTAAAAACCGTATCAATAAACTTAACAATGCTGAAACAAGATCTTACAAACTTCAAAAGATTATAGGTGACTATCAATCTGACTACCTTTATGGAAATGTAAAAATCCATAAAAAAGATCATCCCCTCCGACCTATCATTTCACAAATACCTACACCAGTATGTTACCTTTCAAAAACCCTTAACAAATTAATTACTCCCTACCTCACAAGTAAATATTGTATTAACTCCATAAATGAATTTATACAAATACTTCATGCTGTAAAACCAAACAACCAAATAATCACATACTTGGATGTACAAAATTTATTTACTAATGTCCCTGTCCATGAAACGATTGACATCATGATCCGTGATGTATACAATCACACTTCTCTCCCACCCATCAATATTAAACCCACTATTTTAAAAAAATTATATTAGCATGTACCACTCAAGTAACTTTTCATGACATCCTAGGTAATATTTATATTCAAATAGATGGTATTATGATGGGATCTCCTTTAGGTCCCCTTTTTTCTAATTATTATATGGCACATTTAGAAAATAAAATACTTAATGACACTAATAAACCCCCTATATATGTAAAATACATGGATGATATTTTTGTTTCAGCTAAAAATATTGATCAAATTACACAACTTAAAAACAAAGTTGAAAGTTACTCCGTCCTCAAATTTACATTAGAACTTAATATTAATAATAAAATTCCATTCTTTGATGTATTTATTGATTCCAGCCAGCACACTTCAATTTGCTACTTCTCTATATTGGAAACCCACTAGTATTAACTTGTGTCTTCTTAATTATAATAGTGAATGCCCCCAATATAAGTTTGCCGTTATAATAAAATTAATCAAATGCACAATAATGATATCTTCTTCCAAAACCATATTCTATAAAGAATTACATAACATTAAACAAACACTTGTTAATAATGGATTTCCTAATTCCATCATTGATCAACAAATTAAAATGTATCTCAATAAACTTAATAATACCTCTAACAAAATTGATAATATTAATAATAATAATATTGTATGTCAAAATGAACATAACACTATTAAGTTATACCATTGTAACCAAGTGCATAATAATTACAAACATGATGAAACAACAGTCAAAAACATAATAGGTAGAAATGTTAAACTCATTAATAATAATAAACAAGTTAAGCTCATCATATATTATAAAAAATGTAAAACAACTGACCTTATAGTTTCTAATAACCCTACAACCACACAACTAAATCCTCTACAAAAAACAATGTAGTGTATCAATTTACATGCCCGTTCAGAGATTGTATCTCTAATACTAATAATAAACCCACTACATACATTGGTTTTACTAAAACCATGCTCTCCCATAGACTTACCTATCACCTTTCTGATCTTAGTTCTATTAACCAACATTTCTTAGAAAAACATAACCATGTACATAATATTAGACAGATATTAGTTGATAACACAACAATACTCACACATACACACAATAAAAAGAACCTTCATATATTGGAGGCCATCTACATTAAATCAAAGCAACCCACACTCAACAAAATTACATTTCAAAATAGTCACAATACATTACATTACATCTGACATACAGTTCTGTTGTTAATATTTCGGACTCTCAGGTGATATGACATCATAGAACTGCCTCATGAATTTACGACCTGCGTCTGCTACTCTGTAACCGTTATCTTCTATGTCAACATAACAGAATATCATCTTTGATAGTGAATATTTTTGTTTAAATGTCCACATAACCACTCTGAAGATGGCTGATGTTAGCCAAAAGCATAGATCAAGAAACAGCTTAAAAAAATTATCCAAATGCTGGACAATTTTTGTCTTTATTTTAACCCCAAATTAATATATATATATATATATATATATATATATATATATATATATATAATCATTTTACCTTGAGTAAGGCAATAATGCCACTAAGACATAAAGAGTAACTGAGAGTGAAAGAGAATGAGAAAACATTAGTGGGGAGAAAGGAATATAAAAGGACAGGATTACAGAAGATGTAAGATGGTAATCGGCATTGCATTTAAATTTTTGAAGTTTGTAGGTGGCAAGCAAGAAACTAGAAGTAAGTTCCACAGGTAAGAAATGTGAGAAAAGATCCTATTACAATATAAAGTCTTCCTGTAACCAATGTACTCATTTTTATTTAAGGTCCTAATGAGTCACAAACTATGAACTCAAAAATTGCATTGATAAATATTGTACTTCTGATTTTAAAATAATTATAACAGAGCACACTCACATGTGTTTAAAAATCACCATCACAACGATCATAGTTACAATAAGTCTGTCTTTGTAACTCACCCCTGAAGATGATCTTAGAGAAGATCAAAAGTTCTTGGGTAGAAGAAACTATGGTTCTTTCCTTGATGAATATCATCTTAACATCAAGAAAGTGATTAGAGAACTAGGAAGGATTATTATAAAGATAAATAGACATAATATGTCTATATTATTCAAGGAAACCTGTTTGAATGAAGATATGCTGCCTCTCTCCCTCTCTCTGAGCTGTGATACAGCGAAACAGTCTGTCTGTGGATGACAACAATTATATATATATATATATATATATATATATATATATATATATGCAATATAGAAAAAACAAACACTTAAAAACATTTTAACCTTTGAGGAATGGATGTGGGCTACAAAACTGTGTAGTCAAAATGAAAAATAATATATCAACTAAAATTAAATGGGAAATCATAAAAACGTACCCCATATAATATTAATTATAGAAAATGTAGACTGTATTTAAGAGAAAAATTTTATATAATAAATTTCAATAATCAAATTAAATTATTAAACAAGTAAAATGTATTATTGGTTAATTGCAGATATTTTAATAAATATTTACAACTTAACATACTAATATCATATAATATAACAAATACAACAGGAAATATTTAAATAATAATATAACATAATATAATAAACACAATACAATTCATAGATATATATAAAAACAATCAAAGATGTACATACAAACAAAAATAACAATGAAAGAATGTAGAAGCATAAAAACATGTCCATAACTGAGTTAAAAAAAGATGCAAATATGAAAATTGGAAAAAAATGGATATTCATTATAATTAGAAATATTTAATATATGGATTAACCCCTTGAAAAGTGGATATATTATCACAAAACATTGGAGTCAGGGAAAAGTAATTCTTTTCTATAGATATTATATATATATATATATATATATATATATATATATATATATATATATTACCAATTTGTAACTGGTAGGGATAATTCCAAGGAGAATATTAAATCTAGGGAGAGCTCAATATAGACTACAGAGAATTATAATAATAATCAAGATGAAAACCTTTAAGATTTATTTTGGTTATAATTTATTTCTTGAATATCTATATATTCGTCTCTTCAGACTAAAATCTCTTAGTAAATGGAGACAATACCCTGGATTGATATATTAGATTGACAGAGGGAAGGGAAAGCAAGAGAGAAGAGAAGAGAGAAAGAGGGGAAGAAGAAAAGTGATGGATGGTCAAGTTCTTTTAAAAAGTGAGATAGAGACAGGGTATGGAAAGAAAAGGGAAGAAGGAAGTAATGAATGGGTAGTAGTAAGCCTAAAAAGACCTGACCTGGCCAAGAATTTTTTCCTTAAAGTGTGGGACTTTGTACATCGGGTTATACAGCAAATTGAGCAATATGGCCTGTTATTTTAGGCAGGACAAATCAACCCAATTCCAAATTAGTTAATCTAATAAAAGGGTCCTTAATACAAATAATAAAATATTCAAATGCTAACCAGTTGTTAAATCAACAGAACAAACTGACATAAGAACAAATTTAAAATCCCCTAAAATCTTTCTTTTCTGGGGGGATGCACACTTGAAGTGTTGATTCATTTATATGGGTAATAGATAATAGCACATATGGGTGTACATGCATTCATGTGTATGTATGTATGTATGTGTGTGTGTATGTGCGGATTTGTGTTGATATTGCGTATCACACGGTTTTGTGTTTTTTGTGTGTTTCTTCATAAGTAGATGCATCTATGACTATCTTGCCAATGTATACAACATTTATAATTCTAAATTAACATCTTTTGTATCCTTATCATCATCTTACTGAGTTTTTAGTTTTAGTTTTCTAATTTTACTTTTATTATTTATCTGTATTTAAAATCCCTTCATTTATTTTTGATACTATTATCATTATTGTAATTTTTTTACAATAAATTATAACCAAAATGAATCTTTAATGTTTTCTTCTTGATTATTATATATATATATCAATATATATATATATATTGTGTATTTGGGCAGCAATTCCTTATTTATACAAGTTTTGTTGAAGATGACTGACAAGGCACTGCAATTAAGTATTTTTTTTTTTAGATGCATACAAGAGATTTCTTTTTCAGGTATAAAGTGTGTAAGAACTGCCCAAATGATTAAAATAATGAAAAACATAATAATAAAAAACAAATAACCAATTCTTAATAATATTAATTATGAAGATGGCCACAATGTGCTGATCCTGTTTGGGAATTAAAACTACTATTGTTAAAAAAAAAAAATTTACCATCACATCAACACATTAAGACAAACAAAAACATTTTTTAATAAAAAAACTTGTAGTTCAAACGAATAATTTATTTTATGGAAATATTTCGGCTAGATGAAATATTAGATGAAAGAGCAGTTACAAGTAATGGCAATCTGATTTACAAAATTAATTGCATGAACTGCTCAACAAGTTATGTGGGCATGACTTCAAGATCATTGAAAGAACAACTGGATGAAAATTGAAGACTTTGTGATAAGGTAATTTCAAATGAAAACGAAAAACAAAAATTGGAAAAAAACTTCAGCAATTGCATTACATGCCATTGCAGAAGGTCACAGAATTGATTTCAACCATCCAGAAATAAAATTGATGAACCAAAAGCATTTCAATTAAAGAGTAGCGGAACAAATGGTAATAGCAAAAAAAAAAAAAAATGCCTGCAATAGGATAGATGCAGCAGAACTCCATCCTGTCTGGACCTCTCTGCTCCAAGGAAAAATATGATATGGAAAAAAAAATGCAAATTTGTAGTCTAAAAAACAAAATTCCTTTTTTTATTATGCCTGAACTTGCTCTTACTTTGTAAACATCATCAACTCAGTATTTTTTTTCCTTGATTTGAATTCTTAAGCATTTCTAATTTCTTTGCACTGTTTTACTCAAATTAAGGAGTGACCAAGATTGGCAACTGCTAGTCAAAATATTTCCATAAAATAAATCATTCATTGGAACTACAAGTTTTTTCTTTTAATTATGCAACTAACTACCAACGGAGACAAGCGTCCAACTTTCAAACGAAAACATCCTTGTCAATGGCTAAAGTACTTTCATCTAAAGATCATTGGGTCAGTTCTTATGTACTCTATTCCACCCCAAATCTCTTGTACATATGCAAGAAAAATATAATAAAAATGTTAATTGCAGTGCCTTGATTCAAATATCACAAAAACACTGTATTTTCATTCAATAAGTATTAACATTTTTATTTTATTTATTTTTTATTCATTTTAACAATATGAGTGTGTGTGTATATATATATATATATATATATATCATTAATAACACTAAATTCTTACACTGGCCACTGATGCACCATGCTCTGTCATAGGTTGACATTTTATTTATCAAAAATTAATCCAGTTCACACACATATAGATCAACATGTCATGTGTAACCAAAATAACATGAGACAAATTTTAATAGATACCACCAAAATATTATATAAGACTCAATTCAAAGAAAAACTTAAAATTCTGGAAGCTGTAGTAATACAAAGAAAGCAGCCAATATTAAATAGGGTATCTTTCTCCAGAGGAGATTGTATACTGTAATGTCTACATAAAAAAAAAAAATCATGTAAAAATTAAGTTTGACTGTTATAAATGATGATGTCACCTTTAAGTGACCTGAAATTGGTTCCAGCTAACAAAGGAACACCGGAATTAGCTAAACACAATTTAATAAATGGATAAAAATGCAATCCTTGATAATGATTATTGTCACAGTCAAAAGTATTCAGATTCAAAACAAAATGAACTTTGAAAAGTTTACAAAATTGTTTAAAACAACTTATTCATATTGTTCAACAAAACTTGTTTAAACAAATTCTTGCTGCCTAAAATATATGTTGACTCATGTAAGTTGAAAACTTGGACACAGTAATTATATTAATTTTAGAAATTTTGTACATCTGCAGCAAGTATGTTTGTGAAAGATTATTTGCAATTTAGAAAAAAGTTAGTTAAACTTAATAGATATAAAATGTTCCTATTTTCAATAAATTATGTTTAAAGAATTAAAGGGACTTTTAAAAAAATTTTCTCGAAACATACTTTCATGAACATTTTTCCAATTGTCAATAATTTATAAGTCTGTCAGGATTATATATATTTATATATAAATAAAATACTGTTAACATTTTTTTCATTTATTTTCTACCCATTCTGAAGGATTTCTATCTCTAAACTTGGACACTTAAAGCAAAGAACATAAAATATTAAACAACTTTTTTTTAAAAGTCACTTATTTTCTTTTTCTTTTTTAGTCATGAGCAATGCCAACTTGGGAAAAATATAATAAGATTTTATTATTCTAAACACACACAAATATATTCACACACAACTCATTTTTCGTCTTCAATCTGATGAGGCCTAACACTGACAAAATGTGTCGGCAATAACTAAGAAATATTTTCCAATTGTCATTTTTATCCACTTTATCTTATCTTTAGAATTATTCTGAGAAATTTGATAATATGTCGAAATGGAAAATTAAAACAAATTCTTAGTAAAAGAAAAAGTTACCACTATCCAGAAGGAAGCTTATACAGGAGTGCGACCTTTTTAATATTTTGAATTTGATGTAACTACAAAACATTTTGATTTTAAACTTCCCTTGATAAAGTCGGATTGACAAAATGTGTCAGTAGTGACTAAGAAATATTTTCAAATTGTCTGTTTTATCCATTTGTCTTATCTTCAGAATTATTCTGAGAGATTTAACAATATTTCGACATGGAAAACTAAAACAGATTCTTAGTAAAAGAAAAAGTCACCAATAGTGTCCGCTTTTTAATATTCCAGATTTGATAGAGAGCTTATTGCTATATACCTCGCAATTTTACATTTTCGGCATGTGATAGAAGGCTAGCAAGTGTTGCTACTAATGGACCATAAACCTTTATGTGGCGACTTTCATAGCCTCAATCCAGCAAAATCAGAAAAACAGTATAAACAACTAGCATTACTGAGTACATAGCCAACATAGAGCATATGAAAGGACAAGAAAGTATAGTAGATGATTATTTGTCACAACCCACCTTAGCAATTAAGTGCGATCTTTTTGACCTACCAGGAATAGTAGACAATCAAGCTGTAGATTCAGATATTCACAATTTTCCTAACCTGAAAAATATAGTATTAATGATAATATATTTGTACTGTGTGATACATCCACTTCTACTGAATCAGCCAAACATTGTGATAATAAATCCTTATATATATATTTATGTATAAATGTCTCACTTTGTTTTTATGATGTATATCTGTATATTTTACTAATCACAAGAACAGGAGTTATACAAGGCCCATCATAACATATTTAACACCTTATCTGAAAGTTGGAAAAGTATAATAAAAAACAGACAGACCGTGTCAGTTCTTTTTAATCAAAAATCTTCCTCATAGTATCTTTTCATATTTAGTGAACTTGATGGCTCTTGTTTTTTTTACATTTTTAAGTTTTCAAGGATTCTAAGTGACATAATTTAACCTGATGAATTTTTATAAGCATCTTGTAAATGAGCATCTATTTTTAATCATTTTGTTTTTTTTACAGATACATATTCATTTTTTGACTAACTTTATGGGTAAAATTACAGACAGGTTTTTCAACCCCACCATAAGCTGACATAAACTTTCCGAAGGTGACTGGTCTGTAGATAAGAATTAACTCTTCAACCACCTAACCAATATGGCTGCCCCCAGCCGTTTCCATAGTAATTAATGTTGCAAGAGACCATACTTATAAACATGCACAAACCACAAGATAGCTTATTTTTAAATTTTCGCTTGAGGATGAAATGGGACTCGACACCTTAATTCAACTTAATTTCAATAATTATATTGAAGGTTTCGGCTCTCGTTTTTGAAACATGAGAACTATTATGTAGCAAAGGAATCATATTTTTTTTTTTAAATATTATAATATAAGCTCTACTTCTGTATGGAGCACTGTCTTTTTAAAAATAAAAGCAAAAATAGTAAAGAACTCCGGATTATTTACCTAACGTGTTCTTTCCTATTTTTCTGCATACCTGCACATATATATATATATATATATATATATATAATTATATATATGTGTGTGTGTGTGTGTGTGTGTGTGTGTGCAAGCCAGAGTAAGCAAATAATTATATTTAATTTTTATATGTTTACATTTGGTTTTATGTTTGTATATATGTATATTCATGTGTGTGTTTGTGTATACATGTGTTTGTTTTGTGTATGCGACTATATCTGTGTGTTTATAGATAAAACATCTTTATTTTGTTTATAGCTGTCATTCCCTCTCATTAGTTTTGAACCACTATTCTGCAAAAGGTTTTAGGAAACAAAAATGCATTTAATCTTTAATGTATTTGATATTCTTTATTGGGTTGACTAAAAAGTTTGTTCTGTGTTTATCAATAGATGGCATTAGGAGCATTCACTTTTGTAACAGGTTGTCGCATCAGTATGTATTTTGTTTTTTAATTGTCAAAATTGATGTACTTTTGTTTATTGTTTCCAGCATTGGAAATGTAACAAACTATGAAACATGTTTTACATATTTTGCTTTTTTGTTTTAAGAAAGATAAAAAACAGTTTGTGCAGTTTATGAAGACATCCTTGTGAAAGATCAAATATATCAGAAATGTTTTTTTAATGCTTTCTGCTAGAGATGTTTTGCAGGATGATACTCCCAATTAAAATAAATCAATTAAAATAGACATAAAACAAAAATTAAGGCATTAGTTGAGAATAATCAACATTATATAATGCAGAAGAATGCTTGTGTGTGATTTCTGATTTAAATGTTATGAAAATGTTCCATTTTTTAAACAAGGTTTGACAGTTGTGGAAAAGTGGATACTTTACAACAATGTGGAGTTGAAGAGATTGTGGAGCAATCAAAAACAACAGTCTGTAATCATAGCAATGGCTGATCTTTATCCAAACGAGGTAATGCCATGTTTTCTGGTGGGATTTAAAAGAAGTCCTCTGTGAGTTCCTTCAGAGAAACAAATGTGAGAATTGAAAAAGTCAGCTTCCAAATTAAGACAATTCAAAACTTATCGATAAAAAGCATCTGAAATTAGTTATGAGGAAGAGAAAGTATATAATATTCTCTAAAGATAATATTAAGCAACATGCTTCTTTGGTGATAAGGAAAAAAATATTCCAGCTTGGTTGGAAAGTTTTCACTTCTCTGCTGTATTTACCAGATATTTATATAGTTACCTGCTTGCATCATAACTGGAGCATTAAATGGCAAAGCATATTGGATGACAAAGCACCAAAATCCAGATTCAGGTCACCAACTGACAACATGCAGAAATGTCAAAGATATTTTCAATTTTTTTTTTAATCCTGAATGTTTATATATGTTGATAAAGTGTAAATCTAGGTTTTGTATTGGAACAGTTTGTAAATAATTTCAGTAATTTCCAATATCCGATGCCAGAGGAACACTTTTAGTATGTTCCTTTGATTGTGTTCAGGATGTTTATAGTTTTCATCTATATTTGTAAGTTGTGAGCATCGACTTTTGTAAAGTTTTTGTAATAAGTTTTTATAATAATTGAAAGTTTTTTGAAAGTTTTTATGCATGTATAAATGTAAAATACTCATCAGACCAATCTCAGTGTAGGTGTTTGATGTATAACTTGATATGAATTTTTTAGAATTGCATTATTTCTTTTGATCAATTTAAACATGTGAATTTGAGTTGTCAGCTTATTTAAGAAGTAATTTGAAGTGCCACTGTTATTTTCTTCTCATTTCAATCCTGCATTGATCTTTTGATTGTATGCTGTGTGTACAACTCATAGTTATCTTCAGAGAGAAAGACAAACAGGTGTTGCTTGTCTACTCTGCTCAGAAAGTTAAGGATGAATTTTTTATAGACACTCACAGTGTTTACCTTGACCGTCAGTCAAAGCTGAAATGATGTAATGTATTGTTTTAATATTCTCTTTAGTGACCTGAGTGAGAACTTGTCAAGGGAACAGCTTTTGTTGTAAATGTGTTGAATCCAGTTTTTAACTGTTTTATAATTAAAAAAATGATAATTATTTCTCTGCTTCTCTGTAATTTCATCTTTGCATATTTTTAAGTGTTTATGCATCTTTTTGATATATTGCCATCAATTTTATTTTATTTTTCTTTAAGATTCTTTATCATTGTGGTTACTTTAAAAATAAAAAAACAAAGTTTTAGCCATTTTCATAACAATTTCATGATTTAAATATGTCTGCAATTAAAAGAAAATTCTAAAAAAAAAGTTCCATAACTTAAACAAATCTGAAAAAATATATAAAATTTCAGTAATTTAAACAATTATGAAGTAAAAAAATCTCCCAAAAAGAAATTTAAGATATTTTATAAGTTATATAACTTAATCATGTTTGAAGTTAAAAAAAAATCTAAAAAAAAGAAAGGTTTTTAAACATTTTGTAAGTGTTCCATAATTTAAACAATTCTGAAGCTTAAAAAAAAATGACTTTAGCTATTTCATAAGAGTTCTATAACTTAAAGACATCTGAAGTAAAAAAAAAAAAATCATGCAAACAAAAAAAGAAATGTCTTATTCTCTACACAATTTCAGCTTTAGTTTGCAACGAAGAATATTTTTCAGTTATGGTTCATGTTGTAATGTCTTCTAGTCTGTGACTCCATACCAAGTGATGACTGACTTATTTAGGCAAAATAGGGAAAGTCATTTTGCCTATGTCACTACACCTCCCAGAAACAAATAGGTTTTTATGCCCTTCATTGATCTGTGACTTCTCCAAATAATATTACAAGTTCTTATCTCTCTCTCTCTCTCTCTTGAGGTGTGTACCTGGTTCTTTTAATTGGGGATCTAGGTCTGGACTCATTTTCATTCTAATCTTCCAACTCCATGTTGGATTCATGCAAACTATCCTCCATAGTTTCTTTACTACTATGTTCACTACTTCCATCAGAAGCACTCATGCTTTACTTCCTTTCAGGCTTCTCTTCCATCTTGACTTCTTCATCATCAATTCTAGGTCTTATTTGATCAGAATGAGCCAGAAAATCCACTGTCCACTTGTTGCTACTTCAGGACTTGATTCTCTGTCTTTATTATACCACATCTTTTCATTTATTGAATAGGGCATTGTTATAGATGATCTAATTTGTCTGGAGAGGAACTTTGCATTCTACCAGCATGTGGAATAGTTCTATAACTCAGTAATAGTCTTGGTAGGTAACTATCTATGGTGTCTCTGGATTGGGAAAATGCCTTCAACCTCATTTTCACCATCTGCACCATTCTTTCTTCAATTTCATTCAATTGCAGGTGGTATTGTGATGTTTTATAAAGAAGGCATCCAATTTGTTTTAACCACAAAGTTTCATCACAAAATTCTGGTGCATTGTCAGAGACTAAAGTTTTTGGCACCTCATTTCTGGAAAATATTACTTGTAATACTTGTGACTGTTTTCCTATTCTGAACTCTAACTTTTTCAGGCCATCCAGAGAATGAGTTGACCAAAATTAGAAATAGTCCTATGCCTTTAATATGTGCATGATCCATATGAATGCAGGCTCATGGCTCTTTTTCTTTAGGCCATAAATGTATCTTGATTTAGCAAAAGTTTTTTATTTTTTTATATTTTGTGCATTTTTGTATGTATTTTTCTACATCACATGAATACCCAGACCACCATGCTTTCAGTCATCTCTATGTTACTGTTATTTCACAATGAATATCGTTGTGTACACTTTTTACTACATCTTTTCTAGTGGTATTAAAATATCTCCATTGCATATAAAATTTGTCTAGAGAGTTAATCTGTGCTTTATGTCTTTTTACGGTCTCTCTGCTCTAGAACAATTACTCCATTTGTTTCTTACTTAATACCAGATTCTGTAAGGTTTTAAATGCAAAACTCTCTCAGGGTAACACATCTGTGAAATATTTTATCTTCTGAATTGTCTGATTTTTCTAATTGTTCATTTTTTAACTTTAATCTTGAAAGTATCTACATATGGAATAATTTCCTTTCACATATTTGATATTGAAGTCAAAAGCATTGAGCATTATGGCCCATCTTAAAATTCTAGATGTAATTGTAGGTAAATCCTTCCTGAGGTTAAAAATAAACCCTAAAGGTTTATGGTTTGATTTAAGCAGAAACTTCCTGCCTAATAAAAATTGTCAAACTCTATCTGTGCTCCATATGATAGCTAATGCTTCTTTTTCAATATTTGAATAGTTAGCCTCAACTGATGTTAACCTTCTAAAAAAGTACATTATAGGATGACCTTCTTGAGACAAAATCACTGATATGGCATGCTCACTTGCATCCATAGTTAGCCACTTCCTTTTAGCGTCAAAGATTTTTACAATGGTTTTTTATAACTCCTTTCTTTAAATTTTCAAATACTGTATTCTGCTATTGAGTCCATTTAAATTTGTTGTTCATTTTTCATAACTTTACAAATGGTTCTATTAATTCACTATACTTTGACAAATATCTACTGTAGAAATTGGTTAACCCTAAAAAAGATTCCATTTTTTTTTATTTGTAGGTATAGATACCTCTACTATTTCTGCTTTTCTTTTATGTTTGCAAACAGATTGGAAATGTTTTTTCTTTTCACAATTCCAGCATACTTTTCTTAAATCTGAACTTTTTTCTTGTCTCATTCATGCTTTTTTATCACAGTATTTACATCACACAAAGTAATTCGATATCCTGTATGCTTTGGCATTACTCTTGGATGTATCGAATTTATCAATTAACTGTAATTGTTGCAAAAACTCTATAGATGCATCCAAGGATATTTCAGTCAGTTGTAGCCATTCCAAAATTTTGTGTTTGTACAAAGCATCATAAAAACCTTCAATTAATCTCAACCATATCAACTCATCTTCAATGGTCATTTCTCCAGTACCAAATTTTTCAAATTCACAGAATCTGGTGGCTTCTCATAGCTTGTGTACATACTGTATTATTGTTTTATCTGACTCTTATTTGCTCGCAAAAAATTTTGTCTTCTCAGTAATAACCAACTGCTTTTTCAGTCACAAATTTCTCTTTATAATGTCCAAATTTGTGAAAAGGTTAAATCCTCCAATTCTCTGGGATATGCCATGACTGATGGCTTCACATCTTGCCAAAAGCCAAAAAGAGATCTGCAATCTCGTTTTCCACTCCTGCAACTTTGTGGTCTTCTAACTTCTTGGTCTCTGCCTGGGCAGCAAAAAAAAAAACAAAACAAAAAGACAAATCCATGTTTCCACAAAGTTTGGCTCATCCATTGGTGTTAGAAATTCTATTGGTGGTGGCACATTGTTGTCATGTCTTTTAGTCCGTGATATAGATGTTCTACCTCTGTACTGAGTGATAACTGACTTATTATTATTCAGAAGTCCATTTAATAGTCAAAAGTCCATTTTGCCTATGTCACTACAGTTCAAATATTGTCTGGTCCAGTGCTTGAGATTATAAATTTAAATGTAGTTGCACCAGTTTCTTGTAATCTTGGAATTCATGTTTGAAAAATAATAATGACAACCTGATGTTCTATTTCTATATCAGGATTTTTAAACAAAAATTGTTAAACTTGTCAAAATGACAGAGATAAACATTTCCAAGGTTTGAGATTTTCAGTTTTGTTTTATTGGGAGCAAAAACTAATTTTTCAGTGAACAGAATCCTTATAATAGAATTGGATGAGAAATTGACAATTTGTCTTGACTCTTGACTAACGTCCTGCATCCATTTGGCATTTTCAGGATATTTTGTTTTGTTTTTATGTTGTTCGTCATTTTTTTTACTTCAAAGGACAAGTACTCAAATTTGCAGACAATGCAGGTTTGTTTGTTTGTTTTTTTTAAGTATAAAGCAGTCATCTGCTGAGACTTTCCACAGTCTTTGATTTATGGTCTTGTGGGATTTACAATGATTTTTAAGTTCTGCTAGGGATTTTACACTCCAAAGATCATAAAGCAAATAGCTTATTTTCATTATTAAAGAAACAAACAATTTCAGTTTAATTCATACAGATGTGAAATTTATTTTAAGACATTTGTATTTAACTGCATGTGTCTGTATTTCCATTTGATTGCATTTCCGTGAGACATCATCATATTTTCAGTTGTATCAAAGTTGCACTAATTCAATCACACACCCAAATTTTCTCCTAGGCTTCTGATACAGCAAAAAAATATGAAATAAAATAAATAAAATTTTCTAGTTTTTGTTAAACAGTTTAACGGAGCAAATAAATTGCTCCAATTGAAGATCCCATCAGTTTGTTTGTGGTACTTTTGCATTTAGTCATTTTGAATTACCCCAGGAAGAAAGTCGTAAAAAAAATGTGAAACATTTGAGAGAATGATCGGTAGAGCAGATGTTAAGGGACATAACTCTTTTGTTTATAATTAGGTAACGTTTCTTGTTGGAGTTGATTCCCTTGTTCTGATTATTGGGAATCAAATTAAAATAAAAAGAATTAATTTTTGTTGTCTAATGAAGGGCATCACCAAAACTGAGAGATTATTCATATTAATATAAGAATTTTGAAAAGTAACCAGATTCCAAAAGAAGAAAGCTATTTAGAAATACCAAAACATCAAAAACAGTTTTCAAGTGATTTTCTTAGCTTTCTTTTCTCAGCTACTTCGATTTTTTGAAGGCTGTAAAAACAATTTGAATCCAGTAACGAAATCCAACATAAACCTGAGTAAAAAGATTTTTTTATTTATTTATTTCTTCTCATAGTTTAATGTTCGTTTTTTTAATTCTTTTTAAAATGCAATTATATACGTTTTTTTTCTTTTTAGGTAATTTCTGTGAATTTTGTTATCAGCGGCATTTTGTTTGATTTTTAAAGATAAAGTATTTTTATTTCATTTTTAAAAAAATTGAGATTTTGAAATATTATTTTAGAATTTTAGTTAATAATTCAAAACCACTTCTTGAGATTTAAATCATTTATTTTGTCAGTAAATTTGTTATAGTTTTTAACAATTTCTTTGTTTTTTTTTTTTAATGTATATATTGTTGACATTTAATTCATATTTGGAAAAAAGACAATAGTTTCTTACATTGCTCTCATCAATCAATATCAATGAAATTTTTTTGATCACAAATCCAATTCACTGCCAAAGTAAGAAGATATGGGTTTTAAACGTTATTTGGGCATATTGTTATTGTGTGTGTGTGTGTGTGTGTATTTTCACTCTGTAAACAAAAGCATGCAAAAACTTGGGTTTCTACTTTGAACTGTTTTTTTTAATTTTTTTTTTTTATAGAAGAAAATGTAGGGAAACAAAGTTTTCAAGTTTTCAAAGTTTTCTTGGGTATGTTCATTTTGTTTTTCTAGTCCAGAAGTAAGTTAGGGTAAGTTATGATGTGGATTGTTTGGTTGGGCTCAAATCGCCCTTGTGTTGAGTTGGGAGGAGCAAAGTACAGGTTGTACTTATTTCATTCCTCAGTCTATTTGGAAAAAGAGACATTCTCCAGCAGGAACATCTTCATCCACATGATGCTACATCTTGCCAAGTGTGGTAATAAAATTTCCAGATCTTTTATTAATAAAGCATCATGGGAAAATGTATTTCTCCTATTTTTTATTCATCATTATCATTTTATTTATTGATTTCATTTCATTTTCTCACAAAGATGCAGCACAAAGAAATTTCATACAAAATATTTCTTCAGTTGCTTTGGGACAAACAAGGCTTTCACTGTCTTTATCAGCATCCATGAGTCGTCTTGAAACACTTTCAGATACATTGCCAGAGTAAGAGATATCCTAGGGTAAAGAATTTTCTTATATCACATCAACCACACATTCACTGTGTTTTTGTAACAAATTGTTTTCAACCAGTTTCTTGCCAGGGAAAGAAAACCTGCAAAAGATATTGCAAGTTTCCTCAGAAGCATCCACATAGTTTTTCTCCAGAGCTATTTGAATAGAACTCATTTTCAGTAGTCATAAATGTTGTTATTTTATGAAAATATGAAGAACAAATTTTGTTATGTTAGGAAAATTAAATTGTATGGTTTCCAATGAAACATACATAACATATTCTGTCAATGTTGGTAAATTATTTTATCAGAAACTCTGGCACAAAGAAATTTCTTCTGCAATATCTTATAAACAAGCTCCACTGGGTTAAGCATCTTCAGATTTCTTTTTCTGTATTATTGTTGTCTTTGAGTTTTCTAAAAAGGATTTGATAATTTCATGAAGAAAGATATTCCATGCTCTCTGCTTGAAGAGACTAGAAAAATCAGTGTATGAAATGTGTTGGGAGTGTATCTGCCATTTTGGATAGCTAAAGATAAGCTGTTGGATTTTTTTCTTTAAATATTGCTTCAGTTTATAACAAAATTTATACAATTTTACTTCAGTCATTTATTTATTTTTTTTTTTTTAACTTAGAGTCTATTTGCCAAGTTTTTTTTTGTATATTAATTCTTGAGCAAAATTTTCTTGCTGAATTTTGGCAGATTTAGATGACACTGGTATATTGTTTAATATTAAAAAACAAATTCCTGCTTTCATAGTAACCTCATCTATTTTGTTAAGAACTATAAAAATTTAGAATTTCAATAAAATGCAATAATTGAATTGGTCAGAAATGTTTGCTCTATTTTTTGTTGTCTAATTTAACAAACTTCATTCAAAAAGATGACTTTTGATTGCATCACAATAGCTGTCATATCAGCATAGATATTTTTTTTATTTTTTTATTTTGGCCTATTGATTTTAATAATGAAAGAAAATGTGTAACATTCTCAGCATTGCTTATTCATTTAAAAAAAAGTAAAAATGCAACTCAATACCCTGAAAATGGATTTATGCAGTTGACAGAGAATGTACTGTGAACGATGAAATATGTCAAAAGTGGTTTGCCAGGATTCATGCTGGAGATTTCTCATTGAATGATACTCTATGGTTGGGTAGACACTTGAAAGTTGATTGTAATCAAAATCAAAACATTACTTAAGATTACTCAATATGAGATGATGCTGGGTGTTGGAGGAATAGCTAACATATTAAAAATAGCCAAAGTGTTTGCACCAGCTTAATCTCATTGGTATCTCATTTTCATATGTTAGATGAAAAAAAAAACACTTGACTGCATTTGGGTGTGCAATTCACTCCTTAAATATTATGAAATATTGTTTGTAGCAGGTGATGAAAAGTGGTTACTTTACAGCAATGTAGAACTGAAGAAACTGTGGTACCAAAGTTATTTTCCTCCAAAGAAAGTGCTCTATGATGAGCTCTTTCCAGAGAAACTAACAAATGATTTAAACAAATATCACTGCGACTGAGAGCAACTGAAGACAGTAAATGTTAAGAAATATCCAGAATTAGTTCAGAATGAAGATATAGTATTCCAGCACAATAAAGTTTAATCCCTTTGTTTCTTTGGTGACCAGGTAAAAATTGTTACAGTTTGGTTGGTAAATTTTTACTCATCTACCATATTTATGAGATTGTGCACAGCTGAAGGATTTTTATTTCAATCTTTACAGAATTCTCATCATTAAGATAATTTCAATTCCTTGGGAGATTGTACTATGTGCAGTTCCTTTATGTCAAAGACAGAAAATTAATTTCTTTCAGAAAAAGAAAATATCAAGTTTTCTCAAAGACTGCAGAAGACAGTACAATAAAAGTTAAGGTAATGTCCCAAATGTACAAAAAAAAAAAAATTATATTTTTTA
This sequence comes from Acanthosepion esculentum, assembly GCA_964036315.1. NCBI lineage: Eukaryota > Metazoa > Mollusca > Cephalopoda > Sepiida > Sepiidae > Acanthosepion > Acanthosepion esculentum. The sequence goes on from OZ038518.1 coordinate 47,264,863, forward strand.
TAAACTGAACAAACTTTTTAGCCAACCAAATAGATTTGATAAAAACTTTGACATTGACATAACTTCATGAGATAATTTTTTTCAAATGGTATATTTTATATATATATATGTCTGTGTGTGTGTGTGTGTGTGTATACATTTTTTAAATAAAATCCAGAAAACATAATATTTACACTGTATGTGGCTCCATCAAAGGATATTGACCAATGTATTAAAAAAATCAATGTTAGCCTGTGTTTGGCTGAATTATATTTCATTTGAATGTTTAATAATTTATATTGTGTGTATGTATGTATGTATGTGTGTGTGTGTGTGTGTGTGTGTATTTATAGATATAAACAAACACACTCAACAAAATTAAATTTCAAACCAGTCACAACATATTACTATGCTATTCCACAACTCGCATATCAAACTTCTATGTAAACAAAACTGGATGTCATCTTTATATATATATATATATATATATATATATAATATATATAGTTTACGAAAAACTAGGTAATCCGTATGGGAAGACCCAATGAGGATAGAATCCAGAGAGCTCAATGTAAATCAAAGCTAATAATTTAAATAAAAACAGATTGCTTTAAGGTTCCATATAATAAATTATTTCACCACAGCCCTTTTAATAAATCTGATGATCCGCTGTCCTTTAAAAGGGCTGTGGTGAAATAATTTATTATATGGAACCTTAAAGCAATCTGTTTTTATTTAAAATATATATATATATATATATATATATATATATATATATATATATATATGATTTCTATAAATGGTTTGTTTTTTGTAGGTATATAATTGCATAGTTTTTACTTCATAACATCTTTATATTTCTATTATTATTATTAATATTATTAGTATCAGTATTATTTTGTATATTTTTATTTTATTCTATTTTTTATTCATTTTAAATAATGTCATATTTTTTTAAAAAAAAGAAGATTTAGATGAAAAATATTTTTTATATATATTCTTTTGAAAAATTCTTTACACTATTATTCTTTTTATTTTTATTTTTTTTAAAAATACAAGAAATGACATAATTGTGGATGGCAACATGCACCAGACAGAATATCTATTCAATTGTATACAGAGTTTGGCCTGTTCTTAAATTGTCTGCTGAGTCCAATTAGTTCCCTTTCTTTCCTTGTCTCTATCTCTTTCCTATATTACTATCTGAGGATTACTTACTACTTCACTGTGGCCATCCTAATAATTAGGTCAACATGTCTATGCCACAGTATATCTGTTTTAACAAATTTGTGCCTTCCAAGCTTTGAATACGTCTACTTCCCTTCCCATTCTTTCCATTACTACCCCCTCTCTCTCTCTATATAATCTCTCATCCCCTTCCTTACCCCAATTTTGAATCTGCCTCTCCATTATCTCCTCACTCTCTGAATACATACCCTTGGTCGTCTTCCCTCCCGCTATTTTGAATCTGCATACTTAAACATAATTTAGGTTCAGATTATTTTTTAAGCCTGGTAAAATTATTTATCCATTTATTTGTGTCATGTTCCGGTCTGAAGAGTTGAAATTGAAATATCGATTTTAACGAAATAAATATCACCATGGTCATTTATAGTAGTTCTTTTCTCTCTCTATCTCTATATATATATAGCACTTTGATCTTTTAAGTGACATCTGATGTGTCTACTCATGGAGGTAGTAGTATGTCTGATATAGGTAACTGATTTATGACAAGAAACAGTCTTGTACTGGGCAGGGCAATTGATATACTATATTGGTCATCCTTAGTTTAGATTTGATGGAGTCATTTTGATTAGTGACAACAAGGTTTGTTGTTTTCCATTTTCTGTCATATAAGTTTTTGGGGAATTACAGCAGAAATATGGTGTCTAATGATTCTTCATATAGCAAATTTGTCCTGCTTATAATTATTGTGCAACACAAAAACAAAATACATCTTCATCAGTCAAAACCTGAAGAGAAATTAGCAACACCTAAAACAAACTCCTTTGAAAATGGCTAAAGAAGTGGCTGAATGCGCTTGGGACAATGGACAATATAGAACATTTTTACACTCCCACCAAATGGAGAAAAGTAAGAATGCTGGAAAAACTAAATAAAATATGAATTACATTTTCCTTGTCTGTTATATTTAACAAAAGATGTTTAAAAGAAAAGTTGCTGACCAAATATACATTAATATATGAAGCTATCATGGCATACTCTGATTGCAATGGAATCATTGGCAATATAATTCCTCCTGCAATTTGTCTATGATCTACCAAATGACTATCAAATTCATCACGTGCTCTCTGCATGCACACAATCACTGTAAATGTACACATGGCATCATAACAAAGTGCTGGAAGTGGTCATGGACTTAGTACACAATGTGAAGCAGCCAACAAACAGCCTGTAATGGCCAGAGAATGTAAAATCCATTTTTACAAGGATCATGATTTGTCGACCATAGTCAGGATCATTGAGTCAATACGAATGATCCTTTCCTTTAGCTGTATACTATGTGCTATGCCAGGGTTACATACAGTTTTTAATTCAGAGTTACTTTCTCCTAGACTGTTTGCCACCTAAAGCTAAAGAGCCCAGTCTGTCTTGTTATTTACACATAGCTGGGGGGAGAAGAGGATTCATACCTTTCCTAAAGGTATTAGCACATAAGAGAATGTAATGGATCTGACTGGAATTCAAACTCGGCTCTCTGATTCCTCAATCTGAGCCGCTATCCATTACTCCCCTGTGCCTCCATTTACAAGGAAAGTGAACGTTCTGTGCAGAAAACCCAAATAACTCCCAACATAATGCTACTGAATGGAGCTCAGGATTGAAGGGTGTTAGTGGATCTTACAACGCCTCTGCAATTTCTGGTATAAATCATCCAGAGAGACACACACCCTGACATTGTAACATGGTTTGATTCAAAGAAGTGTGTCCTCCTAGTAGAATTAATGGTTCCATGGGAGGAGAACATATAGGAGTTGTATGAGTGAAAGAAAAACCACTATGAATCACTACAATCTGACTGCATGGAAAAGGGGTGGACATGCCATGTGCTACCCACTGAGGTTGGGTGCTGTGGATTCCTTGGATGTTCACTAGTTTCCTTCCTTTTGAAGGTAGACATTACCGGCTGGTGCCTGAAGAGTGCTTCACATTGCCTCCAGACCACAGCTTAACAGGCATTGAGTTGGATCTGGTCAAGATCTAAAAATAAACAAATTTAAAACCATGCTCGCAACACAATGCTGCTTCTGACATGAAACACATCTGTTTACCTTCCATTATATGTCATTGATATCAGTCACTAGGAGAGTGCTGTGTTTTGTTTAACAATCAAAAGCGAATGCTTTTATTAAACACAATGTTGAAAAATCTGACTTGCACTTGCATAAAAATCGCAGAGACTGACATGTCTACCCCAAAAAACAATACCTTGTCTGGTGCCAAAAGCTGCTAGTGGTGCCTGAGATGGCAGTACTGCCTTAGCCACCGAAACTGTGTTACCGCTCCTGGTTGGTGGCTGATGAGGGCAGGGTATTGCATGTGCTTTCAAATGTTCTATGTAATATATATATATATATATATATATATATATATATATACAAGTTTATATTTTGGCCACATGTTTTCATTAAGACATGTCTCATTAAATAATTTAGACAAATTTTGTCTACTTATTCTTAATAGGATACTCTAAGATTTATGGATGAGTTTCTTAGTATCCTTATTGATGGAAAAAAGAAAATTACCATGTTGATATATATCCATTTTATTACCAAGTACTTTTGACATTATCACAATGTCATTTTCAGGGTCTTGATTTTGCTGAGACAAAATTGCTGTGTTCATTTGAAAATTAAATTTTTTAGTTAATTCATAGTTGAAAATATTAATAAATTTATCCATTTTGTTCAGAAGATTGATAAATCCTTTGTATAGTGCATTTAGTTTTTTTAAAGATTTTTAAACAATGTTGAATTTTTGATTTATTAATAATTTCTATACGTTTTATGTATAATTTCTTTCAGACAAATTAAACACTCTCAATAGTAGTAAACAAGATATGTACAATAAATTCAAGCATACAACCACTCTTGATCAACGGAAAGAAACTTGTCTAGAAATATGAGAGGATACTATTAAGAATATGTAGACAAAATTTGTCTAAATTATTTAATGAGACATGTCTTAATGAAAACATGCTGCCAAAATATACACAACTTAAATTACATGATCCAGCAGCTTGCCAGAATATCAACACCTGGAATTTTATATGTAACCTTGCGAAAAGACAAATTGAAATAGCCAATGACAAATTAAATACTCTCAATAGTAGTAAACAAGACATCTACAATAAACTCAAACATACAACCACTCCTGATGAAGTGAAAGAAGGAAACAGATCTCAGTCTAACATGTTTCCCTTTATTAAAGCTTCATCAAATATCAAGGTAGAAATGATAAAAAATGATAAAAAGCAAAGAGACGCAGATTAATGGTATATTGTATTTGGTTATTTCTTATTGGTTAGATATGTGTCACTTGTAATGAAGTAACAGATAATATTCAAATATATGTGAGGAACATTCTGGATGCTAAAGTGTGTAAAATTTAGTGAGACGCAGCAGGATGTTTTAAAAAATTTTGTTTGGTTTAATTTTTCATTAAAGCATATCTTGTGTATATTTTGTATATATCTTCATTAATTTTTGTATATTAGAAAGAGATAAGTTAGATTCATGAATAATGGATCTGTAGAAAAATGATGAAGTAATGTAGTTTTTTAAATGTATTTAGCCATCCCTGACATAAAGATCATTACCACCACCTCCAAGACCAATAGTCTTGGAGGTGGTGGTAATGATGATGGTAATAATCAAGATGAAAAAAAACAAACAATTCAAATGCCAGAGTTTATCAAATGCCTACAGTGGAATAACATGTACACTGGGGAGACATTACATAATCTAAAAACCTGCATCTAGGAACTCAAAAGAGACTTGCATTTAAACATTTAGACATTAGACATTCAAATTCTCTTGTTTTACACCCCAACAATGTGGGACGACATAACTTTAATTTCACCAAAATGCATCAATAATCACAAACTGAACCTACTTATTCCTGGAAAAAATAACCTTTTTGTGCAGAACAAAAGGAATGCAAAAATGGGTCATATTGATGCAAGGATTAACTTTTGATTAACAAAAGGATACTGGAAAACTGGAAGAATTCATGTAGAAATTTAAGCACTACTTGGATAGATTGCAAAAAAGCTTTTGTCAGTATCCCCCATGACTGGATCATTAAAGCTCTACAGATCTATAAAATTTCACCCCAAATCATTGAATTTATTAAGACCAGTATGCATACATGGAAGACATCCCTCATATTTGAGCATATAAATGGTAATATTAAAATAAATAAGCAGAAATCTGTGAGACATACAAAGGGGATTTACTTTCACCAATCCTCTTCTGTCTTGGTTTTTTTCCCTCTGTTCAAATTGCTTAACAATTTAAACCGAGCCTATAAATCTACAAATCTTCTTCTAAATGGATGACCTCAAGCTTTATGTGAGAAATAACAACAATCTCAAATCGCTACTGGAGATAGTAAAGGATTTCAGTGATGATATCGGAATGGAATTTGGCCTGAGCAAGTGTATCGAGACAACATTTAATGTAAAATTTGTCAAATCTAGTAATATAGTGCTAGGTATCAACATCTCAATCAAGAAACTACAACAAGAGGAAATTTACAAATACATAGGTATTCAAGAAGGAAATGACATACAACACTCAAAAATGAAGGAAAAGATAAGAAAAGAATGGTACCGTACAGTGTGTTTGATACTAGACAAAACTGAATTCATTGAATAATATAGATGCAATAAATTTGCTGGCAATACCTGATGTTACCTACAGATTTAGCATTATAAAATGGAACTTTACTGATACAGCCTGCATTGATTCCAAAATATATAAGTTATTAACTAAACATTGTATGCACCACCCTAAAGCTGATGTTGATGAAATATACCACTCTAGGAAAGTTGGTGGACACGGATTCATTCAGTTAGAAATATCTTTTAAAACAGGCCTAGTAAAATATTTAGAAACAACACCAAATAATTATCTGAAGGCTGCACTCAAGCATGAGAATGCTAAGAATATTTATATCATTAACTGTTATGGTCCAAGTTCGTGGTACCACGGTGATGGTCCAAGGTTAGAACCAATGAAGAAATAACTCGAACACAGGTATGGAATAACAAAGATATAATAAAACAAAAATATAATACAAAGAAGTAGAAGTATTAGTAATGACTATCAGATTTGGTTAGAGTGAACTATGTTGTCTCGACAAGTATCACTATTCCAATGTTCTTACAATTATCTCTCCTCCCTCTTGAGAGACACAGTATTTATCATGTCAGGAATAGTCCATTATTATTATTATGGGTAAGTTCCCATAAAATTAACCAAAGCCAAGAAATATGAAAATTCATTAAATGTAATAAATACTCAAGAAAATAAATATCCTGAATCTCCTACTGTTGCAGCAAAAAAATTAAGTCACTAGTGAAAGATCCTTACATTAAGACTCTTGAATGAAAATAGAGATCTAAACCCTTGTATGGAAAGTACCCAAAGCATCTGGATGAACCAGACATTGATGTTCAACAAACCCATCAATGGCTTAGAAGCAGTGGTCTTAAAGGGAAGACAGAAGGCCTTATTATTGCAGCACAAGATCAATGTCTTCCAACTAAAGCCTACAAGGCTAAAATCAACAAAGATGGCTAAAATCAACAAAGATGGCTCAAATCCCACCTGTCACTTATGCCATAAATTTGTAGAAACTTTTGACCATATAATATCAGGGAGCCCAGTCCTTGCTGAGAAAGAACATATTATTAGGCATAACATTTTCTTTCTCCTCCCTCACTGACTTTGCCATCAACTATGACTTTTGGAGAGGGAGTGTGCAGAACAAAGACAATATCCATGGAGTAGGCTATACTATACAGAGCATTCTTCTGAAACAACTCCATGATTTGGCTATTGGCATTGATGAATGATTGATGAAGCTACCTCTTCTGGTGAGACATGCATATACTCCCTACACAGACCAGCTGAAACAATAGAGCAGTTTTACACTTACTTTGATTCTATCCTATGCTCAGTGTGGGCCAGTGATAAGTTGAGCTTGATGAGAGATTTCAATGTCATTTCAACATGAACCAATGGCCTTCTACTTCTTAGCAAATGTGTAAAATATAATGTCACCATCACAATGTTCAGAATGGCTAACAAATATAAAACAACATGGATGCACCCCAGATAAAAAAAATGCATCCAAAGCCAGGACAGCCATCTTTTAATACCTCCAACCTCCAACACTCTATGTTGAAGTTTGGAGGTATCTCCAAGTCTATGCAATTTTCAAAGTATGCCTAAACATAAACTATCAATAAACTAGCAACATGGGTAATCCAACTCAAAAATGGAACCGCTTCAAAGACGCTATAACTGAAATAACATTAGGCTGCAGAAAGTAAACCTATCAAGATTGGTATGATGTAAATAGCACCACCATTGTTAATCCACTCACTAATAAGAACAAGATTTTCAAAAAATGGCAGGATTAGCCAAGTTCTGCTTGCAAGAAGGACAGGTTGAAAGGAAATCTATATAATGCATGACTCATAATGGAATAGGAAGGTAGCCAAGGTTAATCCCTATCCTGACACAAACCACACCAAGCAGTTCCTCAAAGACAACAAGTTTTGTTTTTAGTCCCTCAGAATCAAGTATATTCTCCTCTGCTTTCTGCTATCAAGAACAAATGGCATCAACACCAAATGGAATGAACACTTTAGCCAGCTCCTGAATCCCTCCTCTACTGCCACCATGTCAGTACTTGACCGTATCATCCAGGGCATAATCCATAAGCACCAAAACCCTTACCCCTATCTCTGGACAAGGTCAGAACAGCCATCAAAGAGACGAGCTGTGGTAAAGCTCAAAGGCACAGTTGGAATTACAATGAGAATGATATGTTTTTTAAAGCTTCTGAAAATTTAATGTTTTTTTCTTTAAAAGGGATGTTGAGCCAACATGCGACATGTGTTCCTGTCATATCATTCCTCCTACTGCCTCACAGAATCGAAGCTGCCACTCTTAATAAAACGAATACCAAAAGTAAATGACCCTTTTCGTTGATACCATTTTATGTAGTAGCGTAGGGATCCTGAAACACTACAGAACACAACACAAGGATCGAGTAAGCAAATCTCTAGGCTAAAGTTCTGTGGCCTATAGACATTCACCTCTCCATCAAACCAGAAGGCTACAAGGTTGTTATGTTCTCATCACTTCTATACAACTGTGAAACCTGGACACTGCATTATAGACATACACAAATAATTCCACACACTCACATTTGGTGAGCAATCATGCAAATCTACCTGCAGGACTGTATTTCTAACCTTACAGTCTTGGGCTGAACTAATCCTACTACCATTGAAGCTAAGGCTTGAATGCTCAGCTTAGATGGATAAGTTCAGAATGCTGCATCAGTTTTTCTATGGAAAACTGGAACAGGACAACTGTGCCCAAGAAGACGTGCATAAACAACCTCACCAATTCTGAAGTGGACCAAACTCCGTCCTGAGTGTTTTGAATCAGTCCAAGGGGGTGCAAAATATGCTTGAAAGCAGCAATCAACTTACAAGTGAATTAATACATGAAGTACCTCAGTGTTTGTCTCACTTAATACTATTTCCAAACTAGCATAGGCATATAGTAGCATAGGTTTCCCTATCATCTAGTTCACACTCTTCCCTGGTCTTTTGAACAAGAGTAGAGGTTTATCCTTTGTTTCTTGTTTGGGACTGGGTTTCTGGTTCCTTCTAACATCTACTCATTCTCTTTCACTCCAAGTAGCCCCTTGCATCTTAGTGGCATTATTGCCATGCTTCAGTGAATTGATTAAAAAAAAATACAACCTGTTTTGTGATGTATTTTTATTATTTTGTTTGTTAGGGGTGTCATTTGGCTAACTCTATACTATACTGTAGGGTAGCTGATTGAAATCAAAATGGTGCTGCACATGAAAAATCACTACCAGTGATTTTATAGTCATTCATTTTCAGTGAATGGCAATTTCCTAGTTTTCCCAAAACAAGCCAGTACAGCTAGGGAACAATAATATAGCATTGCAGCAGTGAAGGTGTTAAAAACTTGACTATCCTGATAGAGTTGTACCTGATGTCGGAATAAATGGACGTGTTTTTTCCTTGCTCCAAGAAAGCTAAGGGAAGGGATGATTATATTTTATATATTTTATTTTATTTATTCTTACGTTTTTCATCGTTTATTATGTTATAATTTTTATGATATTTTTATGCATTTATTTTCTTTATTCCTTCAAATACATAGATTTTGTCTTTTTTCCTTAAAGATGTTGTAGTATACATTGATTGTTTTCTTTTTAAATAAGTGTTATTTAGGGAGTTTCCTTTATTATGAATATCTAATATATTATCAATAAGAATTATTATATTATTATGAACATTCAATCTATATATTTGGAGATTCTTGATAAAATCCAAAGAAGAATCTGTAATGTTATTGGTGTTCACCTGGCATTTCAGCTTCAGTTACTTTCCCATTGTTGTAACATAGCTTATCTGTGCCTTTTCTATAAATATTTTCATGGTAATTGTTCCGATGATTTTCTTCTCATATTTTTTAACACTCAGTAACCCCTTGCATCTTATTGGCTTTATTGTCTTGCTTGGGTTGAAATGATTAAAAAAATGCAAAAAGCAAAGGACAATCTAGAGCCATGTGTGACTGGTGAACAAATCACAGATGTTCTTTTCAGTTGACAACATTACAACAAATCTTGCAGAGACATTCCAAACTAATGAAACAGTCAAAATCTGTGCTGAAAAGCTACATGGTGAATGTTACAATATGAACTTTAATCTAAAGGGAAGTTTTAATTCAGCTAAGGATATCAAGATAAGTTATGAACAATATGCCAACAATTGTCCAAAATGATAGGAGTCCTTTTTCAATTATATGTTTCCTCATCAAATCAACTCTGATCACATCAGACATAAAACAGATGTTATTATTCAAAGCTTCTATTACATGCTACACAATGGTTGTAGGAAGACTCCATTCCGTGTGAGCATATCCCAAGCACTATATGACACATTATGCTCAAAAATGCTCATAAAAACTATGAATAGATTAGGATTAGGCATTAGCTATGATGAACTAGAAAGAATTGATATGGGTCTTGCTGAAAAGACTATAAAACCAGCAGGTTGCCATAGAACTCCTATCCCATCCATAATAAAAGATTTAGTCATGATCCATGGAGCCATGGATAACTTTAATCATGAAGAGAGGACACCCTCTGGTATAGGTGGAAGCCATGACACTATTTTGATGCTCTTTCAGAATAGTGATGAAACATTGGACGAACAGTGCCATGGAATCAGTGAAGTTCCACACACACTGCCACTTAAAACTAAATCTTTGTAGGGATGTCCATTTTAGGCTTTTTTAGCATTATTATTTTAGTTGTTTTTTTTTCAGTTGAAAGACACATTGATTTGGAAATTCTTGCAAAAATTAAGTACTTGTTGGATTTTAATGAAAACTTCAGAACTTATTCACAAATGAATGAAATTATTTTAGAAAATGTTGTCTCTTTGAAAGTCATGGTATAAATATTTTTTTTTATATCTGTTACCCCCCTCGAAATTAATTTTATGAAAACTCCAAAATTTTTTATTTGCAACCTGAATTTTTTTTTTAATTAAATGCACAAAACTCTGAAGAATGTAAATCATCGATTTTTTTGTTAAAAAACTGCCCAAAATTGTCCAAACTTTTACTTCAATTGTAAAAATACAAAACCCAATAAAACTAAGACAATATTTAATTAAGAAAGTTTTTAATGGTTTTTCTGAATAATATATACAAAGGTAATTATTATCTGAAAGAAAAAAATTTTTTTGATGAAAAATGAATTTTTACATTAATTTTTTTTTTTTTTCAATTTTAAATACACAATATGACAAAAGGTTTTTATATATTTATAAATTAAGTTCTTTATGTAACCTTATGGAAATGATATATTATGTTCTCTACTTTTTAAAGATCATAAATTTGAAAGCTTATTAAAATCTGACATCCATTGATATTTTTAAAATAATTTTTAATATTCCAAAATTGTATTTAATATCGTCTCCAACGAAAGTATGGATGCACAGCTTTGAAATAATGTCACGTGAGTAGTTTCCCTTGATATAAGCAAGTTGTTTTTACTTCAGAAATTCCTTTGCATTCGTTAAGTTAACAACACAACAACGCTTGTCAAGTTTTCTGACTGAATATCGTTGCATTTTCAATTTTTTTTCTTTTTCTTTTCAAATATAATCAAATAGTGGGATAAAAGAAAATATCGACTATTTACAATTACAAAAAAAAAAAAAACGCCCTTGGAAGTGCACCCAAATTTTCAAGTTTGAAATCGATTGCATAAATTCCTTGTACATTACTTTTTAATTATTATCCACACGACAAATTATCAATTAAAACGATTTTTGGAGTTTAAATTCTCTGGAGTTAGCTCGCCACTAAATACTTGTTGAGTCAAACCCAACATAGCATGTTAATTTTATTAATAAATAAAATATGTATAAAACTCTCATAACTGCCATATCACAATTATTAATAAATAGAAAAAAAAATCTGCCTTAATAAAAAGAAATAAAATCTCATTTCATTAAGTTAACCTGTTTCAATTAATGGTGTTTCATGTAATTTTTATATTCTCAGAAAAATATTTCATGACTGAAATAATAAACCTCAATTTAAAAAAATGTTTTTACTGTTATATTTTTACTTGTAAAATTTGATTTTCTTTCATAATTTAAATGTTATTTTCAGTGCAGAATTCTTCCTCAAACGTAAGGTAAAAAAAAAAAATTTGAAAGTGAATTTTTTTTTAAAATCTACTAACCAGATTCACTTAAAATTAGAATGAATTATATCACTTCTGCGCTACCGTCCGATAAATTCCCCTGTCGTAAGTTGTCAATATATTGACGTACATCAATTAACGCCTGTCAAACGCACACAAAATCAACCACTACAGTTGGAAATATCTCTCTTAAAAATTTTTCTGCTAAAAAAGTAAGTAATGTTTCTTTCAAATTACATTAAGTATACTTTAGAGTATATTTGGGAGTGTCAGAAGTTAATAAAAAGAGGAAAGTTCACAAGCCGAGGAATAACCCAAGAGTCATTTAAACCAAGCAAAGAGATTGACTATTCTTTGAAAACGGAGGCATCTTCTAAACAACACAGGATGTGAATACTAGTTCACTATCACTCACATCTACATACCCATTAAGTGTGAAAACATCCAATGAGCCATCAATCTACATCATGTATAGCTTGTTGATAATGAATTTCAAATCTACATCATGTGTAGCATTCACACCAATTATTCCACACTCTGCCACTGAATTTGATACAATTTATACCACTATAATAAATTTCCAGTATGTTCTTTTGCAAAAGAGACTGATAAATGGACCTCTTTGGGTGGATGAGAAAGTTTACAGGACAGCAAAAGAGATCCAGTTTCAGCAACCAGATAAATGCAGTAATATCTTTCTAGGTATGGGAGGATTTCATCTGGAAAAAGTGATTATTTGTTGCTTGGGGAACTACCTGAAGGAAGGAGGCATAGATTCTGTGCTAATTGAGAATGAGATATTTGGACAGAATATGGTGAAATCAGTGATGGATGGTAGCAACTACAAACAAGGGAAAAGGGGTATGTATTTGATAGCAGAGTTGATGGAACAGTTGCAGATTTCTGCATTTTTCAGCAGACTGGAAGTACACGTTTCACAAAATTATGGAAAATAATTGACCACTTGCATTCATTACTAAAAACAACAGAAAATCAGGAAAAAATATGCAAATCTCGGGAGAAATTTGAGGTTGAAATTTGACATTTTCAAGCCAAATATGACCAATTCAAACTTGTTGGCTGCCAAAGTAGTAAGCTTTTCCAGTACTGAAACACCTTCATTAATGACATAGCTACAAGATCTCACCAGGTCTTTTCACGAAGGTAACTGGAATCTCCATCTATATGCAGTATATCAAACTATACCTTCATGTTTCGCCTTTGATCATGTCAAATACAAGTGATGGCTGCCAATGTACTATGATGACTGTGTAGCCGTATCTACTAATTTTCCCGAGATATATGCTGAATTTTCACAGGGTAACTTTGTAGTTCATCATACATCACAAAGTGGAAGTGCTGTTCCTATCAACCAAGCCTTTGAACAGGGGTATAATAAGCCAGTGAAAGGCCAAGTAGGAATTATTGAATTCACCAGGAAAGGGAATCTAAGTGGGGTCATTCTCCCCAACTGGGGAGACCTTTCAGACACAAAAGAAAAAATGTCTATATTGTTTGACAGTTTAGACTTGACTCCTTGAAATCCCTTTCTCTATCTATCGTTCTCACACTGGCTCAGCCAATTAAAATTGTCTTCCTTCTGACCTCAATGGTCAACCCCAGAAAGTTGGAACAATGATACACTTCCTCTAAAAAATAATAGTCTGCTAAGCTATTATTTAACAGTATGATTGAAAGGGAATTTTTTTATTATGAATTCAACATTACAGAGAATGGTTTCTATGATCTACGGAGAGAGATAAAGAATTTTTTCTTGGTAAGGAAATTGACGATACTTGTCCTTATGTTACAAATGAAATGCAACAATCATGAAACTTAAGAAAAGAATTCCTTTCACAAGTGACACATCATCCAGAATTGTCTCCTTCATGTTACTATTGGAGAAAAAGAAAGGGTATGCTGATAGCTGTTCTCCAAGCTGTAAACCTTGTATCTATCACTGCAAGACCTGTTATTCTTTTACCACTGGACTCATTTTCACTGCTGGACTTGTTATTCTCTCACCACAGTCAGACAGTTACAGCCCCTTACTTGAGTCAGTGTTCTCTTTTTATACTGAAAGGGACTATAAAAACGATAAAAGTAGAGTGTCTTTCTCAGAATTTTTTTTTGATTTGTGGGTGCTAAACCATGCACAGCATCCTTGGTATCTGCTGTAAATCAGAGAAATAAGTTCACTTGTTTTATTAGCCCTGTCCACATTGTTTACTCTGTAAGTTCAGCAATTTGAAGAAAAATTGATTGAAAAATTCTTGAAAGAATTCATTGAATCAAAATAAGATTTCTTAAATGAAGACGAAATGCCCAATTTACATAACTGACCTAAATTCATAGAAAACCAATAAAAATACTTACGAGTTCGTCTACAAAATGCTGGAAATAAAAGTGAAACATTGTGTTATTTGATACCAATAAGAAGAATGATAATAATGCCAAAAATAAGAAGTAACAATTTGACAGAGGCAGTGAAAATACAAAAGATAAAGTAAAAACACTGACCCCCTTCGTCAGGCCATCACTAAAACTTGTGTAGCAGCGAAAAATGAAAACTGATTTTAAGAATTTAAAAATAAGTTATTTAATTTGTATTATCGAAACCTTAAACATTTGTGTGAATTCTAGACACTTTAAATTATAATCTGGCCTCTTTGATGCGTTAGTTTAGATAAATAATAAGACTGAATTTATCGTTATAATAACTGTTGCTCAAATTATTGAATGTTTTATTCACATTTATATTTTGCCGCAGAAAGAAAAAGGAAAAGCGAAAAACAAGTACTGACAAGAACTACAACTCTTGTTTGCTTTAATGAGTTATCGCCCTTCAACTACGTTTTCACGATTACTTTTAGACTTTAGTTATAAAAAAGATTTAATTTTTTCTATTCTCTTTGTCAATATTTGTATATGGTTGCTTCTAAAATAATTGCTAATATACAATCGTGTAATACACAATTTTTCTTGTAAGCAGCTGTATTCAACTTTGGTTAAATCTTAAGAACTATTGACGTCAGCATGGCTTTTTAAGCGAAAAGAAAAAAAATGTTTACGTTACACACTGGTACCACCGCATATTCGCGATACCTAAGGTTTATTAAATTTTAAAAATGAAAAGTCTTTCTTGAAGCTTTTATTTTAGTTTTAATTTCAATTTCAATTTAATATTTCCAATAAGCAAAATAATATGCTGTATTTCAAAACTAAATTGATTGGAAAGCGTTTTCGTTTTGAAATTTCTAAAATTTTTGAATTTAACGATATTTTAAGCAAACTGCTTTAGAAATGTAATTCTCTTTATTAAAAAAATCTTGTAAAAATAAAAGTTTAAAATATCGCAAAAATGCATTTTATAACATGGCGGTAGCTGTTTGTTGACAGCACCGTGAGACAGCTCGATGACAGATTTTTATCAAATGTTGTTCTACGACAGCTTTTACCCGTAAAAAATAATTGGAGAATGCGAGCGCCTTTTAAGTACCAAGTGATCTTAAAAATTTTAAATATTCTCCGACATCTGATGCTTTATTGAATTTTAGAGAATTTTAGCTTCAAACTTACTATATGATAGTTATCGCTCTTATTTTTCTGATAATGTCGTGTATTTGTAAAAAAAAATCGACATGTTTATGTACACATGCAAAAATAATTCAATACTTTAAAAATACTTGGGGTCGTCAGATTGTAATAAGCGTTACGATATATGATTAGTAAATATAGTTATATTTTATAACAATATTCCATTGAAACTGAATTTTAAAAGATTTAAAAACTTTATAAATTATATTCTCATTAAATAATTGAAAATAAATCTTGTAAAAATTCACTTTTCTTCATCGAAATTTTTTTCTTAAGACAATATTGTCCTTAGACTAAGTATTTTATTCATAAAAAACAATTAAAAGCTTTTCTAATTAAATAATATCTTTGTTTTATTACGTTTTTTAATTTTACGATCAGAGCAGATTTTCGGTGAGTTGGGGTCCGATTTTACAAAAAAAAATTTTTTAAATTGATAAATTCTCCAAAGAATTCTGCTTTTAGTGACTAAACATTATTTCGTTGAATTTCTCGAGTTTTCATAAAATTAAGTGGAGTGAAACACATGATATAAGAAATATATTTTTACCGAGATTTTCTAAAGAAAATACATTTCTAAAATAATTTTTAATTCATTTGTGAATGTCCTGAAAATTTCACTACCCCCCCCCGACAATTATTTGATTTTTGCAAGAATTTCCTAATGAATGTATCTTTTACCGTAAAAAAAGACGCTAAAATTTACTATGCTAATTTATAGTCCATCCGTTAACGCAAGATTTTTAATAAAAATTTCAAATGAAAGGAGTAAAAAAATTTAATTATTTATTTAAAAAATACTTTGATCTCTCCTCTTAATAATAACATAAACATTTTGTTTTCATTAAGTTTGGCGAATTTTTTATCACGGTATGGTAATTTTTTAGCAAATTCCTGGAGGTACCTACGTTACTGTATTCAAGAACTCTACCAATTCTACTAGTTTAGATACATAGGTATCTCCATTAATTCGCCGAAAAAGAGTATACCATAATGAAAAAAAGACCCCAAACTTGATGAAAAACTTTTTTTATCATCTAAATATTTATGTTATTATTAAGCGGAAATACCAAAGTAGTTTTAGATTATTTTATTAAATTGTTTCATCCTTTTAGAACATTTGAAATTTTGATTAAATTTTTTTTTCTTGCGTCAGCGGAATATCATTAAAAACTTAAAAAGCATGTCTTAATCGCAGTGACTTGTTCTTGAGGTGTTAACTGACAGTTACATCGATGTATTGACAGAAGGGAAGTTATTGGACAGAAGAACAGAAGTGATGTAATTTTTTTGGATTTTAAGAGAACTAACTTATTTAACTACACAGTAATTAAAAAAAAATAACAAATACTTTCAGAAATCTAATATTTTATTGGTTTTTTCCTATTTTAGGTACTTTAGCTATATAGCCTTACGTTTGAAGATTATTTCTTGAAAAATAAAGTTTAAAATACTAACAATAAAATAAATTTTAAATTTCATGACTGAGAGTTAAGCGAGGTATCTAATTTTTACATATGTCTTATGAAATTTTATGGTACTATAAAGAGCATGATTATCTATAAGATAAAAATAAAATTACAAAATAAAAATAATGCTAGAAATGAAATAATAATTAATGCGTGAACTTTGTAAAGAGCATGATTATTTACAAAATAAAAAAATGCTAAGAAAGGAGCATTTTGTTTTATTTTGTAAATAATCGTGCTCTTTTCAAACTTCATGCAAAGTTTGCGCATTAATTATTATTCATTTTATTTTTGTTTGTTTTAATTTTTATAAAATGCTTTATTATATTATTTAATTTGTTCTTTTAATTTGTCATTGCTACACAGAAAAAGGGGTAAATTTTGGTTTTAAGCACTAAATATCCCTTAAAATTTTCAAAAATCGGTAATTGTAGTTTTATTTATAACAAAAACAAATTAAATAATACAATAGAACCTTTTTTCCGTTTCAAATAGCAACGACAAATTAAAAGAACAAATTAAATAATAAAAATAAAGCATTTTTTATATTTTAAAATTGAAAATAAAAAAATTAATACACAAACTTGGTAAATTATTTAATGTTTTTTATTTTTTAATTTGTCCTCTTTTCTATACAGAAAGAAAAAACCCACCCCTAACCTTAACACCTAACCCTAAAGTTAACCCAGTTTATTGTATTATTTAATTTTTTTTTTAATTTGTCGCCTTTTTTACCCAGAAAGAAAACCCCACCCCTAACCTTAACACCTAACCCTAAAGATTAACTTTAGGGTTAGGTGTTAAGGTTAGGGATGGAATTTTCTGTGTAGAAAAGGGGAACAGTTTTTTACAAAAATTAAATAATACAATAAACCGGGTTAACTTTAGGCCCTAGGGTTAGGTGTTAGGGTTAGGAGTGGGGTTTTCTTTCTGTGTAGAAAAGGGGTAAAATTTTTAAAAAATTAAATAATACAATCAACCCTTCTACTTTACCAAGTTTGTGCATTAATTTTTGTCCCCTTTTCTACAGAGAAAGAAAACCCCATCACCTAACCTAAGTCCGATTTTTTTTCTTGTCGATAACTCCAAAACGGTATGGTTTCTTCATAATTTAATTGTTAATTCGGGTTCAGCATGTACATTTGCATGGAATTATGACGATTTTGGAAATTTTTAAGGGATATTTAGCGCTTGGGAGTTAAAACCAAAATTTACCAAAAGAAGTTCTATTGTATTATTTAATTTATTTTTGTTTAAAGTATTATGTTATAAATAAAACTATACTTATAAAAAAAAAATAATAATAATACATTGCTTTACGGTAGTGCGTAGTGATTTCTGCAGCGAAATTCTCTAAAAGAAGTAAACAGGCCAAAATTTATGCTTGCGTGAACGAAAATACCCGGTAGTACCCTGTGCTGAATTAGTAAAAACAATGCTCATAATGGCGGACAAATTACCCAGACTTAGTCCGAATTTTTTCTTGTCGATAACTCCAAAACAAGTTCAGCATGTTCATTTACACGGAAATATGACGATTTGGGAAAATATTAATATATTTAGCGGGGGCTTAAAAAGCAAATTTACCAAAATTAAAATTTAATTTTAGTAAATCTGATGCCTTCTTTGAACTTGAATTTAATTATTAAATTCAAGTTCAAAGAAGGCATTTAAAATGCAGTTTCTTTTATTTTTTATTTATTTATTTTAAGGATGTCCGTGGAGGTACCTAGTAAAATAATATCACGTACTGGATGTGTTCGATAAATAAATGGCTTATTTTGTACGAATTAGCATACTGAAATTTGTTCACATTTTCACCTTGGGTTACCAAATGATTTTTGTGGAGAATCTCCTCCCTACACACCTGGCAACTAGCATGAATAAACAACACCGAGAAACTGAATATTTAAAAAAATAAACGCATGCACTTAATTGTACATTGGTTATGGGTAATAATGTCTTTAAAAGTAAATGTGGTATTTTGGCAGAGAGACAATATGGTAAAGAAAGACAAATTTTTCTGGCGAATGTGTTAAGAAAGGAGCTAATTTAAGATTAGACGAGAAGAGCATCAACTTCCATTTTGGTGCTCATCTGCTAGATCTGTAAAGACGTAAAAAATTAAACAACATCTAATTACGGATCATTTTTTTACTTTTTTTTTTTCACCAACTCACTATGCTCATGACTAAAGAGAACATTTTTGTTGGTTTATTTGTTTGTTTCTTTTCTTTTTCATAATGATGTTGAATTTCAGGTTAAAAAAAATCCATGCTTTGTATTGAAATGTCTTTTCTTTCATCAGCTTCTTAATAACTGTTTTGTTTTTACAGACATTTCAGATAAATATTTCCACTAATTATATGAAGTTAAGTTAAAAGAGTCTTAATAAGCTCAATAGACAATGACCATTCCTTAAATTTCTAGCTAGCAACTCATCCAAAATGTAGGTTTTGCAATTAGTTTGATAAAAGAATAGATCATTTGATGGCAGGATGTAAGGTGTTGACCCTTGGAGGAGTACAGAATAGTTCAGTATTTACAATGAGTAATCTGCATGCAATACGAATTTAAAACTTAAGATAAGTGGTACAAGCATCATCCTAAACCTGTAACTGATGAAGAAAAAGCAACTATTTTAAGAGACTTTCCTGTGAACGCAGATCAGTCAAGACAAACAGACCAGATATAATTGTTAATGATCACCAAAACAAAATTGCAATATTACTTTCAAAGAATTGAACGAGTTGAGTAAATACAAAGACCTGCAAATAAAAATACAGAAAAATGGGGATATTGTAGAGCAACTACTCTACCTGTAATAGTAGGGGCACTTGGAAGGATTAAGAAAGGAACTGAGAAATCTTTTAACATGATACCTGGAAAAAATTCTTTGCAATAAATCCCCAAAATAGTGTTCACTGGTACTGCTCATGTTTTACAGAGAGCTCTTTCAGTATAGATATTGGCAAGGTGTGGCTGATGATTTTGTGCATAATTTTGTTACATGTTTCCTTTTTAGACAGACTTAGTTTGTTTTGTACATATCATTTGATTGCATATAATGATTTTATCTTCAAAAATAAATTCAAAATACAATTCTACACATAAATATAGACATTTATTTGAAAAAAAATGAACATTCCTCAGTTTTTCCTATCTAACTTTATATAACTTTTCTTACATGTTTTATTTATTCATCAATAAATGCACATACAGTCAGTTATGTGCCATGCATGATATGCGCTTAGGTGATCACGTATCTTTTGATATGTGATTGATGAGGCAGATTTTTTCCTGCAGTAGGTTGCCATTTCTTTCTGCGGTAGACTAGTTGCATCCAAGGCTATAGAACCTGATCTGCCCTGCTATTTACCCATAGCTGGGAGGAGAAGAAGAGGATTCATACCTTTCCCAAGGGTATTAGGACATAAGTGAATGTAATGGATTCAATTGGAATTCGAACTCGGCTCTCCGATTCCTCAGTCCGAGCCGCTATCCATTACTCCACCGTATACACTATAAATAAATCTGAAACTGGTTTTAAGTTTGCATTTAACATTAAGATTAGTTTTTTTTGTTTTTTAATGAGGTACATCCTAAAATGTGCACAACAATTCCATTTCAGCAGTATCACTTCTTTGACTGACAAATGAAGCCATTAGCCATTACTTGCCCCAAGTGCCTTGTTGGCACTTTGCAAGTAATGTACCAAAAAAAAAATTTTAAAGGAACTTTTTATTCTTTTTTATATATGTGTAATGAAAAAAAAACATCCCCCATAACTCTAGATATTTACATAAAAATCTACACATTCAGTTAAAAATTTAAAAAAATCTTTGATAATGGCTAAAAGAATAGCTGAAATGATTGAACATTAAAAACACTTGGCCAGTTTTTACACACTTTATGTCCAGAAAAGAAAAAACTTACATGAACACACAAAAAAATTGAATAAAAAGCTTAGCCACAGTACCTTGTCAGTCATATTTAATAAAACTTGTGAGACTTCTGACAACATTCCTTGGAAGAGTAAGTCCCATTTCTTTGTTTATTCCTCATATCATTGAAAAAGAACACAGGTGTGTTTGAAAATTCCAACATTAAAATCTATCTCTTCATGCTTCAATTCAGACAAAAGGTTAATATGTAATAAATATCAATTTTACTGACAATATTGGTATCATTTTGTTCAAATTGCTTCAAATTTTGTTAACCAGCCTATTATATATATATATATATATATATTTATTAATTAATTTCCTTGTTTAATTAAATTCATTTCGTTTTTGCTTTGAGAATGTCCACATTGGATGAAATGCGTCAGCAATTAATAGTGTTTTCCTATTGTCATTTATATTTATAAAGATTGTCTTATCTACAGGTTAACTCTGAGAAATTTTCATATTTGTCGACATGGAAAACAAAAACATACACACAGATATAGTCAGAATATACAGGAAACAACTAATATCCGCCAATTCATATAAAAACAAGAAAAACTTTCTTAGAAATTGCGTTGTTGAAAAAGTTATTCCTCAATGCTCACACAAGCTCATCAAATCGTTGCACCATATTTTCCCTCCTTATGCCCATGAATTCTTGAAAAATTCAATACAAGAATTAGAAGAAGAAAAAGAAGAAGCCATTCTTTACCATAAGGCATATATAACAGGAAGTCACCTACAAAAACATGAACGGAATGAAATAAAAAGATCAATCAAATATAATAATAAGAAGAAAGTCCGTGTTTTGCAAAACAAACTCAATAAACTCATTAATAATAGCAAATGGTCCAATGTCGGCAGAGAAGACCTAATAACAAATTTATCCAAATTCCAACTATCGGATACACAACTAGAAGCACTCAGCTTTGGTCAGAAATTTGCCACTGGAATACCAAAATATGACACCACGGATTACATAATTAAAAATCATCACCACAATCACTCCGATTTTATGAAAGGCTATATATAGGGCCTACTCACAGCTACACACAAAAATATGAGCGACACTGCACTTCCTAGAAGATACATCAAAGCCCTGAAAGAATTAGCTAACAATATAAACATCCATATATCTACTTCTGATAAGGGCGGAGGAATTATAATAATGGATAAACACACTTACCAACAGAAGATGAGAGAGCTCATTAACGATGATAACATCTATAAAAAAGTAAATGAAAACAAAGCTATAAAAGAAACACAAAAATTCACAAGCAACATCAAAAAACTACTGAAAAATGAAGACGTCTCCTGGGTAAAGCTTTTAGGCAGCGCTCCACATAAAATAGCCCGCAAAATAAGCAAAATTTTAACTCCACTTCTTGGCACTATTAGTTCAGCACACATAAAAAATTCAGGTGAACTCCTAAATAAATTAAAAAACATAGACATTAAAAACAAATATATGGCTAGTTTAGATATAAAATCTCTCTATACAAACGTCCCCATAGAGAAATGCTTAAATCTACTAAAAAAACACACCTAACAAATGCAAAAATTAAATTAGCCTTATCAACACGGTTCTGTTGATAACATTTTTTCTCTCATCGCATAGCAAGCTTCTATATAAACATAACAGGATGTCATCTTTGATGTGAGCATCTCAGTTGTAATGTCCATATAATCACTCTGATGATGGCTCATGTGAGTCAAAACCTTAGATTTAGGAATAGCATAATAAAAGAATATATCCAAATGTTGGACAGTTTTTGTCTTTATTTTCTCCTGAAACTAAAGAAAGCCACTATACGAAGCTTAGAATGGCACATGATCAAACATAATAGATATTTGTTGTCTGCTATCTGTTATATTTAACAATATATGTTTTAATATAAAGGTGGCCTGACGATTACATCTAGCATGAAACAGCCTGTTGTCTCTAAGTGTTGACTTCAATGCTCACTTTTATATTAATGTTTGAATATATATATATATATATATATATATATATATTCAAACATAAATATACCTGAGGATGATTGTATGAACAATCGAAAGCTTGTAGTAAAAAAAGACCTTATACAACTGGAATTTATAAACAGGGATCATAGCATTCATCAACGGCTTTGAGGTTAATGTATTTTATTAAAAATTGTTTGCGAGAGTGATTCTTGCCATTTATATCATTAACTTCACTATCTGCTTTTTGTATGAATGATTCATGTAATGTAAATTGAACTGCACCACATACTTGATATTAAAATAACTGATCCGACGTGCAAATTTCTTATAATAACAGTGACATTCCTCTATTTATTGAACAATTTAGTTCATGCCATATTGACTGGAAAAAACCTACCTCTACAAAAGAATTCTCATATTACTATATTAGTACAAAAATGTACAATTCAAAATTTTTTAAAAATTCAACCTCAGTGTTGTGACCGCACACTCCCAAAAATTTTTCACAGTTAACAATAACACATTTCCTTAAAAACATATTTCGGAGTACATCTTAACTTTCGTTGACCTGTTATTACCTGGATGTAAAAAAGACATATCTATTTCTATACCTGAGGATGATTGTATGAACAATCGAAAGCTTGTAGTAAAAAAAGACCTTATACAACTGGAATTTATAAACAGAGATCATAACATTCATCAATGGCTTTGAGGTTAATGTATTTTATTAAAAATTGTTTGCGAGAGTGATTCTTGCCATTTATATCATTAACTTCACTATCTGCTTTTTGTATGAATGATTCATGTAATGTAAATTGAACTGCATACTTAATATATATATATAAAGTAGAGATTTATTTCTTTTTTTCCTGTTTAGCATTGGGTTTCCAGGCCTTTCTAAAATCTTTTCATTCTCTTACATTCCCAGTAGCTCCTTACATTTTAGTGACATTATTGCCTTGCTTGGGATGAATTGATTAAAATATATATATATATATATATATATATATATATATATATTACAAACATTTTACGCATACATATTATATATATATATATATATATATATATATATATATATATATATATATATATATATATATAATATGTGTGTGTAAAATGTTTTGTTAAATAAGACTGACAGTAAAGCTCTTGTTGAATATTTAATGGAACTGTACCAACCACAATATACAACATGCTTGTTGAAAACACAAATGTGATATGATATGCATCTGCAGCTATAAAAAAAGTGTTTCAAAATAATTGATGTTTTTTATTAAAAAAAACAAAAAAGCAAACTTTAAAAACATCAATTACAAACATAGCCACGATGTACTGACAGTATTCAGGGATTAAGAATATGTTTACTTACTAGAACACTTAAACACAACATTTATTATAGTAGCACAACTAAAATCTTTGAAAATGTCTAACAGGTCAACTGAAAGCACTCGGAATCAATGGACAATGTCACCATTCATTAAGTCCTGAACAGATGACAGTCCAGTCAAATTTTGTGTTTCTTCAATACCCACATAGCCAATCTGTGATTTATACTGAAACTATACTGAGTGTACCTTAGTTTCATTTTCTAGGAGACAGCATATAGTCTGGCACACTCAACAGTTTGAAAATCATAACACATGCAGACACAAAGAAGTGATATTTGAAAATGATAAAACTGATAGCACAAAAAGGAATAACTTTTTGATAATAGTTTATGAAAGCTGAAAGTAATCGGGCATTGGACAACTTAAATATCTACTGGAGAACAGGAAAGTAGTTTAAATAACAACCAACTTTATATATATATATATATATATATATATATATATATATATATATAAACTGTGTTTAATATAAATGAAAACACACACACATATACAGACACACACACACTTCAGTTTAATTGCTTATATGACATCACTTTGAATGACTTGAAATTCATTCCATCCAATGTGAGAACACTGGAATTAAAAACCAGTTGCATAAAAACACACAGAACAATCCTTGAAAATGAATGGGGCAACATTTGAAAGTACCTTATAATAAAAAAGGAAAGTTAATATGAATTCTGTTATATTTACCAATAAAACAAAACAACTTATTTGGCAATTTGATAGATTTAATAAAAAAAAAGTGACAGACAGAACTTGTCCATATTATTTAACAAAACATGTTTGAGAGAATTCTTGCTGCTGAAATACACCTTACATATATGCGTGTGTGTGCGTGTGTCAATTAGATATAGAATCCAGACAAAGTTTGATAAATTTGACTGGATTCTATATCCTATACTTAATCAGAAAATATATGAATCTTTTACTTTCTACCCATTCTAGAAAAATTAGATAAGAATTTTGCTTAAACTCTATGCAGAAAAGCTGGGAGAATATAAAAACAAATTTTGACAAAACAAGGAAAATTGAAAAAAAGAAAACATAAGTTAAAATAATGGCTGTTATCTTTTTTCAAATTTTATTGAAAAGTATAGATATTCTATATCGATTAAAAAATATAACTACACTTTCAAGTGTAAAACTTAAAATACTTTATAATTTTCTTCACTTTGCTTTACTTGTACATACCCCTGAAAATGACTCATGGGAGTTGAAAGCTTGGGCATGGCTTTGATTTTGAGATATTTTTTCATCTGCAGAAACTGGGTTTGTGAAAGCTTATTTAATTTAGAAAAGATAATGGCTAAATTTCATAGATATTGAAAGTCTAGACACAATTTCTAAAATTTTATTAAACTCACAAATTTGTCTCTACTTATTCTGATGATGACTTAAGAAAGTCAAAAGCTTGGACCATATTACTTTTACTTTTTCTTCCAGAATAAACTGGACAATTTTTGAAATAATTTCCTTCTTGTTTGACAAGGATTATTCGTAATTTGGAAAAGATGATCATTAAATGAATCAACATAAACTGTCTGTTGTTTTCAATAGTATTTGGTTTAGAGAAAATTTGCTGCCTAACTACACACAGCGTTTTGATATGGGGGTTCATGGCTGATATTGTCATGAAAAGAGGTTATTGCAGTTTATGTGCTCAATGATCAGGAGTGTTGTTAGTTCTTCCAACAGATGGGTCCTTTCCTGGTGGGTCTGGAATACCATCCTGGGCACCAAGTTGGACAGGAGGTAAGGAGTGATCATAGCTACAGTGATCTGATCACTGAATTTGGTTGCAATAGGTACTGGGGTGATCATCCCAGGCAGGAGATGTGGACGTGGGCCCTTAACTGGCCATCTACCCAGGTAGTATGCTACCTGTATAGAATGTTAGTGAGAAGATTCAATCTAGATTTACTAGATTATCCCATGTTCCAGTGGTTAGGCTATTTGGACCACAAACACATTTATGAGTGGATAGCATCAGATACTAGGCCTAGATTTTCTGGACATACGAATTTCAACATGTCCTTGCTGGACAGGGAGGCCTTCTGGCTACAGCTAACTAGATTAGTGCAGCAGGAATTAGTGGGAGCAATAATTGGTAAAAGATGGTGGGAAACCTTAAGATTAACAATAAGTCTTTCACCATGCAATATAGTCAATGACTCGCCTCAAATAAAGTTAAGAATGTGAAGACATTAAAAGATAGTCTGGTTCAGGCGGTGACTGAAGGGGTGATTTCCCTAGAGATATGGTTATCAAGTGAGTGCTAGGTTAACAAGAAATGATGAAAATGAGCATTATAATAAAAGTCTGTTCATTATAAATGCTTCACAAAATTTTTTTTCCAATTTGTCATGCTATTTCTCTAAATATTTTAAATAAACACACAAATGCATACACATGCTATTCACTTTTCGCCTTTGATCTGATGAAGCCCAAAATGCATTATCAGATATTTTTTCATGAACGTTTTTCCCAATTGTCATTAATGTATAACTTTGTTGGGGTCATTTGCCCAAATGTATCTCTCACACACACGCACGCACGCACACACACACACACACACACACACACCTTCCAGTAGTCAATGCACTTTTAGATCAGGTGATGGGACAATAAACATGACTTTTTCCTACTCATCAGTTCTAGGAGAAATGTAGCTCTTTAAATGTTTTGTGTTGATCCAACCAAAGCGTTGGATACTGTGAAAAAGACTGCATGGACCATTCTCAGTAAACTTGAATTTCCATCTGAAGTCGTCATCATGTTGAAACCACTACATGATGACATGAAAGCCAGTTTAAACTTCAAAGGTTTACCCTCTAAACAATAATAATAGAGTTAAACATAACATTCCAGCAGCAACCTTATTTTCTATACACTTTGCTGTCATTTTCTCATGCTTTCCAAGACTGTGACTTGGATGTCTGTTTATGGTTCAGAACCAAAATTAACGTTTTTGATCTGAGACATTTTGATAGAAAATCAAGGCCCATTCAGAGCTTCGTTTATGAGTGTCTCTTATGCTGACAGTGCAGACCTCATGACCTGCAAACAATTATGAATCAGTTCTCTGGAGTGTGTTCTACTTTTAGGCTTGCCACCAGTCTCACAAAAACCTGGGTCAGGCATACACCCAATGCTGGCTGCTTCTATATTGAATCTAACACCTTTGTTTAAGGATAGGATGTAGTGGATACATTTCTCTCCTTTGGCAGTTCGCCTTCTAGAGACAGTTCTTGCCTCCCAAATACACCTAATGATTGAGAAAAGTAGTAAATCCTTTGGAAAACTAAAGAAACGAGCCTGGTCAGATAGAGGTATAAACCATCAGTACTCAGCTCAAAGTGTTCCATACTTCTCTGAGACTTGGACCACATACAGTTGTCACATTAAAACTGTGGAGAGATTTTATCAAATGTTTCTTAAGGGAAAACTGAGCATAAATTGGCAGTCCTTTACGTCTGACACCATTGTTCTTCAATGGATTAATACATCTGGTATCAAATAGTTACGACAATGGGAGATGACTGACTAGCTAAGCAGTTGTTTTACAAAACATTACCATGTAACAAATGTCCAAAATATGAACAAAAATCATTTTAGGGATGTTGCTAAAAACATTCTTAAAACTCCTGGAATTGATGCTGAGGGCTGTGGAATGTAGCCAGAAAATCAATCTGTGTAGTAAACAATAGTTGTCAGGCATTTTGAGGAAAAGAGAGTTGATCATGCAATCTTCAGATACTCTTAAAAAGCAGGACATGACTTCAGTTCCAGAAAATCTTCAATCTGAGAATACATGTAACATTTGTGGTAGTGTCTTTTTATCCAAAAGTGGTTTACAGGAAATTTAGGTCAGTTTTGTGACAAAGTATGCAGGTCAGCAGCAAGTCTGAAGAGTTACATGAGAATGCATAATGATCAGGTACAAGTTGCCTTTTCTGCCTAGCTGATGTTAAGATCATTCCATAAGGATTACAATCAGATGTATGCCAACTAAATGAAGGACAAGAAAGCAATTGAAAAATATATAAAAATTATAGACAGTTATATCTCTCTCTTTCCCTCAAGCCCATAGACACCTACTGCTGTGGTTTCTATAGCAAGAATTTTTTTTAAACAGGTGTAATCCAATACTACAATTCACGTATTAAAGAAGAGGAGGAAAGACTAATCTCATAGATAAGAACATTGTTTTTCTTCTTTCTTTCTTTCTTTTCCCTTCATTCTAACTAATGCATGCAGGCAAATGGCAGCAATTAATAAATATACTTCCTTATGCCATAGCAACAGCAGTGGACAAATGATAATCTTTGATTTCATACATGTCAACCCTGTGGCAGATCATGTGATCACAAAGAGATGCCAAGGCACCAAAATTAAGAATTACCAATTGGAAGATAATGGCTGAAAGAGACAGCTGTCAAATCCTTTCAACAAAACAAGAAGAATTGGATTTTTAACTTCAACAAAATAACATCTTATCAAAAATGGGGTCAGATTGTCTACCACAAACTATAAATAACATAAAACATAAGCAGGTCAACAATCTACATAACAAATTAAAATAACAACGTTCAAGCAAAAAACACACAATTTTATTCTTTCATTCTGATTGGAAGATGCCATCCTAACAAACAGATATTGACATTTTAATATTAAATCACACACACACACTTTCATTTTGACCTGAAGAAGCCTATCTAGTGAGGATGAAATGAGTAGTCAATAAAAGTTTTCCACTTTGTCTGATTTATCAAACTTTTGTTTGGATTCTATATCTATTAATCCTGTTGACATGAAAACACAAAGACAAAAGTAGTTGATTGGAAAATACAAGAATCTCTTGATCTCAGCCTATTCTGACAGAAATAGAGAAAGATTCATCTTAAATTCACTGCAGTAGTACTTGAAGTAAATAAAAAAAAAATTGTACTGTAACTTTGACAAAATAACATTCTATCAAGACCAGAGTTGATCTGACTCTGGTTTTGCCAACATCAAACTATAAATAATAATAGTTGGGAGAATAATAATTAAAATATGGATATATTAATTTACAGTAAGTAAATTTTTCAATTTAAAAAAATTATTTATGCTCCATTATATTGTAAATATGGAGCACTTTTAAAAATTCTGTCTGTTATATATATATATATATATATATACACACCCCTATGAAAAATGGATACTTACAAGAAACTGTGATATCGGGGGAAAAAACAGCAAGAATTGATATGAACAATTACAATTAAGTAATTTTTCATATATAAAAATATTACACACACACACACACACACATATATATATATTAGGAAAAAGGGTTAGTAATGTTATGGGACTAGTAATTAAAATGTATGAAACATTTGGATTAAACTATGCAAGAAAGAGACCAGCTTACCGAGTTAGGAATCCAGGGGAAGTAACTCGAATCAAAACCGAATGAAGTAAAAAGACACCAGTTTATAGGAGGGGAGCGTGAAAAGACTTTTTTCATTGACTGACACTGGCAGACATATTTCAATAAGAACAGTCGGACTCCTAGCTATGATGATATGTTTTTTAATAATAATTAGAAGAAAGGTCCATGTGTGCTTCTTATAATATGTAAAATAGATAGGTTAGTTAATAAAACAAGGACAAATAAAGGGGTACCAATATAATTAGTACAATATACATTTATTAAATATTAATTATTAACCATATGACAGAAATGAAGCATGGAAAGAAAGGTTTTAAGTTTGTAATTTTCAGACACACCTGTGTACTTCATCAACAGAGCGAGAAATAAACAGAGAAATGGGAATTACTCAATTAGTAATTACCATTTTTCTGTTTATTTCTTGCTCTGTTGATGAAGTACACAGGTGTGTCTGAAAATTCCAAATTTAAAACCTTTCTTTCCATGCTTCATTTCTGTCATATGGTTAATAATTAATATTTAATAAATGTATATTGTACTAATTATATTGGTACCCTTTTATTTGTCCTTGTTTTATTAACTAACCTAAGTATTTTAAATATATATATATATATATATATATATATATATATATATATATATATATATATATAAGGAATTGATTAAAATTGTTCCAATAAGAAAAAGGTGTACATTTTAAAGAGAACTTTTTTAGACCATCTATGAAACCCGAAGAAACACAACAACAAACAAATTATAGCATATGTCTCAACACTCAACAAAACAATCCAGAACTATACTTAATTTACAGAAATAACAAGAAATCTAGACCTACTTAACAAGAATGATAAAATGAAAGATATATTAAAAACAACCAAAATAATTAAAAGCAAATGCCAATCAAAAAACCTAAAACACATTTTAACCTCATCCAAATTTAGCCAACACACAATACAGGAGATCACAAAATGCAACAAGAAAAGATGTGGAATTTGTGATATCATTATAAAAGGAAATTCTTACACTTTTGAAAACCCTACAACAACATTCACAATAAAGAAAAACTTAAATTGCAACTCCAAAAACACAAAATGAACAAATTCTATATAGGTATCACCCAAGTACTAAACAACAGTTTCCCTACATAAAAGCAACATTGACCTTTACCATGCTAATTTCTTTCTAGAATTGCTCCCCAACCACTAAATTTTTTTGAGGGTGCAAAAACATGAACACCTACTGTTAAAATTGTTATAATTTTCTTTGTATTGTGCATATAGATTTTAATTTTTGTACACTAATAAAAGAATGAATGAGTAATATTGTAATGTAATGCAATATGTTTTGCATGCATGTTTTGACATTGAAAAAAAAAAATTGAAATGTGAAATAAAAAACACGAAATAAAAAACAAATACATAAATAATTCAATGTACATTAACTTTTATTACTTCTTGTGCAGTTCTGGAGATGCAATAAGAAACAAAATCACTAAGAAGGCTTTCATTTTGTCAAAGAAGTGACATGTTTCCTCGTGTTTACATTCAAGAATGCACCAGCATTTGTTTGCTCATTCTTTCACCTGACTTATATTTATTTGTCTCATTGATATGTTCTCGTTGACGAATAAAGTTATTATTTCATCATTTATAAATAGACAAAATAATTCACCTTCAGAAAGGCTATCAGGTATATCGGTGGTTGCCAGTAGCTTCCATAAAATTAGTCAGGCATGGATGATTGTAGCTGCTAGTGGTCATCATTACTTTCCTCCATATCACTAGCATGGTTATCATCTTCAACCACTTCATCTTCAATATCCACTCGAGTAAAGCTTTCAAAATCATCATCGGAGTCCTAATTAAAGAAAAACTCCTGAATAAAGGCTTTGTTGGATATTGATGCAACCATTTTTGTTTACAACAAATCGCAAAAAAATTAATGTGGGTTTAATCAATGTCACACATTGTGTAGAGTCTAGAAGAATTCAAAATGGTGTTGGGAAATGGAAGTTTTACCTTTTTCCAAAGCAGTAGTAGGCAATTTCCAGCTTAAAATATTGGAAATAACAGTTGACAAGTGTTTATTTATGTCAGCCATCTCAAGGTGACAGAGTGCGCCTAGAGCAGCAAAGGGAGAGAATTCTATGGCGACACTTTTCATCTGCATTATGGTAAAGGTTAAATTACCAGGCAACAGGAAACTCTTTGTGTCAGAACACATCTACAAATGCAACAAAGGTAAATTTAAAATTATGCCATTATATCAAACAGATTATTATTCTTACCTACAAATACAAGAAAAAAACTTCATAGACAAATTTAAACCAGCACTAAACAAATCATAAACACACACCATACACAGTGGCTGAACACACTAGTTGGACCACACACACACACACATACACACACCACAGAAATATATATGGAGAACAAATATTTACACACATACTTGCAAAAACAAACACGATAGATGGACAACACATACACACACGCACACAAACCCTACACATCATACAAACTGTGTGTGTATTTATACTATTTCCTTGTAATAAGACAATATATATGTATGGAGAAGGAATATGTATACACATACACGAAAATGTTTGGAAAGTGTCTTGATTGCTAGTTCAACCACGATAAATTTGCATCCAGGCTTTTACAGTATATCACTATTCTTGGTAAATTTTCCGTTGTCACAATATGAGATAATCAGGAAAAAAGGTGATGGAGAGGAAAAGAATAAGAAAAAGAATACAGATGGATTTGGCTAGATTGAAAAAAATATTCTTTCTAAAATATTCTTTTAAAAAAATTTAGAAACTCCCTGCATTTCTCATTTTGTGTGCATGTGTAGACATAGCAACATCAACAAAGCCCAGTCCAGTGAAAGCCTAATGGATAAATCATGTCACTAATAATTTTCCAATTTATCCTATTTTTCTAAATATACATACTAACAAAAAAACATACACAGTACATAAAAATGGAGATAGGTTTAAAAAATACAGAAGTCATTAAAAAATAAGAACAAAGACCTCCTTCCTTCCACCTTTTTCTAACTGATCCTAATTGTTTCATTACCCTTTAGGCAGAGGAATATTTTCTCCATCAATCCAAGAAGAATTTGGATTGCTACCATACACAAAAGACAATGGCTAAGCATAGGAAAAGCAAAGAAAAAAATTAATTCCTTTAAATAATATGTGGAAATAACCCTTCTTTGCCTGATGACAGTTACAAGACCTGAAACACATACAGCATAAAATATGGAAAATAAAGTATAATATATATTTTAAAAAAATTAAATAAATAAGAAAATCCACATTATAATCAAAAACATTTGCAGCTTCTCTTTTCGCTTTTGCTTATATTAGATACTAAGTACAAAACAAAATAATATCACTTGCTTTGCTAAAGTCAGAGGACGAAATGTGTCGGCAAAGATTAAGTATTGTTTTTCTTACTGTTTATTATAGTCATTTCATCCTGAGAACTTTCACACATTGTTGAGATGGAAAACAAAAACACACACTTAGTAAAAGAAATTACTAATATCTGCTCATTCTGACAGAGATTACTTTGATGAGGAAGAAGATAGGAAATCTCTCTCTCATGGTAAACATATATATATATATATATATATATATATATATATATATATATATATATATAAATATATCTTTCAGTGAATAATGCCAACAAGGAAGATTGAATTAATTTTTCATTTAGTTTTTCCAACATCTTAACTCATACAAAATGGAAAAATGTTAGGATGCTGGAAAAAAATAATAATAATAAAAAATTAATTCAATCTTCCTTGTTGGCGATATTCAATGAAAGTTTGAAAGAACGGTTGCTGATAAAATATACATTAATTAAATTACATGACCCACCAGCCAGCAAAGAACATAACACCAGCACATTCCAGAAAAACCTTGTGGAATGACAACTAACAATAGCCAAAGACAAGATACTGCATCTTAAAACGGAAATTCTAAATACTACGATATTCTCAAAAATACAATGAGCACAACAAAACTAACAACTACTGAATGCCATCTGAACCACCTCAACCAAGAACACAACATTACTAATAAAATTCTGCAGATTATAAAATGGAAAGATTGTTCTATCCAATGGTAAATGAAACTTCCTAAATTTGTCTGATCACGCACTCACTGAGGACCAAATAGAATTCTTAAATATCGGCCTGAATTGCCACCTTCAACCTAGATACAAACCCATAAAAAAAAACAACTGAAATCAAAATACTCTACCAATCAATCCAACAGCTAACAACAGAAAAATTAATCAAGGTGCACCCAAAATCTGAGGAATCTTGAAAAAGTGGAAAGTTTGAAAAACCATTCTCCATACAGAAAACAATAATATCCTCACAAACTGCAAAAGGGTTACGCAACCACTCTAATATCATTATAAGACATGCTGATAAAAACAATAATTATGTAGTTCTCAACCGACAAGATTATAACAAAAAAATACAATCTATCCTAGATGACACAACAAAATTCACTAAATTATGGAAAAATCTCAGATTCATTAAAAAAGTACATAAATAAACTTATCACAGTGAACAATACTGAGGTTGATAGTTTAAAAATCAAGAAAATTGTTGGTGATTACCAACCAGGATATATGTATGGTCATGTAAAAACCCATAAACCAGGTTTTCCTCTCTGGCCTATCATATCACAAATATCTACACCTGTATACCAACTAACGAAAACCCCCAATCACATAATTTCTATATAGACACCCAACAATTACAACATTACATCAACAAATGAATTTCTCCATATCTTAAAAGCAACAAATCCCATCAGTAATACTCTAGCTTTGCTTGATGTTGAAAATCTTTTTACCAATATCCCAGGTGAAGAAACAATCAACATAATTATTGACTGCATCTACACTCTTAAATCTAAATCTAAAATAAACTTTTGAAAAAAAAAACTCAACACTAAAATTTACATATGAACTCATGTTTAATAACTAATTTGCATTCCTTGGAATCCAAAGAATTTACCACTTGCCCATATAAAAAACCTACCAGTACGAACTCGTCTTCTAAATTATGATAGCCAATGCCCAGAAAGATATAAAATAGCAGTGATAAAAAACTTCTTAAATAGAGCAAACCAAAATTCCTCTTCTCAAAGAATATTTCTGAGCAAACTGAAACTCATAAAACAAACATTATTCAACAATAATTTCCCCAACTACATCATTTAAACAAAGAAAAGTATTCTTAACAAAAACAAAATACACGGTACCTGTAATAAAAATACCACACAAATAAACATCAACATATTTTACTGTAACCAGATGCACAATGATTATAAACAGGATGAATTTGCTATACGAAGGATTATTAAACACCATATTTTTGCCGTAATTCCTGAAAAACATGTAAAATTTATAGTACAGAGTGTGGCAAAATGATCTGATACATTTGTAGGTTTAATGAAAGCTAAATAGAGTAAAGAGCAAAAAATGTGTATTTATTTTCAAAATGGACATATAATTCAATTTGGTTTCATTTCATTTTCAGTTGCCAACATGAAATTGATGAGCGAGCATCACACTTACATTGTGGAAGCATTTATCAAGAACAATGAATCGGTAATAGCAACACAAAGAGCATTCTGTGTGTACTTCAGGCTTAGGAGACATGATCCTGTACCTACTCGAAACATGATTTTGTTATGGCTTACCAACTTCAGAGCTAGTGGATCAGCACTAAAACAAAAATCAACTGGCCAACCTTAGACCACCAGAACTCCAGAAAATGTAGCAAGGGTCAAACAGTCTCCACGATATTCTACATAGATGATTTAATTTTTAAAACAAAATGAAAGAAAATGGCATTACATTTACATTTTGAAAATAAAAACACATTTTTAATTCTTTACACTATTTCACTTCTATTAAACTTACAAATATCTCGGATCATTTGGTCACACCCTGTATATTACAGGAAATGGAAGACTGCAAACCTTGTGGTCACTAATCAAAATAACCCCATTAAATCTAAATTAGCAATGACCAATATAGTGTATGTTGTAGCATACCTACAGATGATAATGAGTATGTCTCCATTCCTAGAAATACAGTAGTGGATACTGTATGTGTTGGTCTGCAGGTACAGATTCATTGTGGAATTCACTTGACTCACTTTTAGCAGTTGACTACTTCTTGTACACATCACTGGCAAATCTTATATGTGTTGTTCTTGTCCTAAGTATTATTGTTTATTGCCAATCTTTGTGTAATTATTCAATTCAGTAACCTTTGCTAGGTTACAACAGTGTATCAATTTCAAAGCCCAGTACAAGACCGTTTCTTGTCACAAATCAAATACCTATATCGGACACACTACTACTTTGAGTAGACTTACAAGTCCTTTATTTGACCATAGTGCCATAAAAAGGACAAATTTAAAAAAAAATTTTGACAATTTCATTATTTATAAGATTTCATTATTTAAACATATATACAAATACACATACATGCATTTTATTCTTTCATTTTCAGATCTGATGAAGCCTTAAATGGCAAAATGCATTATTGGATATATTTCTAAACAAATCTACTTTCATGACTGTTTCCATGTCACTTATCAGATCAAAGTGCTATAAAAAATCATCTATCAACTAACAATTTATAAGAACCCTTAAGAAAAATTATGGCCCAAAACACTAAAATTCTATATAAATCACATTACCAGAAACATCTTGCTATTAGAGAGGCCCTGTATATTAATTATCCCTCTCCTATTAAGAATCTCACCTTATTTAACAGTGGAAATGGAGTGTTAAAAGTATTTTAAAAATAGAAAGATGATCATGTGAATTCCAGCCATGCTCAACATGCGAAGGCTCAGAATAAATGCTCCTATTCAAAACAACAGTCAAAACATGAGGAAAAACTAACCACACCAAATTAAAAACCTCCTTGAAAATGGCTAAAGAAGTGGCCGAAAGAGCATAGAACAATGAAAATTAAGGAAAATTTCTGTACTCCCTTACTCCTACAAAACAGAAAAAGGTATGGATGCTGGAAAAACTAAAAAAAATTAATTAAATCTTCCTTGTTTGTCATATTTAATGTAAGATGTTTAAAAGAAAGATTGCTGCCAAATATACATTTTAATATATATGTGTGTGTGTGTGTGTGTACATATATATATATATATATATATATATGTACACACACACACACACATAGGAAAAACTATGTGTGTGTGTGTATATATATATATATATATATATATATATATATATATATATATATATATATATATATATATGTACACACACACACACAAAGGGTGCGTTGGTTAAATTGTCACCATTTTATATTTTTCATTTCATACATGTGTGTTGTTTGTTTTTGATTTTGTCAACTGCACAGTAGAGTCAGTTGGGCACCATCTTTGAGAAAAAGAGTACCATGGCACAATTCGCTCAACCAGAAATTTAGAAACTGCATGTTGTACTGCTTGGTATTTGTGCCAGAAGCTCCAATACAAACATTTCAGAGTGTTTGAGTGTCAATCTGAGGACACTGCAGAGGATTCGGAAAGAGTTGGATGCTCACTAGTGATGGCTATGTTATGCCTTTATTCATCTTCCCACAGGTACTCAGACTTATTGAGAAGGTAGTGCTGCCCCAAGTCAAGAGGGTGGCTGCTGGAAGATCCTATGTCTAGCAACAGGACTCTGCACCATGACACGCAAGCCAGAGAATGTAGTCATAATTTCAGACAATTTCTGCAACCTTACTCCCGAGACTGCAACCACACTTGATTATTATGTGTAGGACTCGGTTGTAATTCCCTGTAAGACCAAAGATAAAATGAAGACAAGGATTATGGCAGCATTCACCAACTTAAACAAGGAGACCATCCAGAAGACTTGCAGTAAGCTGTGGTACCAGATAACTGGAGAGATACATTAATAGTTGTTCTCTGAAAAAGGAAGGATGACTGCAGGCATAACTTGCACAAGGATGACTGTAGGAATTACCATGGGATATCCCTTATCTCTGTTGTCGGCAAACTGTTGTGTAGGATCTTGCTGGGCAAGTTTCTCAACAACATTGTTGTTGAAGTCCTTTCTGAATCGCAGTTTGGTTTAAAACATGACAGGAGGACAGCAGACATGATCTTTTCTGCAAGACAATAGCAGGAGAAAAGGATTAAGCAAAAGATGGACCTGTATCATGTCCTAAAAAAGGCTATTGATACTGTGAATAGTCATGCATTATGAATGATTCTGAAGAAGCTTGAATGTCCTTATAAGTTTTAGAGGTTTGCATGAAGGAATGAAAGCATGTGTCAATGTAGGTGGTAAGCTCTCTGATACAATTTTGGTTGAAAATGGTGTAAGTAAGGGGCTATAGCAGTGTCAATTGTGCTTGTATTATACTTTACTATGCTCTTCTTTACTATGATGTTAAAAGATGCTCACATAGGGTCGACATCAAATGTCAAACCATGGTTAAGATACTGAATATAAAGTGGTTTGCTGCCAAAACAAAGCTATTGCCATCACTAATATGCAATTTCCTGCTTGTTGGTGATTGTGATCTTGTTGGTTACATCCAGAGTGACATACAATATCTTATGGAAACCTTCTTGACAGCATGCAACTCATTAGCTCTAATAATGAACTTGAAAAAGGCCAACATAATGTACCGTGTAAGCAAAACACATTCATTTCGCTTTTGCCTTGATAAAGTCTATCAATGGATGAAATGCATTGGCTGAAATTAAATACAGTTTTCCTCATATCTTTTTTCTTCTATTCATACTGTTCTCTATGCACATTATATCAGAGTATATATACCTACACACACACACACACACACACACACACACACACACACACACACACACATATATATGATCAGTTTAGACAACACAGTTGTGATGTTCCAACCTGCCCTCGATACAGTATATACTCAGCTGTACATTTATGTTGAAGATTGTTGACAGATTTTTCTACCTGTCAACACTATTAACTGCTTCTGGTCACTTGATGATGAGATACCTTCAGGCTTCACAAAAGCAAACGGACACTTTCTCTGCCTTGAAAGACAGTGTGTGGTCACAGAGGGACAGGAAAAAATTACCAAGCTCAAATTTATAACACATGTGTGCTAACATGTCTCATGCACTCATGTGAAATGTGGATGCTTTACCAGACACATCTGAAGCAACTCAAGCACTTTCATCAGTGCTGCTTCAGATCAATTCTATGTATCCACTGAATAATCCACACTCGCAACACAGCAGTTTTGGAAAGATCAAATGTGATCAGCATCAGAGAACAAATTTAACAACATCACTTTCATTGGGTGGATCACATCACATGGCTTAGTGACAACCATATACCTAAGCAGCTGTAGTATAGTTCTCATCCAAAGGATAAACTGAAGAAATGGTTAAAATATTATGTCAAAGATTCACTCACACTGTGTAAAACTGATGGTCCCAACTAGGAAATTATGGATTATCTACTAAGTCAGGTCTGTACAAAATAAAGTCTGCAGGTCATATGTAGCCTGTGAGACAACCCAGTGTGGCTCATGAAGGGTTTTTAAAATTGTAAATTTTTGTGTTCATCAGAATAAATTCAGCAACTGAGCATGTATGAAAAATTCAGTGCTGTGGAAGCATCTCCCTCTGAATCAAGTAGGCCAGTAATATTTTCAGAAAACTGGATAGATATCTTGGATCTCAGCATGGAATTTCATTTGAGACAAAATTGGAGGTTTATAATACTTGTTTTGTCTTCATTGTTGTATGCATGTGAGACCTGGGTCAATTATCAGAGACACACGTAAAGGCTGGAATAATTTCACCAACAGTGTTTCTGCCTTATATTGGATATCCAGTGGGAAATATACGTGAAATGACATTGATATTCTGGAATGCAGTCAGTCTACTAGTACTGTTAACACAGTACTGCTTATGAGGGAGTGGTCATGCATTTAGCACAACAAACAATAGGATATCTAAACAGTTTCTATACAGTGGAGTGGCTGAATGAAAAAAACTAGTGCACAAGTCAAAATTGGAGTATAAAGATTGCATCAAGAACACTGAAAAAGTCCAATAGAATGCAAAATGACTGGGAAAACCTAGCACTAGATGATTAATCCTGGATGAAAGCAATGGGAGGAGATAGATTTTATTATGCATTTCACCATTCAAGGCTTCATCAGATCCAAAAACGAAAGAATGTAATGTGAGTATGTGTATTTCATTCTTTCATTTTTAGATCTGATGAAGTCTTGAATGGCAAAATGCATAATCAAATCTATTTTCATAAAATGTTTCCATTTGTCATTTGTCAAATTTAAAAACTTTGTCGGGATTTCTATAACCTAATTTAAAAACATATATTGTCAACAGGTAAAATGCATGGATAGACCATAAACAAATCTTTTACTTTCAATTCATTCTGAAGGATTGTATGAGGATTTGCCTTGGATTCATTTCCAAAAAGACTAAATGAATTTCTGGCTTTTGAGCCATTCTGATAACGAGAAGAGGATTTGCTTTTAATCCAATACGAAAAAGCTGGGAAAATACATTAACAACTTTCGACTTGAACTACGGATTGTAAAGAAAAAATACAGAATATATATTAACGACTTTTTTAAAAGTCACTCATTTTCTTTCT
Source organism: Acanthosepion esculentum (assembly GCA_964036315.1). NCBI lineage: Eukaryota > Metazoa > Mollusca > Cephalopoda > Sepiida > Sepiidae > Acanthosepion > Acanthosepion esculentum. The sequence continues at coordinate 47,305,395 of OZ038518.1, forward strand.
TTTTTAATTACAAGAAATGCCAGCTTAGGGAAAAAGTACTAAGATTCACTATTTAAGCATATACATAAATATGCATATACACATTTCATTCTTTCATTTGGGAATCTGATGAAGCTTTGAAAAGCATAAAGAAATCTGATTTCAATCAAATTTATTTTCAGGAAACATTTCCATTTGTCAACTTTAAAAACTTTATCAGGATTTCTACATCCTAATTTGAAAACATATATATATATATATATGTGCGTGATAGAAATTATTAGGAGGATTTGAGATAATTATAATTAAGTAATTCATTGAGTCTAGAAGAAACCTCAACAGAATGCAGAAAGCACTGGACGGCCATTTCGTCCTATATTTGGGATTCATCAGCAGTGCACATCCACTACTGAGAATTGAAACCAGGACAGTTACGTTATCAGGCAAACGTCATACTAACTGTACCAACAGGCCTCGGTGATGAAGAGGTAGCAAATTAGACTCGATATAGTGCTGCTCGATCACATATTCTGTGGTGGAACTTATCAAACTTATAAGTTTCCCTTACCCATAGGACTGTGCCACCGCGAGCCACAACTACTATCCCCAAGCCACTCCATCCAGAGCATTAGAACCAGTTCAAGCAAGGATATACAAGTGATAGAAATTATTAGAAGGATTTGATATAATTATAGTTAAGTAATTCATCGAGTCTAGAAGAAAACTCAACAGAATGCAGAAAGCACTGGATGGGCGTTTCGTCCTATATTTGGGACTAATCATCAGTGCACATCCACTACCGAGAATTGAAACTGGAACAGTTATGTTATCAGGCAAATGTCATACCAACTGTACCAATGGGCCTCGGTGATGAAGAAGTAGTGAATTAGACTCGATATAGTGCCACTCGATTAGATATTCCGTGGTGGAACTCATCTGAGTTTCCCTTACCCATAGGACTGTGCCCCCACGTGCTACGACTACTATCCCCAAGCCACCATCCAGTGCATTAAATAAATATATATATATATATATATATATATATATATATATATATATATATATATATATATATCACTGAGACAAAAATGTCTAAAAAGTGCTTTAATCACTAGTTCAGCCACAGTAAATTTACGTCCAGACTCTTACAACATATCACCATTCTATGCAGATTTTCTGTTATCACAATATGGGATAGTTAAAAATAAAGATGATGTAAAGAAAAAGAATGTACATGAATTTTGCTAGATTGCAAAAAATTATTTCAAAAACATTCTTTCAAAATTTTGAATCCTTTGTTCATGCACATGTGTAGTCATAACAACATAAGCAAACCCAGTCTAATGAAGCCCTAACGGATGAAACGCATCACAAGTAAACTTTTTCCATTTTGTCTTACAATTTCCTCAATATATATATATATATATATATATATATATAGAGAGAGAGAGAGAGAGAGGATGGAACATATATTGAAGTGTATTTTAAAAAAATACCCATAAAAATTCATGTTTCACAGTTTCATTGACGTCAGCTTCAGTGACATGAAATTGATTCCATCAAACTGGAGATCACCAGAATTAAACAAAAACAATTGTATTAATAGACATAAAACACAATCCTAAAAATGAATGTAGCAACATTAAAAAACAGAATATAAAATAAAAATAAATATGAACTTTGGCAAATTTAACGATGACATAAGAATTAATTTGGAAATATGAAAAATTTAATAAAATACTTGATAGACAGAAGTTGTTAATATTATTCTACCAAACATGATTAAAAAAATTTTATATATTATGAAATGGACTTAGTCCAACAATTATTTTAATATATTTTCTGTTTGTACATTATTTTTATAGATACAAATATTTAAGTAAATGCTCTGTTTATAACAAACAGTATTAACTACATTTACAGGCGTGAATGTCTAAGAAATTTCATAGAAATATGTATCATTTGTTTGCGTTAAGATATGCTTTGAGCAGATATAAGCGTTCAAGAAAAATCATGGGAAATTTGACTTTGCTAACCAGACGATTCCTCTGTTGCTAAATGGTATAGCACATCAGGCTATATGACGGTTCCATGTAGGATACAGGTTCGATTCCTGTTGGAGGACACATTTCTATGCATTTTTCGGACATTCAGGCTGGTAAATGTAGTTAATACTGTTTATTATAAACAGAGCATTTACTTAAATATTTGTATATATGAAAATAATGCATAAACAGAAAATATATTAAAATATATATATATATATATATATATATATATATATATATATAACATAAATCATTCATACGAATAACAAATTATAATAATAAATTATTCTTACTGTTAACAATATCACAATTGTAAAAAAAAGACTTCTTTCGGTTTACACTTTCGATGTCTAATTATTACCTGGATTTAAAAAACTTAACTAATTTACTACCTGATGATGATCGGACGATACGATTGAAAGCCCTGGCTAGTAGAAAAATAAAACCACTCAACACCAGAATTTATAAACAAGGATCGTACCATTCAGTAACGGATATGATGTTGATTATATTTTATTATTAAATGTTGTTTGCAAGAGTGATACTTGCCATAATTAGCTTCATTAATTGTTATTCGTATGAATGATTTATGTTATATAAATTGAACACGTACCATATAATAGATATATATATATATATATATATATATATATATATATATGTAACGTAAATCATTCAAACGAAAAACAAATACTGAAGCTAATTATACGGCAAGAATCACTCTCGCAAACAATATTTAATAATAAAATACAATCAACTTCGAATCCTTTCGGACTGCACAATCTTTCGATGTCGCATTACTACTCGGAATTTAACAAAAACACACTGAAATGTCTACCTGATGATGGTCGTTCGAAACGACTGAAAGCCCGGCTCGTAGAAAAAATAAGACCTGATAAAACCGGAATTTATAAACAAGGATCATACTATTCATTAACGGATTCGAAGTTGATTGTATTTTATTATTAAATATTGTTTGCGAGAGTGATTCTTGCCGTATAATTAGCTTCAGTATTTGTTTTTCGTTTGAATGATTTACGTTACATAAATTGAATACGCACTACATAATTGATATATATATTATATATATATATATATGCCTTTTACCATTGCCCTCGTATGTGCTCCCTTTTGTAATTTTATTTTGTAAATATTCATGCTCCTTACAAAGTTTGCACATTAATTATTATGTTTTATTTTTAATTTAAAGTAAAAGCTTTACAACAGTTGTCATTGCTTTTCTACACAGAAAAAGGGGTTTACTATAAAAAAAACAACAGTTGTCATTGCTTTCCGACACAACTTAAATGCGCAGTAATTTAGACGCGTAAGATCAGTTAAGAGCAGTAAAAAGGCCCCACAAAATGTTCCGCAGTGAAACAAGACCAGTAATGGCCGACAGCTAAACGCGACTGAATCCAAACTTTTATTATCGATAACTCCAAAACGATAGATTTTATCAAAATTTAATTGTTATTTTCGATTTCAGCATGTCAATTTACACGGAAATATAACAATTGGGGAAAATTTTAATAAATATTTAGCGCGGGTCTTAAAAAGCAAATTTACCAAAAAAAAGAATTTTTAAACATTATTTTTGTTTGAAAATTGTGCCTTGTGAGTCCTTTTTTTTCCATACCAATGAAAAGACCGTTCGAAGGAAACACCAGTAAGTAACAGTAGCACTAACACATGTCCATTTTAGGCTTTTTTAGCATTATTATTTTAGTTGTTTTTTTTTCAGTTGAAAGACACATTGATTTGGAAATTCTTGCAAAAATTAAGTACTTGTTGGATTTTAATGAAAACTTCAGAACTTATTCACAAATGAATGAAATTATTTTAGAAAATTTTGTCTCTTTGAAAGTCATGGTATAAATATTTTTTTTTTTTATATCTGTTACCCCCCTCGAAATTAATTTTATGAAAACTCCAAAATTTTTTATTTGCAACCTGAATTTTTTTTTAATTAAATGCACAAAACTCTGAAGAATGTAAATCATCGATTTTTTTGTTAAAAAACTGCCCAAAATTGTCCAAACTTTTACCTCAATTGTAAAAATACAAAACCCAATAAAACTAAGACAATATTTAATTATGAAAGTTTTTAATGGTTTTTCTGAATAATATATACAAAGGTAATTATTATCTGAAAGAAAAAAATTTTTTTGATGAAAAATGAATTTTTACATTAATTTTTTTTTTTTTCCAATTTTAAATACACAATATGACAAAAGGTTTTTATATATTTATAAATTAAGTTCTTTATGTAACCTTATGGAAATGATATATTATGTTCTCTACTTTTTAAAGATCATAAATTTGAAAGCTTATTAAAATCTGACAACCATTGATATTTTTTAAATAATTTTTAATATTCCAAAATTGTATTTAATATCATCTCCAACGAAAGTATGGATGCACAGCTTTGAAATAATATCACGTGAGTAGTTTCCCTTGATAGAAGCAAGTTGTTTTTACTTCAGAAATTGCTTTGCATTCGTTAACAACACAACAACGCTTGTCAAGTTTTCTGACTGAATATCGTCGCATTTTCAATTTTTTTCTTTTTCTTTTCAAATATAATCAAATAGTGGGATAAAAGAAAATATCGACTATTTACAATTACAAAAAAAAAAAAAAAAAAACGCCCTTGGAAGTGCACCCAAATTTTCAAGTTTGAAATCGATTGCATAAATTCCTTGTACATTACTTTTTAATTATTATCCACACGACAAATTATCAATTAAAACGATTTTTGGAGTTTAAATTCTCTGGAGTTAGCTCGCCACTAAATACTTGTTGAGTCAAACCCAACATAGCATGTTAATTTTATTAATAAATAAAATATGTATAAAACTCTCATAACTGCCATATCACAATTATTAATAAATAGAAAAAAAAATCTGCCTTAATAAAAAGAAATAAAATCTCATTTCATTAAGTTAACCTGTTTCAATTAATGGTGTTTCATGTAATTTTTATATTCTCAGAAAAATATTTCATGACAGAAATAATAAACCTCAATTTAAAAAAATGTTTTTACTGTTTTATTTTTACTTGTAAAATTTGATTTTCTTTCATAATTTAAATGTTATTTTCAGTGCAGAATTCTTCCTCAAACGTAAGGTAAAAAAAAAAAAAACAATTTGAAAGTGAATTTTTTTTAAAAATCTACTAACCAGATTCACTTAAAATTAGAACGAATTATATCACTTCTGCGCTACCGTCCAATAAATTCCCCTGACGTAAGTTGTCAATATATTAACGTACATCAATTAACGCCTGTCAAACGCGCACGAAATCAAGCACTACGGTTGGAAATATCTCTCTTAAAAAATTTTCTGCTAAAAAAGTAAGTAATGTTTCTTTCAAATTACATTAAGTATATTTTAATCATTCTAAATTTCCTAAGATAACAAAAGAAAAAGGTGTAATTGAATTTTACATGATTTTTTAACTAACTATCTATGATCTTGTTCGAATTTTTTACGATCTTGTTCGAATTTTTTACGATCTTGTTCGAATTTTTTACGATCTTGTTCGAATCTTTTACGATTTTACGAAGTTTTTTTGACTCGAAAAAAACAAGATTTTTAAATAAAATTTTTAACATTTATAGGAAGGATTAAAAAATCTGAAAAAATATTCAGAAAATACTTTGGTCTTTCCTCTTTAATAACAACATAAACATTTAAACGTTAAAAATTGTTTTATCAATTTGGGGACCTTTTTTCATCAAGGTATACCACTTTTTAGCGAAATATTGGACATCCGTGATATCTTTTCTAAAAGAGTGAATTTTATTATCCTTTTATATTTTGCTTTAGGTTTTATTATTAGCATGTGGAACTATGCATTGTCAATTAATTTTGTTGTTATTTTAAAAAAATGTTCGTGAATGTCGGTTCTTCTCATTTTGGCTATGTTTATTACTGGTGACTATTATTTTGTACCTAAAGTAAAATATATTGTTATGATACCTAAGTTGTTCCCCTTGAAACTTTGACAGACTGAGAAGATTCGTTATAAAACGTTTCACTATGCATATAGATAGAGTTTCAATATTAATATTTAATGAAAAAATTAAATGCTATTTTACAGTGTATGGTTATACTTGACAATGAGATTTAAAATGATTATTTGACATTACATATGGGATATTTGAAATTTAATGGATATGAATTTAGTAATTGTAACTAATTGTTAGTAATAGTGTTTTTTAATGTATTAATTATTTTAAATAGTATTTCTATGTTATCTTTGTCACAATGGCTTCATCACCTACTGTTAATCTTTTCATAAGGAAAAGAAACATTTTAAAAAATGAATATAGAAATAATAATTCAGTTTCTAAAATCAGATAGTTATCTTTGTAAAATTAACTTTTATATTGAAAAAGTAGAATAAATGAATTGTTAGGATCAAATGATCTAAATGAACAGCTACTTAGTGATGTTGAAGGAGAAGTAATCTTAAACCATAACAGGGAAGAGACTATTTTATTCTTGTATTACACAGTGTTTAACTAACTTATCTGAGAGATTAGAAGATGTTAGTAGAATTTCCTCAGTGCCCTCTGTTGAAGATTTGAATTCTTATTATAGTGTGGCCCCCAAAATTAAAATGTCCTTTCTTTGAACCTGAAAGTTTATCTCATGATAAATTAGCCTATCTCAATTTTTTTAAAGAACTTGAGAATTATGTGCTAAGTGTAAAGAATAAATCTTTCAGACTAATTATTTTAAAAAATCATCTCAAGGAATATGCTCAGAAGATAGTCATCTTATAATTTCTGACAAAAACTTTGATGTAGCCATTGAAATTTTGGACAAAGAATCTTTGGATAAAGATTATATTATTAACAACATATTTAAAACATTAACAGATTCTAAAATGTTACATGATAACGAATTTGATACTGTAAAATTCTTCCTTACAAAACTAAAAGCCCAAATTTATGAACTTAAGAATTTATTTTCATTGGATTTCTTAGGAGAAAAATCGAGCAACAAGTACATGAGTTCTATTGTATTTGAAAAATGACCTGTCTTATTGAGACACGAAATAATTAGAGTCGTAGGAACTAATTATCTTTCTTTAAACAAAATATTTAAAAATTATTCTGATATCATCAGGACTTTGGAAATAACCAAACTTAGATTTTCTATTCCTATGAAACAGGCAAGCAAAATTAAATCTTTTATTTCTAATATATTTAAATCCAATATTAGAAATAAAAAAAAACCCCACCACCTTACAAAACTTTCATGCGAAATCATCTCCTGTGTTATATAAGTGTAATTTGTGTAAAACAAATTCTCATTGTGCTTTTATTTGCAAAAGATTTCCTACTTTGAAAGAGCAATCACAACAGTGTAGAGTTGACAAATTGTGTAATATTTGTACTAGTCCTTCACATTTTCTGTATAATTGTCCTGGTAGAATGGGACATCTAAGACCTTGTTGGAAATCTGAAAGTAGAAGACATGCAGGGCTTTATGCTCTGAATTAAATAAATCTCTAGTAAATTTCACCCCATGTTTTCAAGTAGAAGATAAAGATCTTTTATTGCCTATAATTAAAATCACTGTTTGTTATAATAACTGTGAAAATAAGTTTAATTAGATTCTGGAAGTCAACGTTCTTATCTAACTGATAAAATATATAACATTTTAGATTGCAAGTCAGATATTATGAATAAGAGGGATTTTGTCATAAAAACCATTTTGGACTCGGCTCAAAAAAATTGAAATGAAATGGATTTAGTTATAAAAATAACAGAATGTGAATGTTCTGTACCTTTTTTGGTAGATGACAAATTAGATCTGGAATTTCATTTAAGTCAGCTTGAGAACATAGTTAAAAATCTCAAAAATAGTGGTTATAAGTTGGCAGTTGATTTTTCTTGTGCTCAAAATAACAGCATTACAGTTCATGGATTGTTAAGTGTAGGTGTGCTTAAGTATATGGGTCCCATGGAATTAATTGCATGAAGGGCTGTGCTTTTGAATTCCCACAAGAAATTGTACCTTTTGGCAATATATCTGATTTACAGTTTCCTAATAACAAAACTTTATAAGTTGAAATTTGTGAATTAAATTATAACCAAGTAATTGATTATTCTCAGTGCCCTGTTACCCATATTTACTATGTACTGGATTCTAAATCTCAAATGAAAAGATTTGTCATAAAATGTTTCAAGGGGTGACCCAAAACAATTAAGCTGGCCTGGACAGCACAAGCAACCAGTTTTTCTCCAACCAGGGTCCAAAGGGAAAATGAGACCTAGTGATTGAAGAAATCAGGAATTTTAAGGAAGAGCAGCAAACAGCTACTGCTGTTTCTCAGTCCAAACAGTATACTTGGACTACATGGAGTGATATTGATCTGATGAAGCTATCATGGAATACCCTGATAGCAGTGGAGCCATTGGCAATATCATTCCTCGTGTGATCTACCTATGATCTCCTACCAAATGTGACCAACCTCAAGCTGTAGGGGTACACTGACACCAATGTATACGCATTATGTCAAAGTGATCAAGGCATTGTACGTCACATGCTCTCTGCATGCCTAGATGTACACATTGTGTCATAATAAAGTGCTGGAAGTGGTCATGGACTTAATCAGTGACAGTGTGAGCCAGCCAATAAACAACCTGTAATGGCCAGAGAACCTAAGATCTGTTTTCACAAGGAAGGTGAAGACTCAAATAACTCCCAATATGATGCTGCTGAGTGGAGCCTGTGATTGGAGGCTTTTAGTTGATCTTAGAACACCTCTGCAATTTCTGGTACACATCATTCAGATAGACACACACCCTGACACTGTAGTGTGGTCTGATTCAAAGAAATGTGTCCTCCTAGTAGAATTAATAGTTTCATGGGAGAAGAACAGGGAGGAGGTACACAAGTGAAAGAAAAACCACTACAAATTGCTTCAATCTGACTGCATGGTACCTATTAAGGTTGTGTGCTGTGGATTCCTTGGATGGTCAATTGTTTCCTTCCTTTTGAAGGTGGGCATCACTGGCTGAAGCCTGAAGCGTACTTCATATTGTCTTCAGACCACAGTTAAACAGGCTTCAAATATGATCTGGTCAAAATCCAGAATAAACAAAGTTAATTAAAACCATGCTTGCAACGCAATGCTACTTCTGACATGAAACACATCTGTTTACCTTCCATTCTACGTCATTGATAACAGATTTATATTGGTTAATGATCAAAAGCAAACGCTTTTAACACAACATGGAAAATCTTACTTGCAGCTGACAAAACAAATCACAAGAGACTGACACATCTACACAAAAAACACTACCCTGTCCAGTGGCAAAAGCTGCTGGTGGTGCTAGGAGTGGCAGTACTGCTTAGCCACCAAAACTGTGTTACCCCACTTGGTTGGCAGCTGACAAGGGCAGGGTATCACACAAGGTTTTTTTTTTTAAATAATAAGAAGAAATAAATTAAGAAATAAAAAGTTGCCTTCTTGCACGGAAAAAAAAACCCCCAAAAACCTTGTGAATTTTATATTGATATAGAACGATAAAAAATAAACAGTAAAAATGTTTCAAATTTACAGAAATATGTGTACACTTGCACAGACAATTTAACTTCCTGAAGATGGTCTCTGAAAGTATTTGGGGAAATAATAATTATTTAAAAGAAAACTTTGGTATTTTTCTTAATCAATTTTCTACGGCTACCAAGAAATTGATTTGTGGACTCGAAAGGACTAAAACAAAAATACTCAGACACAGTATGTCTAAATTATTTAACCAAACCTGTTTGAATGAAAATCTGCTGCCTAAATACACACATTTTAAACTACATGATCCAGCAGATCTACACAGCACAAACACTTTGAAATTCAAACGTAATCAAATTGAGATAGCAGAAGATAACATAAAAATTCTCAATAAAAGAGCATAAGAAATCAACAGCAAACTAAAATTGATTACTAGTCCTGAACAACTCAAAGAAATCCTAGACTTACAGAAATTACTGACAAGTCCGAAATACAACACCGTTTGAACATCCAAAAAAAACTTAATACATTGTACAAAGGAACTATACATCTTCCAAATAATAATGACAAATTTATAAACATTTCTAAGTATGAACTAACAAACCACCAAAAAGAATTACTCAACCTTGGACCCAATTGTCACCTCTATAAAAAATATAGTACACTGGATAAAAAGACTGAAATAGAAATGCTGTATCAAAACATACAAAAACTTGAAGAACAGCAACTGATAAATACAAAACCAGAAATCCAGGACCTACTTAAGGCTGAGGTGGTGAAAGATAATCATGACAGATGAAAAAACATGTCCAGACTTCTAACAAAATAACAAAGAACTACAGCTAAAGAACTACATAAACACAACTATATAATAGGTAAAACCGTGGATAAAAGCAATATCTTCATCATATTAAATAAATCTATAATACTAGTATTTGTTACATCTTTAGTATGTTTAAATTATTCAACCAAACCGGTTTCAATGAAAATATGCTATATATATATATATATAAAACTTTTCAAAAAACATTTTAACCCTAGAGGAGTGGATGTGATCAACGAAACTGCGTAATAGGGTGAAAAGTAATACAAAAATTCACAGAACAGACATTAATTTACAGTAAGTAATTTTTCTATTTAAAAAAAATTTATATATATATATATACAAACTGGATTATACTTAAGTCCATGTCACTTTAAATGAAAGACATATATAACAACAAAATTTTGTGGATTTATCACATTACAAATTCAAACAAAATTTTCACTTGATTGATTTGAACAATTTGATGTATTGTGGCCTCGCAGGCTCCAAAATAATATAACTGTCAATAAATAGCATATTTTAAAAAACACATCTTTCGATCTACACTACAGATATTTCACCTTAGTGTTTTGCCTGTATAGGGAAAAATTGCACCCCAAACATGATAATTTGAATTTGTTGAAAGTACTTGGCTCATCAATTCCATCTGACAACAACTAAAATATAAGGATCATATTATTCAAGGAATTGATAGTTTTGCTTTTGTTTATAGATACTTGTTGCAAAATAAAGTCATTACATTTTCCCTGATAAAGTATGTCAGATGATGAAACACGTTTACTAAGTATAGTTTTTCTTCTTGTCTTTTTTATTTATATATATATATATATATATATATATATATATATATATATATATATATATATATATATATATAATTCAGTAAAATATAAAATTCTGGTTTTGAATTCATCAATAAATTGTAATCAGTTCAAAGAAGATGTCTGAAGCTTGGTTCCTCAGTGTTTATTCTCCCTACATGAACTGAAAGATAGAAACAAGATATGAAATATATGTTCAAATATTTATCAAGAAGTGATGTTACTCCATCTGAAAAATATTTCAACACTGCCCAGCACCAACTTCAAGGACATTCTAAGAAGCTCTAGAAGAATTTTTTAAGAATAGATATCAGAAAGAATTTCTTTGGCAATGGGATTGTTAGTGATTGAAATAATCTTCCTGAGCATACACTACCTAAACTTTCTCTGATTGCCTTTAACTCAAGATTGCAGAGTGGGTGACACATAAGTCATTATCTGTGGACAATGTAATGTAATATATTTGGGCGGCAATTATTCTTGTAAATATGTCTTATTGAAATGTATTTAAAGAAAAAGAGACTGAATCTATTAAAACTTGATCACTGTGTAACAAACTTTTGACTTTTTTTGTCTTTGGTCAGTAAGTGGTATTTCTTAATAGTTTCTGTCTAGAAAGTAAAGGAAATAACTATTATTCCCTTCAAACTTTGCTCTTGTGACCTGGATAGAGGGGAAAATAGAGCCATGAAATCCCCCAAATTTGGAAGGAACCAACTGACAACTCAAGTAATTCCTTTTTCTGCATGATGAACTCTTCCAAACATTGAGCAGGCAAAAATGCATCTGCTATCATATATCAAGACCTTTTGCCATCCATTGCCCCAGTGCCACACTGCCCTGAGCTAATGAATTGACTGAAAGACAGTTTCTACGTTTTCTTAGTCCCTTCCCATCAAAAGGAAAACTCTAAGAACATTAGAAAAACTGAATAAAAAACATACGATTTTCCTTGTATGTCACATTCAATGAAGCATGTATAAAAGATCAGTTGCTGCCCAAATAAAACTCTTTTCAATCATATATATATATATATATATATATATATATATATATATATATATATATATATATCTCCAGAAGATTAACTATGCATCTAAATAATTCTAGCGCCATTAATCGTATAGATTACAATATTTCTGGAAACATCCTACAATGTTTATAATATATTTCTACATAATTAGATACACCACATAACCATTTCCTTTGAACATTTTAAATTTTATAACGTATTCTTCGATCTTTTGGCTTGTATAATAAAAATCTTTTTCATGCCTTCACATGATTAAAAATCTTCGCCATGCAGGTGATAACATCATTGCGTCTTTTGAAATTAAAATGATTTTGTAACGTTTATTTAGTTTGTAAAAAAATAAAATGTAGCAACATGATTCTTCTACAAGACAATTTGCAAATGTTTTAAAATACTTGACTCTACATATATATAAGACATTGTTAAAAATTTTGACCCTGAAGATGAACAATGATGTTCGAAAGTACTCGGTTATCTTACGGACAATATTTATTTCGATATAATTTTCAAATAAAAAGTCTCATTAGAAAATATGAGAAAATTCAAAAGAGAATATGCAGGACTATGTTGTCTTTGACATTCAACACAACATGTTTAAAAAATATATATATATATATGTAGAGGTTAGACATTCATTTATCTTGCAAGATAATGATAGCAAGCAGTTTGGTCAAAATTCAGTTCTTTGGTGGTGAGAATGGAATGACCTCTCTAAGGCACAGGCTTTGGCAATGGTATATGGAGGCTGTGCACTGTGTAGTCCACACAGCCCTCACTTAGCTGTACCAATAAGATCCAAAGGAATACAGGGCATTACATTTGGGACTGCCTTGGATGCAGGAGTTGACTGAAGGTTGTCAGTGTTGACAGCCAAACATCTTCAGTCTCCGCTCTGGATTTTCTGTCTGGATTTACTTCCAGAGCCTTTTCCATGTTTGGATATGGCTGCAAGGTAGCAGAGGTTTAAAATCAGGGTTTCCCTTCCAGTGGATGAACTGCCTTTCTATGCTGATGAGCTCCATCTACCCAAAGAAGCTTATTATGAGACACCAGTGGTCCATATTCGCTCCTTACCCAACTTGGAGCTGGTTGTCAGAGGCTATTTGAGACAGATGCCATGGGAGCATTTTATAGACATCTGAATGTGGCATTCTGGAATGATGGAGAGATTATGCATTCTTATGAAGCTCCAAGAAATTAACAGATTTTAAGTTTAACTGAAAAAAAAAATGTAAATATTGCTTAAAAGTAATAAATGATTTAATATAATTCTGTATTCATATTTAATCGTTTTTGTGCAACTATCATGAAGATCAATTTGACTTATTTTTACTTTCTTGTTTTTGCTTACCTAAAGTTAGGCACCTTCAAAAATTCAATAAAAACGAGGATACATGATGAAAAAATGTCCCAAAAGATTAAAAAAAATAATTTTATCATCAAAATCTTTGTGTTATTACTAAGAAGAAAGATCAAAAGAAGTTTTGATGTAAAAAATTATTTTTGTTTTTATTGTCTTTAGAACCCTGGAAATTTTTCTTAAAAATGGTGTTTTCTGGCATCAACATTATGTGTATCAACCTAAAAACACAAACCTGCCCTTGTTAGGAAAAAAAAAACATTGTTTGATCTGGCATGCTTTAAACCTGCTCAATTGCAAGTGGTGTTGATGAATCTAAACTTCAACATCATTGTTTTAGAAGTAGTGTTGATGAATTTTATATTCATCAATACCATCTCTAAATAATAAGAGTTATAGTTAGCACCAAAAAAGTAAAAACAACAGGACAGACGCAGGAATAAACAAAATGAATTTTACAAAGTGTGCAATAATGTATATCAATGAAACTTATAGAGACATCAAGAAAAGATTATAATGAGTATCACAAAGATATGTTGTATAAAACTTAGAATGCACTGGTAGTTCACTGTAACAAATCTTGCAACAATTTCAACTTAATAAATGCTAGTCTAATCAGGAGTGAAAAGGATTCATTCAGAAGAAAATGCATTGAGAGTGCACTAATCTCACAGTTTCTAACAATAAACCTAAAACCTGGTTCATGCATAATATCACCCGATCATTGCAAAAGCAATAGTAGCTCAATAGGGTATATAAGCTAATAGAAAGAATAGCTATTTGGAATGGGCTAATTTCAAATCCAACAGATTTAATATAAATTAACAGCTTTAATATAAAAAAAAAACAGTTTTGTTCTTTCCTTCTGACCAGAAGATGCTAACCTAGCAAACAGACATTAACAGTTTAATGGAAAAGAAAAGACACAGTTTCATCTTTCATTCTGATCTGAAGACACCTACCTCACACAGGAAGGTGAAATGCATTGTCATTAAAAAGTTTTTCTACTTTGTCTCATATATATATATATATACATATGTATATATATATATATATATATATATATATATATATATATAATGCTAATAAGGAATTTAAAATAATAAATGATAGCTTTCTTGTATTATTTATTTTTAAAAAACACTGAAACAAATTGATGACAAACTGAAATCTGCTAAATTCAGTTTGACTGTTGTAGATGATGTCACCTTTAAGTGACTGGAAATTGGTCACGAAATGCCTGGATTTAGTCAAATCTTGCTTATTTTGACAGAGAAGTTAATGACTTCTCTGGTTGTCAACCATTAAAAGTTGGCAGTTACTTATTTATAATTTTGTAAATACCTCCAATTGTAAAAGAATTTATTTGGAGAAAAGAAGAAGAGAGAATGTCTAGTCTCTTATCACAAGTATTTTGAATAGTGTAAATGAAAAAACACAAGAAGTCTTTTACACCAAGTGAAATTTGCAGAGAAATAAACATTGCAATGCCAAATATATTTTTCACAATACACAAATTCTATAAATTACTATATAGGCCTTGCAGAAAATTTCCCTCAAATTATCAAATCAGGTTAACAGTTCTTTCAAATACAAATCAGTTTTGTCTCAGAAAACTACAGTTTATGTAAAGCAAATGTTTTCCTTAACAACAAAGGGATTTTAACAATTTTCTTTCAGAGCAGTAGTTTATATAAATCAATTTTTTAGCAACAAAAATTTACTTTGAAAAAGTTTACAATTGAAAATGTAACATGTTCAAAGGTAGAAAGTTGAAATTTGAAAGGGAATATTGAAGTTCAAAAGGGGTAAGAAAAAGTTGACCTACCTTGTTGAAGCTGCAATTCTGGGTCCATTTGACGAATGTTGAAATTTTTGGGACAGGCATCTTCAAATTTGAGATAAATTCTCACAAGTCTATGAAAGTCATTCATATTATGAGAATTCAGAAGATTCCTCTTCTTTTTCTATTGTTTTTGTCAGTCTTCTATCATTCCAGGTCACCACGTTGTATATTACTTTTATCCACAGAAGCAGCAAACTTTACCCACTGAGACTGTTAAACCTTTTTGACTGATGACAGCTTTTTGCCTGAGTGGCTAAAACTCTTCTCAGCAGCAGCAAGCAGCAGTGTTTCATTCAAGTGTGGTCTACCACTTTTCTGCCTTTGCATGGCTTAAAACCAATTCCTTAGGGGCCCTATACTTTTTATCCCCATTAGTTAAAAAAATCAAGCATCACCATCTGGTCAAACTGTGGCTATTTTCAATTCAAATTTGGTTGGTTTTTAAAGGCATGAAAGCCAGACACATACTGTAAAAATTTTGTCACAGAAAGTTTAATCATCTGGCTTCATTTTGGTGGGTTTTTATAACATCAATTTGGATTTTTTCCCTCAAATCTTTACGCATCAATATATATATAAGCCATTTGTTTTCATTTTTGCAGTTTCTTTTTCAAAGAAACCATATTAGTAACATTCTAATATTTTTAATTATTTTTTAATTCAATTCAATATTAATTTTTTTATTAAAATAGTTTCTATATTAATTTTTATGCAGTTCCAATATTTTAATTATTTTTTCATACAATTTTAATATTGTTGTTTTTATTAAAAATAATTTTTATAATTACATATAAAAATATTACCGACAGAACATTTAACATTAGAGGACTTCTGAAAAAAGAAAAGCAAGAATTATTAGTTGGAGATGTTGATTGATGTCTATTCTCTTAAACAAATCAAAATCAAAGAATTTGATATTAATATCAGAGTTAGGCAGCAAAAGTTAACAGCTTTGGAAACAGACAGTAAATATTATGGAAATGATCTTGTCATCAATACCAAATGGCAGAATATAGACATAGCGTGAACAACCATATTGTACACAATGAACAGCAACATTAAAAGAACTATCAATAAAATTCCATCATTCCTTGTAAAATCTTTGAAGAGCTTGAAAAACCTGCAGCACTTTCATGAGTTAGTACAAGACAAAGAGGTCTGAAGAGATATATCCAAATTTGCTGAAGATGAGATTTGTAGTGTGCTTTCAAGTCAAAACATCTCTGATAATGATGATAATAACATGCAATTTCTTGATAACAACTGTAGTGGCAGTTGAAAGTATTTGGATGGATACAATAAATAAATTTTGGAAAGTTAATTCTGACATAAAACAACTTATTTAGAAGTTAAAAAACTAAATAAAAAGTTTGACAGAGAGACCTTGTTAGTATTGTTTAATAAAAATTGTCTGAATGAGTTCTTGCTGCCTATATATATATATATATATATATATATATATATATATATTTAAAGACATTTTTATGTTTAACATTCTTTTTATAGATACAAGTATTTAAATAAATGCTCTGTTTATAATAAACAGTATTAAATAGCATTTATCGGCCTGAATGTCCGAGGAATTTTCATAGAAAGGTCGAATTTACTGCTTATAAACTTCAATCTTCCATGAATCTCTCATGTACATTCATTTATATATTCTGTATAGGATACAGGTTCGAATCCTGTCGGAGGACGAATATTTTCCATGAAAATTTCTCAGACATTCAGGCCGGTAAATGTTATTTAATACAGTTTATTATAAACAGAGAATTTACTTAAATACTTGTATCTATAAAAAGAATGTTAAACATAAAAATGTCTTTAAATAATTGTCGGACTTTGTCCATTTCATAATATATATATATATATATATATATATAATACACACACATATATATATATATTTTATATAGCCATACAAGCGATAATAAAATTATTTCTGTACACTCATCGAGTGACCATTTGTTTGTTTGTCTGAAAATAAGAAAAAATATGTAGAAAATTAAAAAAAAGTTCCTTGTCTAGCGTATTTGATTATACTTGGACAAACATATTAGATCAATGAGCATATATGTGTGTATGAACACAAGAGATGGAGGGAAAGATGTTCTGTTAAATAGAATAGACATAGGTAACACCAAAATGGGTGCATTTTTTCTGAAATGAAAGCAAAAAAAAACTACCCTGGTGTTAAAATATTGACCAAAACTCTGGGAATTATCCACTTCAAACAAAATTTTCAGTATTTATTCATTAATGAATAAATTGTATAGTGAATAGTTCATTTTATTAGAAAACTTTGTAGAAATATTTTTTTAGGGAGATTAGTTTGTTCCTCCTATTTTCAGTATTTCTCCACATCTTACCTGTATAAACTACTTCTTAATGTAACCCTCAAACTCAAGTAGCACCCGGGCCTTGTACAGGGCAAACCTTACTGTAAAAAAAATAAATATATTTCAATAAAATGTTTTCCATTTGTCAAATTTTTTGTAAAGTTTGCTGGGATTCTATATCCTCTTAGTGTTAATATATAGAAAAGCTGGAAAAATATATTAACAACTTTTGACATGTACTAAGGATTATAAAGAAAAGATGGCTTTTTTAAAAATCATTCATTTTCTTTCTTCTTTAATTATGAGAAACACCATCTTAAGGAAATGTACTATAATCCATTATTTAAGCATACACACAAATACACTTAACACACATTTCTTTCTTCTGTTTTTGGATCTGATGAAACCTACAAAGTTGAAGCGTGTAATCAAATCAACTTTCAATGAAACATTTTCCATTTGTCAATCTTCTTACAAACTTTGTTGAAATTCTATACCCTATTTTAAAAATACACACACACACACACACACACACACACATTTCATAATATATGATGTCATTTGTTTACATTAAGGTACGCTTCAAGCAGATATGAGCGTTCAAGAAAAATCATGTGGAATTTGTTATTTAAAAATACACACGCACGCACACACACACACACACACACACACACACACACACACACACACACACACACACACACACATCTTAAATGCCAAAAAATGAGCTCATAAAACAAACAGATACTTCCAAGAAAAATTACACAAAATTTATAATCCTACCCTTCAACTATTCTTCAACTAAACTTGCAAATGAATTAGTCGTCCCTAATACGAGGATTGTTACAACCACCTCCAAAACTATTGGAGATATAATCAGGATGAAAATAAAATAAAAAAACAATTCAAATGCTGAAATTTATCAACATTTTTACACACACACAAAAAATGTTTTAATTATTTTTAAAATACTAGGTGTCCCTGAGTTGTAGTAAGCGTTTCCATTTATGATGAGTAAATATAGTTTTTATTTAATAACAATATCACCTTTTAATACAGAATTTTAAAAGATTTAAAACTTTACAAATTATAACTAAAAATTTTAAAAATGAAACAATTATTATAAAAATTCATTATTGATCAAATTTTTTTTTCTTAAAACAAAAGCTTTCCTAAAATATCTTTTAGTTACTTTATTGGATTTTTTTATTTTATGATTCAGAGCAGATTTTCTGTAACTGGGTGTCTTGTTTTACAAAAAAAAATTGATGTAAAATTTCAGTAAAAAACATTCATTCATAAATGAATAAATCCTGAAAATTTTGTTTGCAAATTACCTGACTTTTGTCAAATATTTTAATGATTTTGATAATTTGCTTTCCTTGAGGAAAAAATATTTAAATGCAGGCAGGCTAAAGAAGAGGGGCTAAACAAAAAATGTGCAGAAATAGAGAGATTGAGTACCATCAACAAAGGAGATATGCATAAACAAATAAAGCAACTAGCAGGACAGAAGACATGCTTGTCAATAAGCTGCATAAAATCAAAGGATGGAACATTCATATTGGAGAAGGAAAAAATTCTTCAGCACTGGAGCAAGTATATTGGAATTGTAACGGAAATGCTGACAGCCTTAGATGATTTTGGCATAGATAAGATTACAGAATTAATAAATGAAATCTACAACAGTGGGGATATACCAGAAAAACTCTCAGATCTATTTTCATAGCACTGCCTAAGAAACCAGGTGTAAACAAAAGTGAACTCCACCGAACAATCAGCCTAATGAGCCGTGTAACAAAACTCATCATCCATATTCTGATGAATAGAGCATGCAGCAGAATCAGGCCAGAGATAGGACATAGAACAGTGTGCGTTCTTTAAAGACACCAGAACAAGGAATGCGATATGCTATCAGAAAGAGCAATACAAATGCAGAAGGATGTGTACCTGTGTTTTATGGACCCTGCAAAGGCGTTCGACAAAGTATGCCACAAAGATCTGTTGGCACTGCTCAGCAACCTTGATATATTTGGCAAAGATATTAGAATAATCAAGAACCTATAGTGGCAACAAACAGCATGCATGCACACAGAGAATGAGTTCAGCGAATATACAAAAATACAAAGGTGCGTAAGGCAAGGATGTGTCTTCTCACTGGGCTTATTCAACCTATACAGCAAGGCAATTCTGAGAGAATTGGAAATTCTACTAAGATTCATCATTGGTGGCCACAATCTTAACAAAATAAGATACGCAGATGACACAGTACTAATAGCAGACACGGAAAAGAAATTGCAAAACCTCCTACAGAAGGTAATGAAGGAGAGTGAGAAGGGAAATTTAAATATCTGGGAAGTGTTTTGACAGAGAATGCTAAGTGTGATGCTGAGATCCAAAGACGTATTGGGATGGCCAAAGAAGCATTCCAAAAGCTAGGCAGAGTATTACAGGAGGATTTCTTTGGTAATAAAGAAAGGAGTACTGAGCTGCTACGTGACATTTGTCCTCCTTTACAGCAGTGAATGTTGGACGGTCTCCTCAAAGATGAAGAAGAGACTTGAGGCAACGAAGGTATGGTTCTACAGAAGGATGCTAAGGATATCATGGACCAAGCATGTGTGCAATGTTGAGGTTTTGGAGAGGATGCAAACAAGGAGGAAGCTTATACTTAACATCAGGAAGAGGCAGCTGAAATTTCTGGGACACATAATGAGGAAGGAGGGCTTGGAGAATCTGATACTCACAGGTCGAATAGATAAAAAAAAGCGAGACAAGGGAAATCAACGCGTGACATTCCTGGTAGACAAGTGGATGACAGAACATGACCTGGGGAAAGTAGCAAAGGGACAAAATTTATTGAGAGCTACAAGGGATGGGGGGAAATGGAGGGCCATGATCACCTATGTCCTGAAGGGACACAGCACATGAAAAGAAAAAGACCGACATTACAAAGACTGCTTACCAAAAATAGAAAATAAAAATCTTCCACAAATACCCAAATCTTTGTTTTATTACAGACATGTAAAACTCGTCTCGTTTCATATTTGTTTCAATGTGTTTTCTTTTCAATGAGTTTGTAAATTTATGTATGTGTATAATTTTGCTAGATTTTGCTTTGTATTAATTACAAACACTGCTGTTTTTTTGTCATACTTGGATTTGTGGGGTTAATGTGTTACAATAACATTTGGTCCAGCTCAACATTATGTACCCTTACACACACATATACCTACCTACCATTCTATCTATTTATCTATCTATCTCACTCACTCCCTTCATGTCTGTCTATCTTTCTGTCCATTATCTATCTATCTCTCACTCACTCACTCTCTTCATGTCTGTCTATCTCTGTCTGTTCATTATATCTATCTTCATATCTGTCTATCTCTGTTCATGATCTATCTATATCTCATTTTCTTCATATCTATCTCTGTTCATGATCTATCTATATCTCATTTTCTTATCTATCTATCTATCTATCTATCTATCTATGTTCATGATCTATATCTCATTTTCTTATTATCTATCTATCTCTGTTCATAATCTATCTATATCTCATTTTCTTATTATCTATCTATCTATCTATCTATCTATATATATATATATCTCATTTTCTTATTATCTATCTATCTATATCTCATTTTCTTATTATCTATCTATCTATCTATCTATATCTCATTTATCTATATATATATATCTCATTTTCTTATTATCTATCTATCTATATATATATATATATATATCTCATTTTCTTATTATCTATCTATCTATCTATATATATATATATATCTCATTTTCTTATTATCTATCTATCTATATATATATATCTCATTTTCTTATTATCTATCTATCTATATATATCTCATTTTCTTATTATCTATCTATCTATCTATCTATATATATATATATATCTCATTTTCTTATTATCTATCTATCTATCTATCTATATATCTATCTATCTATCTATCTATCTATCTATCTATCTATATATCTATCTATCTATCTATCATTCCAGTTGCTAAGAACACTCTGTTTTTTGTTTTTATTAATTTTCTTTGTTTAATTAAATTCATTTCGTTTCTTGCTTTGAAAAAGTCCGCATTGGACGAAACGCGTCAGCAGTTACTGTTTTCTTATTGTCATTTATTTATAACTATCTATCTATATCTCATTTTCTTATCTATCTATCTATCTATCTATCTATCTATCTATCTATCTATCTATCTATCTATCTATCTATCTATCTATCTATCTATCTATCTATCCTTTTTTCCTACTTCCGTCTATGCATATAAGTTTCATTTCACGATAAAAATAACTATTATAGACGAAATTTTAATCAAACCCATTATTAAAATTAGCAAACATTTCAAATTTTATAACTATTTATTCAAAGATTCCCGTCAACTTTCATTTTTTATATTTTTTCCATTGCCGCTCGGCCAAATTACCCAGACAGCGAGGTTTGCTTAATAATATTAAAGAAAAAAAATACTGAATAAATGTACCCGAAAAAAAGCGCAAGATTTTCACTTACCTTTATCAAGAAAAACAAAAGAAGAAATCTAAATTCAGTTTTGACACCTTACCTCGGCAAATGATCTCGAAGGAATAAAACTACTAGCGACGCTGCCAACGGTCGTCACGAACTGCGTCTTTCTTTTAAAAATTGAGACGCGCTAAAAATATATTTAATTTGTCTTTTAAACGCAGTTCTTGATCTTTCTTATTTTATATGTTGAAAACATTTTTCTTTTCGAAATGAGCTGCTAGGTCATTTCAGTCTAATTCAGTTGAGAAAAAAAATAGTAATCTACACAACGCATTGGATAAAAATATTAGAGAAAAACAATAAAAATCTTGAGATATCTTGTCAAGTTGGGGACATCATTAGCGGAACTAAAAAACAATCTACCATCGTAAGGGTCCAGTTCGAAATTCCATAAAAAATAGATACTTTCTCGAAATCGCTAAAAAATCAGCATACCGTGATGAAAACATGCTTTAACCAAACGTAATGAAAACATAGTTTTATCGTCAAAACAAAATCGTCATGTTATAATTTAAGACAAGAGGAAGGATCAAGGAATTTTAAATTATTTTTTACTCCGTTTTTAGTTTAGTTAGAAAGAACTTAGAACATTCGAAATTTTGATGAAGGAACTTTTTTTCTTGCATCAGCGGTTTAACTTTAGGTACAGCAATTTTTTTAGCCTCTTTTTGTGGTGACAGACATATTAATTTGGAAATTCTTGCAAAAATAAAATTTTTGTCGGATTTTAATGGAATTTCCAGGACTTATTCTCCAATGAATTAAATTATTTTTGAATTTTTTTTATTACAAAATGTAGGTAAAATTTTATTTTTTACATGTGTTTCACCCCCTTAAAGACTTGAGAAATTCAACGTGATAATTTTTTTAGCGACTATATTATAAAAGTAGAATTCTTTGAAGAAAATCATCGAATTTTTTTTTTTTTTTTGCAAAATCTGTTCTGAATCGAAAAATAAAAAACGCAATAAAACTAAGACATTATTTAATTAGAGAAGCTTTTAATTGCTTTTATGAAGATAAAGTTTTAAATCTTTTGAAATTCAGTTATAATGAGATAACTGAATTCTTAAAAAGTAGTGTTATTAAATCAAACTATATTTACTAATAATGTAAAGCAGAAAGCTTATTACAATCTGACAACCCCTGAATATTTTAAAAAGATTTTCGATTTGGTATCTGTCTCTATTTCTGAGATGAGGTATTATTCGGACTATTGTCCTCATCTTTGTTGCCATATTTATCACAACGTACCAGCAATTGTATGCTTTGTGCTAATTCCTTGATGCTTAATTCAATGATGTTCTTTGTCTATGATTTCAACCTGATCTCACAGAAGGCGGTGGTCTTCCTTTTCTCTCCATATATGGTCAGCCACACCTGATTTTTCCACTTCCCTTAGTGTTACAGCTTTTTTCTTGAAGCCTTATCTTAAGGGGGTGGCCTGTTTCCCCTTTATATTTCTTTCCGCAGCTGCACGGGATGGCATACACACAGTCTTTATTCATGTTCTCCTCTATAAAGAGTCTTACTCGAGAGAGGCATCTGCGAAGTGCCGTCCAGTTTTTGAAGGTTGTCCTGATGTTATATGGACCGCAGATCCTTTGTATTTTCTCCGATAACCCCTTCGCATAAGGCAGGCAGATTGTTTTCTGAGTGTTGTTGTTGTCCTTCTCTTGTACCCGCCTATCCCAGTTCATTGGGGATGCTGCCATGTACCTGGGTAGATGTTACGTTGTCGGGTACTACTTATACTGACCAATTCTTTATCTAATGTCTCTTGGTTGCCACTTATGACTTTTGCTCGGTGTTGTAAGCAGCGGACGATCCCTTTCTTTACGCTGTATGGATGGTGGGAGTTGAAATTGAGGTACTGTCTGGTTAATGTCGGTTTGTGGTATACGGATATCTTGAACACATGCTCTATTCAAGATATTAGAACATCCAGGAATGGGGGGCGTTGTTACTCTCTTTCTCCATCATGAACTGTATTGAAGGTTTTATTGAGTTCACATGGTCCAGTAAAACCTGGACATCTTCCTGATATGACCAGAGTAAGAAGGTGTCGCAGTTAGCTCCTCCTCAGTCCCTTAATCCTTCAACAGGGGTCTCTCTCCCCTGGCTATAAATACTGGCTGACCCTTCGTCTCTCTCTCTTCCGACTCAGGCCTTGGGCCGCCACCTCGCGTGGAGATTAGGTAAAATCTCACTTTTTCCACTTAGGCCAATATGTGACCTCTCACAGATACAACGTTTCCCAAATTCTGGGAACGCGCTAAGAACAATACACGTACGTACGAACACTCACAACACACATAATTTCTCCATACAAACACTATGTAACTGTTCATGTCTTTGTGTAACTTGTTATTGATATATATTTGTTTACCCATATATATCGGTCTTGTTTGTTTTCTTTGTCTTCTTTGGACTTAATTAAAGTCCAAAAAAAAGAATTAATATCTGCAGAAATCCGGACAAACAACTATTCAATGGTTGAATTGTTAATGTCTTTTATATAGCAGAAAAGAATGGTATGGAAAGAAACGGTTTACAGAAAAGAAAATTATTTGACATAAAAACTCATACACTGGATTCTAGACACAGAGAGAGTGTGTATTGTGATTAACTTGTTAAATCGTCTCAGAAGGATATACGACTCTTGCGATGGGAGGATAAGATTTCTGTGCGCGGCTTAAAGTTTATAGTGGCGTTCCTCATCAGCAGTAGTCACAGTAGTAGTAATATTCGTGGTAGCAGAAGCAGCGGTACTTATATCAACAGTACATGTTAGCGGACGCCTCGTTCCAATCTCTGACATCATTTCCTCTCCTCCTCGAGTCTCCAACTCGACTCTCCACTGTCTCTAACCCAACTCTTGCCCGGGCTAATTCTCTTCTCCAGTCTCACCACGAATTTTTTCCCGTCTCTCACTTTCTCAGTATAACTAGGCGTTTATATAGAAACACCCAGCTGGTCATAACCGATACTTGGCCCTACTACTTCGCACGCGATTATCATGGGATTCTGGCTGCTTCAACCAAAATCATGTGAATTCCAAAGTTACTTATAGCTTACTAAGCTCTATTTCAATTTTTAACCGATAAAAATTATTTCGACCATTTTCATTGTCTTCTAATGACCCAGATCCAATGGGTACAACTTCTGCCCTAGATCAGATTTCCCATCAGTAAACAAAATGCTCTGATCTAATTTTGCTACTCAGATCTACTCCAATTTTAATAAAAAAAATATACGTGTGTGTATGTGTGTGTGTGTTTCTCTCTGTCACATTATATAGAGATGAAGGTTGGTCTAATACATAAGGAAAAGGCCAATTTTACTGTCTATAGTACCATTTTATTGTTGACTCCATTTGGTTACAGTGGTTAAAGTGGGTGACTATCATTTTAGTCATTTTTGTGATTTGAGAGTTCATGCAGGCTAACAGAAATTAATTTGTTGAATTCATCCATTCTTTTTTTTTCTGGAGTTGTATGTCTGGTCAAACACACATCCAGTCAAGCACACATCTGATGAATCTTCAACTCTTGCATCTTGAACTGTTACATCAAACCAATTTTCCAATTCTTCCCTGCACATGTGGTTTTTTTCTTCTTTTTATCAGGCCTGACACATCTGTGTTTTCCATTTGATTCTTTGTGGGACATGTTGTCATTGGTTGTTTTTTTATGACGTTCACTGACCCTCATAAACTATGTCTGGGTTCTGTCAGTTACCGAGGATAGGAACAATAGAAGGAAGGAAAGGAAGTATGTGTAATAGAAAAGAGAGAGAGTGAGAGTTTTCTTTGTCCCTCTCTTAGTGAAAAGGAAAGTGTATATTTCCATATGGTGTTACTACTACCTAATCCTACTACAGTATAAAGAGGAAGCCCAATATACACATCATGACACCCAATCTGATAAAAGTAGTTAGGTATCTCCAAAGCAAAGCAATACCTAAGATTTAAAATGTTTTTTTAAATTAAAAAAACTTTTAAGAAGCTTTTATTTTAGTTTTATTTTCAAGCTTCCCAATAAGCAAAATACTTTGTTGTATTTCAAAATGAATTTAAATTGATTGGAATTATTATTTTTTAAATTGTTAAAATCATTCAAAATCAGCCATATTGACGAATATTTCAACACAACATGATTCTCTTTATTAAAAAAATATTTTTTAAAAAATGTACTTTTCTGAAACTTTATTTGAGAAAGATTAGATGATTTAAATGTTAACAAATCTGATTTGAAACAAATAGTACTTTTAGTTTAAAATATTGCAGAAAAGCATTTTAACACGAGGTGGGTGTTTTTATCATATATTGGCAACTCTCTTGATAGACTTATGTTTGGGAATTTTTATTAACAATTACTTGACTTTTTTCTAACAATTACTTGATGAATATAATGTGAAACCCTATTTTATATAATTTTATAACTACTCAATCATCTTTAATATTCAAGGAAATATTTTAAGTAATCTAATATTTTATTGAATTTTAGGTACTTTGGCTTGATAATATTAATTATGAAGATACTTGTTGAGGAAATATTAGAAAATTACCTGAAAGCCATGATCGCCTACTTCTGAAGGGTCACAGCATATAGTCAAAGATCATATAAAGATCGAATTCACTAGAGAATAGAAATAGTCTACGAGATCGTTATCACAGAGTGAGGACGCCAATATAGATATTTACTAATCGAAGCATAATCTGGCACAAGGTCAAGAACTGATCACACACTGTCATCATTGTCTTCAACATCTGCTTGCTAACTATTGCTACATGAGAAATCGTTCATAAGGAAATGGGCGATAAATAAAAAATAATTTTCAGAGTTATTTCCCTTTAACTGCCTTTGGCCAACACTATCAAGATAATGTTGCCTCGGCTTTGTTATTGAAAACAATGAAATTGAATCGGCTTATTCAAACTCTTCTTTAACCAGAAAATCAACTCTTAGATTAATTCCAAAATACACAATAAATTCTTGTGGCTATAAAATCATTTTCTCAGTGATAGTTATTTTGTTTCTATAAAAACAAACTAATAATTTGTATTTGTAGTAAGCTGCACGGAAAGTGAAATCAGAAAGCCAAGCTCATATTCCTGCCGAGTCTATTGCGCTCACTTTCACACACTTTCCCTTTGAAAAGGCCTTAATCCATTCCTTTGCCCCCCCCACCAAATATAGGTTAAATAGCAGGGTAGAATGGTCTCTCTAGTCTTTGATGGCAATCAGTATAAGAGAAGAAAAATAGATTCCAAACCATGGAAAAAGTAGTGGAAAACCACTCCATTATCTTTTCCAGGCAGTTTAATATAAAGCACTCCATTATCTTTTCAATGCAGTTTAATATAAAGAAAAGGTAGTTGTGGAGAGTCATAATCGCCTATGTCCTGAAGGGACAGAGCATTTTTTTAAAAGCAGATAACAAGTAACATGTGACTATGGATACTTTTCTCTAGAATTTCTTCTTTTTTTTTTATAATGAGGTGATGTTGTAGAGGACCATGTGTGTTTGCATACTGTTGAATTAGAAACACGTGTGTAACTCCTGGTAGAATATTAAAAGGTCCAACTACAAGAAAATTGCCGGGCTCAAGTTAAGTGCAACTGAAGATAAAGAAGACAAACAAAACCGATAAACAAATACATGTATTAAACAAAACAATTTTACAATGGACATAGACAATAATATTTATGTGTGTGTGAACGTTTGTGTCTGTTCTTTGGTGAATGTTCGTATTTTGGTGAATGTTTGTACGTACGTGTATGTGTGTATAATGTTCATGGCGTCTCCCACAAATGGGAAGACACGGATCTTCTAAGAGAGCTTACATTGTAGTCGCTGAAATGAAGAAATGAAAAAGAGAACGAGGCGAGAAGTCACCCAATATTTATAGTATAGGGAGAATGACCCCTGGTGACAATTTGGGAATTAAGGAGGCGCTAAATCCGACAATGTAATTATTGTAAATTGATTCATTTTAACTGCATTCTTATAGCATTTTTACCTGACTGTTTTGGTGGAAAATTAGGAACTTGCCATTTACTGTAAAGACGCTAACAGTAATTTCTCACAGATACCACAATTTTGGTTTCAATTGGATACCGCACAGTACAGACAAAGCTAAACGACACCCCCAACACACAATATAATAAAAATGTGTCACAAAACAGGTTGTATTGTTTCCTACTATATGTTTACATTGGTAGTACAAGGGCCTGATATTTTATGGTGCCTTAAAATGTGATATATATATATATATATATATATATATATATATATATATATATGTATATATCTACAGTAGCAGAAATTTTAAATACGGTATGTAAGAATGATTTAATGAGCTAAGTCTCAATAAATTTTTCATACCTTTACTTTAAAACTTGACCAGGAAATCTATTGAAAGTGATCTCCATTCTAGAATTCCTCCAGCAAACAGAACACCTGACAATGTGAAAAGTGCACTGACATTAAAAAGAAAATGCCAACTGACACTGCAAGAATGAAAACATCTGGGGGTTTCACAGACTGCCTGGAAAGTACCTGGCCATTTTGAATATCGTGATTGTTCATTTTTTTTCAATTTTTATTTTAAACATGGACTCATCCAGGACTGTTAGCATCTCTCCAGTCCATATTTATCTCCCTTTGGGTATCTCAACATAGTGTAATGGCTAGCAAGCTTATCTTGCTAGAATAATTACAACTGAGTAGTAAGTTTCATCCTCACTGGGTGCCTTATACTTTCGGCCTTGTGCCACATCTAAGCTACACTTAGAAAATCACCATATTTATCTCTTTGTGGCTTTTGCCTTTTTTCAAAGCTAAAATCTCTGGTGATAGAGAGAATATGTCAGACTGTGAACAAGATTAAGAGGAATATGATGAGGCAAAGGGGATTTGCAAAAGGTTTTGAATAGTGGAAGAGATGCTGGGATAAACTGTGTGAGCTTTCAAGATAAGTACTTTGAAGAGAACTAAGGTGCCGTTGCCTTAGGTGAGCTAACTGTTCATTAATATTAAATGTTTGGATCAATTCTAGACAAACTGCATATGTTCACAAACAATAGAAATATTGGTGATCTGTAGCTGTACAGACTTCTTGTTGATCTATGTGAAACATTAATTGGGACTGAGTCTATTTGATTGTCTATCAAGATAGTGATATGTTAGTGAAGCAATGGCTGGGATTCAAACTTGCTCATCTGGTGGAATCTTAATAAAAAAGCTTTGTAAAGACAAAGCCCACACTCTAGGTGTAGCGAATTTGAGTGTCTTTAATAATTTCCAAAATATGTCACATTCTTTACAGATGATGAATACTTACCTCTCAGTGGGCTGACTATATCAGCCAGGAATCTGCCCTGTGAATAGCATGCTGGTAAATCTTGATAAATTGGAATAGCTTCTTCAACGATTTGGAATAAACATATGTTGTATCTGACAGCAATGTATGCATTGACATTTAAGTGATCTTTGCTTTTATTTATGTTCAAGTGATCTTTGTTTTTATTGAAGACATGTAACAGTTTCTTTTTTGTTAAGATGAAAGGTGAGACAAGAAATAACAATAATCAAAAGGGGAAAAAAAGAAAGATTGGCTCTATTTTCTATGTCGCCTTAACTTTAGCCTGCAGTAGCTGCTCTTCATTATGGAAAGGAGCAAAATATTTAATGAAGCAATAGTAATAACAGAATAAAAAGCAACAATTATAAGATGGAATAAAACTAGTACTGAAATAATAGTAATAATGAAAAGTGTATTGGGCCAGCGTGTTGTGATAAAAAGCAACAATTATAAGATGGAACTATTAATAAAATAATAATAATAATAATGAAGAGTGTATTAGGCCAGAGTGTTGGGATGAAAAGCAAGAAAAATAAGATGGAATAAAACTAGTAATAAAATAATAGTAACAATGAAGAGTGTATTGAACCAGAGTGTTGGAATAAAAAGTAACAATAATAAGATGGAATAAAACTAGTACTGAAATAATAAAAAATAATAATAATAATAATAATAATAATAATAATAATAAAGATTCATAAAAATAGTTCTAAGGACGTGGAATTGCAGAATACTGACACAATGTGGCGAGTCACTAAGAGAGTAACTCTCCCTCTCTTCTCTATTGCACATACTTCCTTT
Organism: Acanthosepion esculentum; assembly: GCA_964036315.1. NCBI lineage: Eukaryota > Metazoa > Mollusca > Cephalopoda > Sepiida > Sepiidae > Acanthosepion > Acanthosepion esculentum. Next base: position 47,335,902 of record OZ038518.1, read on the forward strand.
CCTTCCTTCTGTTGTTCCTATCCAGAACGTTTATTAGCAGTAAATCTTCTGCATACGGCCAGAAAATGAATGGAACACGTACACTAATGACTACAGATATTTATTCCTGTAGATACAGAAATTGTGGCACATGGCCCGTGAGAGAGGGAAAAAGGGAGGGGCTGGTCTTCCTTAGCTGTCCTAGTCGTAGTTAATCCGACTCGAGACCCATTCATTCATTATAATTTACTCATTCACCACAAAACTTATCCATCACCTCACAATCCTACATACGCCAAAATACCGCATATTCGCAGGGGACGTACAAAACACTCCCTGTCATAAAAATTTCAATGTTCATATATATAAATGAAAATCTCATTATTCATGAAATGGTGGGGGGGAGGGGAGATGAACCCAGAAAACAAAGTCAAAATGTAAACCAAAGATAAAACTAAAACAAAATAATGCTAGTAGGAACCATCCACCCTTCAAAATAATAAGAGAGGCCATTGTATTCTGCCATTAGACAGAATCAAGCAGTACACTCACCAATGGAATGGGCAGGGTAAAAATAAATAACGGAATGGGAAACACAAAGGCTGGCCCAGCCGAGATAAAAAAAAAAGCGGACAACAAAAAAACTGGGGAGATTGGGAATCTCGATATGGATCATAATAAAAGAGAATGCCGGGAACAACACTTAAAATGATTAACCAGGAAAACAAAATGGCGCTAACTTACCCAGGGGAGGGTTCACAGGAAACCGTCCCATTGCATCAAGGGAACTTAGAAGAGAAAAACAAGGCTAGCCCCGTCCACACGAACCAGGCTCGCCTCAGTCACCCACCGTTCACTGAATTCTGTCGAAATCAAACGCTTCTTATCAGATCTTATTTTTACCCTAAGCTGGTGCTTAAAGAAAACAACCAGATCCTGATACAAAACCCATTCATTTCGCAAGATTCCCTCCTTTAGCGACGTCCACACCACCATTCTAGCTACAGCTAGCAACGTGAAAAACACCATCCGTTTTACCCCGAAGAACGGGGGCGACACATTGTCACACGTGTACGCGAGATCAATGTACACGAGCTGCTCGGGAGCAATACGAGCCGTTAACTCGTCGACATACTCCCAGAAGGGGCGCACCCGAGGACAATGGTAGAAGGCGTGCAAAGCTGTTTCCTCTAACCCAAGGTCACACCGATGACAGTCTAGCAAATCTGCCTCGCCCCCATCTGAAAAGTACGTCATTGAGAGGTAGTACGTTCCGAATCAATTGCCAGCTAAGCGAAAACTCAGAGTAACTGATGTAATAAGCCACTAGCGCCAGGACCACAAGGAGAGCAACTCTGATGCTGACAATCCGAGCGGGTCAAACAGGATCATTCGCGACCCCCTCCACTAATTCATGATACAATAGTCTCCGAGGCCGAGAAAAGTCACTGGACCGAGGAATGACATTCAAGGCTGACCGACACTCGCTGAGGAAAGTCGACAACTTTCCACAGCTCCGAAGGCTTTCCCCAAGAAATGGGAGGAGTGATGGTAAGGCTAGGGAAAGCGTCCCTAACACTCCGCGCCAAAATCGAGCCCTCGGGCAAAACGCGGCGTAGGAAAGCTAACCTTGAGGCATGGCGATGACTCGCCAGGTGTGGAAATAATAGCACTCCATGACACGGACGCTGATAACAGGCTTCTTTACGGACACAATGTTTGCGACCACCTCACAAGAGGTTGATCAACAAACGCTCGATCGCATCCATACGAGTCCTGCAAAGATGAAGTACAGCCAATCGGTAAAGGATGAAGGACAAGACGTAAGTGGCACACACCTCAGTCCTACCCTTTAAGGACAACCTCCTTCGGTGCCAAGTCTGGATCCACGCTCCGACCTTTGCCTGTACTTCTGACCAATTCTTCAGCTGGAGTCCGGACTCGAACCACACTCCAAGAATGCAGACGGGTCCATCAGTCCAACCAAAGGGCCGCGGAAGCGCTCCCCACTTCCAGGCACCTAGACGCAAGATTTGTTATGGTTAATTTTGGTCCCTGTCACCTTCTCGTACGGTTCAAGCGCCTTCTGTGCCACCTTACTGTCGCGACGGCAAGACACGAAAATGGATACGTCATCGGCGTACGCAGAAACTCTAGCTCGAGCACTCCCAGGGAAAACAACAATTCCGCGTAGGGCCGGACTGCACGCCCTGTCCTTCAGCCGGCGAATGATAGGCTCCAATGCCAAAGCATAAAGTAAGGGCAACAGTGGACAACCCTGTCAAACCGACTGAAACAGCGTAAAATCGCTCGACCGCTTCCCGTTCACCTATACCACAGCACTAGGGGAGCGATACAGGAGGCTGATCCACTTGCAGAAGTCGAGTTCTAATCCGGCGGCCTGCAGAACAGCAGCCAGGTGTACACTAATGATTACATATGCAACTTTGAGTAACAAATCAGACAGGTTGAAATGAAATCATAGTTGATTTTTAATCCCTGCTGTTTTTGAACGCAGTTTATTTCAGCGAAGTTACAGCTTCTTTTCTTTATTAAAATCATAAGTCTGCTTGTTCCTCCGTTAGCACGTGCGTTACACCCTGACATTACCTTATCTAAATAATGGACCATTCCGTTTTGGTTACGAAGAAAGACGTTAGAAAAAGATATATCACAGACGCTTTTTGGTTTTAGTGAGAAAAAGAAAGTATACATCATAATAAGAAAGAAAAAGGAAATCGCACGTTCTCATGTTTATAACGTCTGCTTCAGTGAAATGAAAGAACCTTTTCAATTTCAAATCTTTTCATTTGTACCCTCTTACTCCTTTAAATAATGACCTACATTCATACTTACGATTATTATTGCAATATTTTGCTAAAGTTGTTAAACTCAAATAGTTAACAATGCAATAGAATAATTTCAACAGGTATATTTTTAGTTTGGAATTTGCAAGGATAACTAAATTAAGAATAATGATTCATCAGAAAATTCAAATTGGAAATCCATGAAATTTTCCCGCGTACTACAATACGATATAATTCTTAACTCGTAATTCATCAGCATACGTCTTTTATTCATTAATACCTTTTTTTAGCATGCCCAGCTAAAAGTCAGATCTGCAAACTTTTGAATGAGATTTAATATTCTTAAATTAAAAAAACGCACACACTCCTCCATTATAACAGTTCAGCAAACTTTTTTTCTTTTTCAATCTATTGGAATCGACCTTTATGTAAAACGAGAAAAAGTGAACTCAGTTGCTTGTCAACTGAATTCACTTGTTGCTGCCACAATCAAACATGCCTCTGTATTTGCCATCGTAAATTTTAACATATTTTATGCCAATGGGGAAAGGTTTGATTCTTATGCCATAAGTTTATCCCGATAACTACTAATAAATGGATGTGAAAGGGGATCACGTGAACACCGCACAAATGGATCCAATCAAATGTCCTGTTGGTGTAATATACAGTGCCACCGAACTTTCCTTTGATATTTCAAATGGCAGATGATCACGGAGAAAGAAAAAGTAATTGTCAAAGGGTTTTCGCTTCCACTGACCTTCTATCGATGTCATAAAAGCAGACAATTCCAAAAGGACATACGTCTCTCATATTATGTCAATACCTGTAATGCGACTGGGATTAACGTTTCACGTCATTGATATTTGCTTAGCTAAGTTTAGCACGGCATAGGGTCGAATGTCGAGCAAAGGCGGACAGGAAGAGTATACGACAGGATTATTATAAATGGGGACGATCATGTGCTGAAAGTCTGGATCCATAAACCATTCTTTTTTTTACTTTTGTTCGAAAACCACTTTCTGCTACTAAACAGACGCAACTACCTAAGCCAGGAGGCAAAGTCTCAACAATTCATGCTCTTGAATAGAATTGCCATTTAACAAGCTTGCCTAAACTTAGAACAAGGCAAAATGTAAGTGATTGAGGTTAGGAAGATTGTATTGCGTTAATATTCCAAAATGGAACCAACTTTTCGACTTCGCAAAAAAATCGCCATTCGAAAATTTAGATTCAGCTTCGAAAATTTCATCTTTCTGGATTCGAACCAGAGTCTGGAAATATGTAATTTTGTAATTTCCATAGCAGTCCATTGAGTCTGAGTGTCTCTGTCTCTGTCTCTCTCTCTCTCTCACACACACACATACACACAAGCGCGATGTTAACAACGGGTTTTACATGTTCAGTATCCACGTTTCTGTTGCTTCAAGTTTCTTCCTGTGAGAAGATTGTGCAGCATTTACTACCATATTTAACAGGAGTAGATAGGTTCGCCTATCGCCCTGTTCACACTCCTTGCCGTTTCTGAACAGGAGTAGAGATTTATTCCTTGTTTTCTGTTTAGAATTGGGTTTCTGGTCCCTTCTAAGGTCTTCTCATTCTCTTTCACTCCCAGTAACCCCTTGCGCCCTCGGGACATTATTGCCTTGTTTGGGGGTGAAATGATTAAATTAAAAAAATAAAACTGACGTTATGCAACCACGAGAACATTCGATTTGAGATTGCAGCAATAGTTGTTTACTGCCATCTATCAGCAAATTCACGCGTTTGTAAAATCTTTCATCTCGTCACACATGCACTTATATTTACTAAGTTTAGTTTAGTTTAGAACACGTCCACAGAGGAGGTGCGCTAAGATTGCACTGCGGGACTCACTTGCTTACAGTCTCACACTAATATCACAAGTGTAAAAGTGTAATGAGCTTGATCCTTACTAAGTGTTGCATAACTGTGGCTCTGTGCTAGAATTGACTAAGAAATTAAGAACCGTAATAATAGATTTTATATACACAATACCTTGCCAGTAACAAATACCACGATCACGAGTCCCGTATCTCATTAGGGTCGTAGGAATACCACATACACTACAGCCGTAACTGCAGTAATTGATATAGCCTAAAGGAGCCCATCAGTCTTCTGGTTGGTTTTGATTTCAGTGTCGTCCTTTTTATAGATTGGTTGTCGTACAAAAGTTAAGAGCCCAATTTGCTCTATTATTTACAGGAGTTTGAATTCAAAATTTTCCTTCTCCTGGATTGGCTACTTCCTAAGGCTCGATACCGTTCACTGTCCTTCTTAACCTATAGCTGGTGGGGGGGAGAAGGATTCTTGCTTTTTCCAAGAGCATTAGCGCAATGTGAAAGAAACAGACACGATCAGAATTTGAACTCGGCCTGCTGATTCCACTTTCCGCGCCGATAACCGTGAAGCTACCCGCAATCATGATCGTGACATCTAAAAACAAACTTTATTGGTAATAAAGAAATCTAATTCCAGCATATATTATACATGAAGGAATCAATAATTACGTAGGCTCACATAGCTGAATTGTGATCTGAAATTTCTCTGAAACGATATTCAATCTATGGAAAAGCGCTGGGTTATGTTTATTGACACGGAAAGAGATTATGTTAATAAAGAGACAGGCAGTAAACATAGTACATTTAAGGCTCCTAGTTCTAAATTCAGGATTATCCCACAGGATAATAAGCTAGAGGATTAAAGCATTGGTTTATGAATTTGGTTGGTGGTATTGTATGTGGGAGATCGATCCCTGATTCGGGCAGTACAGTCTCAAACTCACTGGAAGCAGAGTGAGTAATAAGTGACCAGTACAAAAAAGAGAAGATGAGATATCTCTAGATATGATAGCGTCTCGAGAAGAATTTATCACTATAGGTTAAAAAGTTCGAAATTCCCTGAAGATTACTCGGTTCAGTTCGGAATTTTCTGAAGATTACCCGGATCGAAAGACACCGGAAGAAGACCAGAGGGTGTAACGACCGAAACGTTGTGATCATAACAACAAAGATGATGACATTGGTCAGAGTGTAAATTATAACTTCTCATCCCAGAAATCCAAACAGAAAATAAATATTTGTTGTTCAAGATAAGTGATGTTTTTTATTAAACATTTGGTTATTGGCATAGTGATATATCAACACCGTTGTAATGTCAAATGAAAATACCCACCAATAAATATTAAGTTGTAGCATATGGAGTTTGGTATTTACAACGCTTCACGATGGATTTGTGTATCGTTTGATATTTGTTAACATAAAATGTTCGTTCGACTTCTTTATCAGAGACAAAATCGTTCAGTTTTTGTATAGCAACAGATAAATGTAATCAATAGAGTGAAAGAAAATTTTTTGAAGTGTTTGTTTAGCAAACCTTAATCATGATATGGGATCAGACCTGAAAAGATTCTCTCTCTCTCTCTCTCTCTCTCTCTATATATATATATATATATATATATACACTCGACTCTCCGGCCGAATTCGACGCATGGGGGTCAAGCAGATCAGTTCCTAGGAAACTGACAGCCCAACACCAGCATATGAGATTTGATTATAGTGGTGAAGGTTTTGTGCAGAACCATCCACACTTTTTGAAGGGCCGAATACAGAGACTTGGTGCACTACTCCTAAACCAGTTACCATTCAAGGCTATAGAACCTAGTCTGTCCTGCTATTTACCCATAGCTGGAGGGAGAAGAAGAAGATTCACACTTTTCCCAAGGGTATTAGCACGTAAGTGAATGTAATGGATTCGACTGGAATTCGAACTCGGCTCTCCGATTCCTCAATCCAAGTCTCTATCCATTACTCCATATATATATAATTTAAATGTTGAATTTTATTTTAGCTGATGTTATTTGTCGTAAAACAAGTGTTTTTTTCTGAATCTCGTAGTGTTTCTTTCCCTGTTGGCTGCTGTGTCATGTAGTTTAATAAAAGTGTAAACAGAAAATATGACGTCATCATCACTTCGATACTAGTTCCCAACCAAGTGTTTTTTCATGTTAGGGAACAGATGTTAGTCAGATGTGGCCAAATCAGGAGAATAGGGAAGGTGAGAAACAAGTTTAAAGTCACGGTCACGCACAGCAGCCGTTGAAACCAAGGATTGGTGCATTGTCCGGATGAAACAAGATCCCTTTCGTCATTTTTCCTCTGCATTTAGACTTGATAGCCTTTCATAATTGCCTCGATAAGCTGGCATAGCTCTCTCCATTAATGTTGTGGACCTTTTGATGATAGTTAATAAACACAATGAGTTTTGCTTACCCTAAAACTGAGTCCATCATCATCCGTGAAGATGAAACGACCTTCTTTGGAGCAGGTGAGGAGGGGTGTCTCTTTGTTTTTGGCTCAGTGATAAACCAAACACTCATCCTGGGTTAGGAAACATTCAAGGAAACCAGTTGGTTCTGCCTTGAACCATGTCAAATTTTCCTATGATGTGATCAGCCTGGTGCGCTTTTGATCAGGTGTGAGAAGACGTGGCATTCTTCGTCATATCAAGTACATTGTGCAGAATATTCTCAACTCTCTCACAGGATATGCTAAACGCATTGGCTATTTAACTTTTTTATAACTGCTTGTCAACCATCACCATATGGTAAACACGATCAATATTTTCCTCGTTGGTGGCAGCTGGAGGACGTCCAGACCTACTTTTTGGCTACCTACTTTTGCATTGTTGATAAAGCTGGAGCGTTATCTCCTAATGTTAGCAACCATGTCAGCATGGATGTCCTTGGGGGTTAAACCCCTTTTCTGCAGATACATGATAACACCATAATGCCAAATTTTGTTCATTTTCAAGAGAAGTTCCGACTAGTTACATCTGAAGTTTTCTTCGAAGAGTCAGATGTTAGTTTACCCGGAAAGTAAGAATGCAGTTATTAATAAGAATTGAAATTAATGCATGCAAGATGTCACAGCTCTAGCATCATTCCTTCGTAGTTAGTCTATGAACTCTTCAGTCTACCCTCGTATATTTATATCCCGACTAAACTGAATCTACGACTCAAGCTTTTCTGGTGAGGGGTGTGGCTCTACAGCCAATAGGATTAAAACAAGATCATCTGTGGATGAATCCTTTCATGGGAACAACGGTCACCTAACGCGAGGGCAAGAATATTGAAATACCTGAGTTGGTGACAAGAAACGTAGTAAGCCCACTGGTAGTGTTGGACTTTTTAGCTTTTATTAAGGTATCCAACTAGGAGAAGGAAAACTCTAATGTAAAACCTGCGGCCTGACAGCATCCGATGATGTCTGGTTCTTTTTTGCATGTTGTTCTTGCGCAGAAAGTTTGTTGGACTCAGTGCAACATCTTTCTCCACTTGAAAAATTTCAGGCATTGACTGATATCGTAAGATTTTTTTGCACGCTGAATGAGTGGTCATAGACCAAAATGTCAATCATAACTAGTAAAGGGTTGTGCGGGAAATTTTAAAAGTTTGTCCAGCACAAAGACCCATATTCGTTTAAAGTGCAATGATATTTTATGATAGCCATCCGCTATAATGCGGTGGTAGTCGTCATATATATATATATATATATATATATATATATATATATATATATATATATATATATATATATATATATCATTGAATACGACAGACAAGGTGCTTTTATTTAGTTTTTTATACAATTTCTAATGCGATCTAATAATTTTTTTTTTCTTTTCGGATGATAAATTATATAAAAACTTTCCGAATGTTCTTTTTATCCGAACGCTTTCAGCTATACATTTAGGCATTTTCAAGGATTAAATATTTTAACTGTTAAATAAGAAATACTTTGTTGTATGTATGTTTTAAAAGTTTTAATTTTTCAAAACACAGTCAAGATATTGTGTCCATGTTCAAAGTTAATATTATTAAGTGTTGTTTTTTTTGTTTTTATTAATAAGACGGTGCATGAAAGAAGGATTGCTGCCTAAACACACACACACACACACACACACACACACACACACACACACACACACACACACACATATATATATATATATATATATATATATATATATATATATATATATATATATATATAAAGACACACAATTTAGTGTTCATTTTTATTTTTGACCCTAGGTACCTTTCGGCCAGCACTTCGTCAGGGACTAACGCTGGCAATATCTGAATTGGTATGAGTAAGAAGAGTGACTAAGAGGAGGAAAGTTTGGAGTACGTCTAAAAAATAAATTCACGATTAAAAAAGTAAATAAAATTTAAAAGAAGAATAAAAAAAATAGTCCAACGTGAGCGTAAAACCAAAAAATATAGATACTCACGATTCTCCAAATAACTGGAATGACCGAAAAAAATTCTGCTTCTGCTTACACAGGGACAACTGCTGTAATTTAATACAGACAGCTTCTAACACTTGCAAATGGTGTTTCGACCGAGCCGTATGCAAAATACAGAATGAGTCAGATGAAAATTGCGAGGATCACGGTTCAATCTCTAATAGTTGTTGTCCAATCGCAGATTCATGTGCTGATTGCGAAACACGAGTGCGATTATTTTGGTCCCTGCAAGTGTTAGCCGAAAAGGTACCTAGGCTCAAAAAAGAAAAAAATGAACACTAAGTTGGGTCTCTTTAAAATAAATCTGTGCATTCTGTGGTATCAAATCATTTATATATATATATATATATATATATATATATATATATATATATACCAATTAGTAGGGATAATTCCAAGGAGGACATTATAGCGCTATCAGGAACACGTAAACCCTTTAAAATTTAACATATTTTTCTATTTAGCTAAATCAAAAATTTGAGAAGTGGAATAATGCAGATTTGTTTCGATTTTTAAATTCTATATTTTCTTTTCATTGGTTGTCTAGACATGACGTGTTTGTTTTATGGCGTTAGCGTCTATGTATGTGTGTATGCATGTAGCAATTTTATTGTGTGAGCGTCATGGATTTACCTCTTGTGTGTGTCTTGAAATTTTAGCTTAATTTGATATACCAGTGTATTTTAATTGCATGATACATATGACAAATATTTGCAGTGAATGTGTTATATTCGGTTATTGCATCTGTCAATGTTTGGCTCTTGATGCATACACAGTAACGCCATAGAATAAACACGTGACGCCTACATAACCAATGAAAACAAAACAGAATAGAATTTAAAGCTGAAATATAACTCAATTTGATTCTGTTTCCAAAATTTCTGATGAAGCCAAATAGAGAAACATGTCAAATTTATAAAGGTTTTCCTACTTGTTCCTTTTTAGTCATTCTGTCGGATTTAATCCATATTTTCAACTCATGCGGACATGGCGCTATCATTCTATCCCGTAGAAACCTACTTGCTACGGAGACCACACTAGCAATGCCTTGCATGTTGAGATTTGTGGTCCCATAATGTTCATTAGAGTCTGCAGGACTTGAGTAAGCGAGTGCATAAATATAGATGCAGAGGGGGAGGGAACATGTAAGTGAGTTGAGCGGTTTCGTAAAAGTTATGGGCACGGAATCCAAAATCAGTTAACCGAGTTCAATTTTCGGTTGAGGCGATTTGTATTCATTTAATTTAACACTGATTCTCTTGGGAAATATATGTATCCGCCTCTTCGCATGTTGTCCCATCGCTAGAATGTATCGACAAAAACTTCTTGTCTCCGGTCCATGTTTGAACGAAGATTGTGTGAGCTGTTAGGCAATCCTCTCTCCTATAAGTACTGAACAGGCAGTAATAACTCTATTAAAAAAAAAAAATGGTTGCTTCACTCGTTCTCAACTTTGACAGAGGGTCTATACGGAGCCCATTATTATTATTATTATTATTATTATTATTATTGAGTGAGGGAGCAACACGCCAACAAAGTGGCGCCGAGGAAACAAATGCACAAAGTGCAATATACCCAGTATAACTCCCAATGTGATAAGAAATATCCCGGCACAAGCATCCCATCAAATGATAATTCTGTGCCTTCCTTCTTTAGCACGTGCGCTACACCCTACCGTTAACTCAGATATATAAAGGAACATTCCGTTTTAATTGTGACAAAAGACGAACGAAAAATACAAGAAAGAATATGTAATTGTAAAAAAAGAAAATAAAAAAAATGAAAAGTAAGATAGACGAGACGATAATGTCCTCATGCGCTAAAAGTCCACTTCAATAAAATGAAAAATCTTGTCAGTTTTTTAAACTTTTCATGTGTACCCTCTTATTTCTTTAATGACCTGTATTCACACTTCTGATTATTATTCCCATATTTTGTTAAAGTTGATAAGCTCTCATATATTTGACATGTTTTCCACATGTATTTTATAAATGTGGAACTTGTAAGGGGCTTATCCAATCATTAACTTAAGAATTACCATTCATCAGAAAACAGTGACATTTTCATAACTACAGCTAATTATTATTGTTATTATTATTATTATTATTTAAGCTCATTGATTTTCCCCACCAATTGAATATAGTGACTAAGATTGGAAATTAAGCAACAATAAGTATTTCCGAATTCTCCTCATTGTTCTTTCTGATACCCCAAAATGCCGCCGTTTAAATGCTTTTGATTCTTACACGGGTTTCCGATTCTATCTATTCCGATGCACTTTAGAGATCTGTTGCAGTAATGATGGGTACAAATACACATCTTCAAGTTTCACGATTTTTCTCATTTCTCTCACAGTTATAAGATCGTACAAATATAAATTCATGTTTAAAGCCCATCCATACACGCAAACGTCTCCCACATGCATCTATATGTCCATCTTAGGATATTATTACATTTCTTTCTCTTTCCATCCCCATAAATCCTTTCTGTCTCTCTACTTTTGTATATGACACAATCACACTAACACGTCAACATAAAATGGTGACACGATCACACAGTTACGTACTCTTATTATAACAATAAAAAAAGAACAAACGGAAAGCTGCGCGCATGCGTATAAATGAAACCAAAATCTCTTAGTGATGTTGATTGATTAATCAGTAACAAAATTGACACAACGATTAAACGTATAAAAAAGGCGTCTAAAAGTCTGCTGTCTTCAACTAACATAATTTCATTTAAACACCACCTTGAACATACTAAAAAGAATTGAGAAACCCCTTAAAAAAAGACTTTGTCATTTGTCTGCATTCAAGTGAAAAATCAAACGGTATTATTTCGCTATGACAGTTCAAACCGCCATAATGTCATGCTGACAAAGTGATTTATGACCTAAATACACGGAGACTTCGTTTTTACTTGGTTGCTAAGCAGCTTTGCTTTATTCAGAATTCTGAACAAAAGCTTGCATTTCATCATTATTATAACTTTTCCCTTCAAGATGAAAACATGACTCAGACCGGAAATGGGAAGATGAGGCTAAAAAAAAAAAAAGAAGAAATATTAGCAAAAAAAAAAAAGAAGAAATATTAGCAAAAAAAAAAAAATTAAAAAAAAAATAAAAACGGACTATTTCACCAGTACAGACCTTTGCAGCTACGTCCTTAGTTCCACCAGTTCACACGTTTTCTGCTACGTCTTCAGTTACATCAGTCCAGATCTTTGCAGCGACGTCTTTATTTCCGCCTATACAGACATTTGCAGCAACGAATTTAGTTCCACAAGTTCAGACATTTACAGCTACATCTTTATTTCCACTTGTTCGAAATTTTGCAGCTACGTTTTTAGTTCCACCTGTTCAGACCCTTACAGCTCCATTTGTTAGTTCCACCAATTCAAACCGTTTCAGCTGTGTCTTTAGTTCCCCCTCTTCAGACCCTTACAGCTCCATTCGTTAGTTCCACCAGTTCAAACCGTTTCAGCTATGTCTTTTGTTCCACTACTTCACACCTGCACAGCTACGTCTTTAGTTTCACCAGTTCAAACCTTTGTAGCTACATCTTTATTTCCACCATTTCAGACATTTGCAGCCACATTCTTTAGTTCCACCAGTTCACTCCTTTGCAACTACGTCTTTAGTCCCACCAGTCCCAACCTTTACAGCTACGTTTTTAGTCAGACTTTTGCTGCTAGATTCTTTAGTCCTACCAGTTCAAACCTTGGCAGCTCCATTTTTTAGTTGCACCAGTTCAGACTTTTGCAACTCCATTCTTTAGTTTCACCAGTTTAGACCTTTGCAGCTACGAATTTAGTTCCAGCAGTTCAGACTTTTGCAGCTACGTCTTTAGTTCCACTAGTTCAAACATTTGCAGCTACGTCTTTAGTTCCACTAGTTCAGACCTTTGCAGCTAGGTCACGCCATTTCAACTGTCACGACAAGCTCCCTAATTTCTGGCGTCTTTCAAATGTAAGAAGAAAGTTCCATTCAGACATTTTTTTCTCCAAAGACCTACCACTTTTTGGCACAGTCTCTCGCGTGGATGACTCCCTGCATACTTAATCTTGATCTTTTCAGGTTAACGGCCAAACGTTATCTCTCCTCCTTATCCACATAAACATAAATTATTACCACCTTCTCTTTCATTCATATCACACACCTCATTCATCATTACTATTTAAACAGCATTCATCTACCTTCAGTGTCTCACAAGCCTTGTATTTGGTAAAATTTTACTATATAGAAATGCTTATTATTTACTAGCTTATTATGCCACATGGCCACACATGAAGTGTCTGATGAGGATTGAACTCACAACTCAGTACTAATGGTCAACCATACTGTCTTGTTAACTATTTCTCCGAAGCTTCATTGATAGGTACTGAACTTCATTTAGTACATAGGCACTGTGCGGGGTAGAGGAAGTCTGGACAAGAAGATTGCGTTGCTTAAATTTTCGGTGATAGGAAGACCTTCCTGCTCAGAAAAAAAATAGCATTTTTTTAGTTCATACACCGACCTCTAGCATCGGGGTGAGAAATACGCGACTATCACAACCATCAATGAGACACAGACATAAATTGGAATAAAATATCCAAAATGAACGATCTCATACAGCGAATGAGTGTTTACGAAAAGGGTGACGTTAGTTGTTTTGCACCATTGTCTCTACTTATTTGTCTTGAATGTGCAATTAGCGTAACGGCTATCGGTATTTTTCTGGTCTTTGGAAACTAAAGGCAGGTGATAATAACTAGCTGGATCCGTGAAAATTCCGCAGTGTTGACAGCAAAAATAATCCATTACTTCATGAATATGCTCGTGTCTTACCCATTGCCCGTATCTTCTCATTATTTCCCTTATCCCTTGTAGTTCAAAAGAACCGGGAATTAGGCAGATAGTACACGCTGACCCTTGTGTACATACATGCAGGGCTTAGTCGTATAGATTATGGCTTTCGTATTATCAGTACTTTTCTCTCGCTCCTGATATCAAGCGCGCCCACGCTTCTCTCTCAGACACACTGCCTTTTACTGTATAAGTTGCTATCCTAGATTTTTTCTCATTTTTTGTTGGTGCTTTTTTGTATTGCATTAATCGCCAATCATGATGTCTATTCTTGTTACTTTTAATTGGACTCTTGGCAAAATAGGCATTTCTGCCTGAACGTAACCCAGGGTCTGTGAAAGAGAAAAGATCAAAGGACAGACAGTCAGGCGGCCGGCCCGACAAAGATTGCCAGGGTAAGCAAAAGGATTGAGAAAATAAAGAGAAAGGATTGACATTCGGAGATGGGTGGGGCATTCATGAATCCCCAGGTATTTGTTTAGGTCGACTTATTCTGGTAACTAATACGTGTACGAAACAGTTATTATAAAATAATCTATAATTTGAAGATAAATGGTATAAATTTTTATTATGGCTTTAAAACGGACATTTAAAAAATATATTCACATAATATATCCAAATTTATTTTAAAAAGAGCAAAGAAAAGAAGAAATATTACTAAATAAGTAAATTATTATTATTATTATTATTATTAATAATAATAATAATAAATATGATGCATGTACCTGGTAAATCCTTATCAGATTTTTCTTTTTCTTGCTCTTGCTTTCTTTTAGTATATTTGTATATATTCAGTGAATGTATGTATTTTAAAATGTTCGTTGTTAAAGCAATAATAGTAATAATAATAATACGAAATAGCAGAATATTCTATATTTCTCATAAAAACACTTGATCACATGGTTTACTTTTATTGTAATACGTTTAACACTGACGTGTTACATTGAGATGTGCTATCATGAATTTCTCAAGTCAATATATAGAATACACATACATTAAATATAAGTGTAAAAAAGAAACAGGAAAAATTTTAGTTGGACAACGGATTTCATCCTCATACATACATACATCATCAGTCAGAAGGAGTCATCTTGCATCATGACAACGCAAGGCCTCACACAGCAGCCCAAACGGTGCAGACCATCAACGAGCTGGGCTGGGAACTGCTCCCTCATCCCCCTTACAGCCCAGACCTTGCCCCTTCAGACTTTCACCTGTTTGATCCTTTGAAAGCGTTCACGAGAGGCACGAAGTTTAAAAGTGACGATGAAGTCAAAAGTGTTGTGAGCGACTGGCGGAGACATCAGTCCAAAGATTTTTACGCTGAGGGAATACAGAAGCTTGTGCACAGATGGGAAAAGTGTGTGACAGTGCTGGGAGACTACGTTGAAAAATTAAAAAAAAGTAAGCTTCTATCTGTATTAGAAGTCGTTATACCGAAAAATTCACCTTATTTATTGAATGACCCTCGTATATATATATATATATATATATATATATATATATATATATATATATATATATATATATATATATAATATAGCCAGTTTGATAAGAGATGCGCCGTCTTCATGTTTCTTCTGCTCTTTCTCTCTTTTTGCATTACTTCCTATCTAGACTGAATTTTGTTTTGGCTAAGAAAGGACAGGAAAGGAATTTGGGTTGTTTTACACCAGACAGGATGACCTTCTAAGAAAGTGAGTAAAAATAGGTCACCAAGTGGGATTTTGATATTGTGATTTCAGTTTCCCGATGATCTCCGACCGCATCAGTTCGCGAAAAAATGGGTTCTTTTCATGCAATCATGCGAAATTCACCCACAAACCTATTCCATTTTTTGTGTAAGGAATAAAAAATTTTAATCCCGAAGATCTTAGATCTATTCGACTGTTTAATGGGTAAAGGATAAAGGAATATTGTACCATAAGAAATAGAAAGAAATCTTCTTACTTTCTTCTTACTTTCATTGGATGCAATCCAATTAACCAAGAGAAAACGAAACAGACATTATTCCAGAATTTTATATTCGGAAGAGAGAACGACCAATTGTTGTGTGGACATTCTACAGTAACTTTGTTTGTCATTATGAACATTTGACCTCCAAATTGCTGAGACACAAACGTTTGAACTAACATCCAATATCAGATAAGTGTTGTTTTTAACTAATTGTATGTCTGCTACTCCATACTTTTCCCATATTTTGTATTTTGTTATTTACTTACAAATGTTAATCTTGTGTTTGTTGTTCGTCGGTACCTATTCGTGTGTTCCTATCTGAGCGAACCCATAATTTTTTTCTTGGACCTGGGGTCATATCTTTATGTGTTCCGAATTCATAACAATATATATATATATATATATATATATATATATATATATATATATATATATATATGAGAAGGCAACCGTTTATTTCGCAAGATAAATGTAACGTCCTATTTGATCAAAATTCAGTCGATTGGTTGTGAGTGACCTCTCGAGGACGCAGACCTGGCTGATGGCATATGGAGGCCGTGCGCTGCCCAGAATACAAAGCCCCTTTTTTGGTCGTATTGACAAGATGCAAAGGAGTACAGGGCATTAAATTTGAGTCCTACTTGGCTTCAAAAGTTGGCAATGTTGACAGCTAACCGTTTTCTTTTCTGTCTGGATTTACTTGCATAGTTTTTTCTGTGTTTGCCTATAACCGCAAGGCATCGGAGGTTAATATCAGGTTTTTCCATTTCCTAGATGGAATCTTCCTGAGCTGTCGCACTTCATCTACTGGAAGCAGCTGGTAATGAGGCACACGTTGTCTGCCTTCGCTCATTCTCCGACTTGTAGCTGGATTTAGTTATATATATATATATATATATATATATATATATATATATATATATATATATATAGCGAGAAAGAGAGAAGAAAAAGTGTGAAAAGCGAAAAAAAGAAATAATCTTCAAACACAGCTCTACAAATTTAAATAATTTTATCATTGAGTATAAAAAGTAATATTTGTTTTCTTTCAAACTGAAAGAAATAAGTTACAGAGTTCCTCGAAAATATAGTTCAGCGAAAAAATTTTTAATAACATAAAATTATATTGCGTTAGTATAAATTGAAAAGATGTATGCGAAGATTCACGTATTTACATTATTTTATGTATGGTAGTCTGAAACCTATCAACAGTGATATTTGTACTGCTGCTACAATTCACTTTGTTTATATATCTCGCTCGTATATTTTCGTATTGTAAGAAATACTTAAAAGCGAGAAATATAATTTGAAAAAGGGAACTTAGAATTCAAATAATAAGTTAGTTTGAATATGCGAAAAATTAGTTTGAAAATCCAGTATTATTCAAATCGCCTGGTCAAGAAATACAACAATGTTCATCCTGTACAAGGTCCAAGAGCCACCCGAAGTAGAGTGTTACAGAGTAAGAGACACGGTTTAGTTGCCAATAATATACTTGAGGAGAATTCTAGATACTTCCGCTGAATGATTTGGCTACCACGTTCGCCTGATCTGACACCGATCGAGAATTTATGTATCTTGGTAAGTTTCACTCGAACATCTTTTATCCCCGAACCGCTGCTTTGTAGAACTGGTTCCTAGGATGATGCGTTTCCGATCACTATGATCCTAACCAGTTCAAGTCTAGGGTTAACTGTTATCTTATCCCCATAAACTGTGCCTGTTATTCTGTAACCTTCTACCTCTAGGGCCTTGTATCATTGTGAAAAAAAAACTTGATGAGGAGGAGGAGGTTTGTTTGCACATAAGATGCTGCGCCCACAAATATCTGGGAGATGTTAACAACTATGGAAACGCCATGGATCAGCAAGATGGAGATAAAGTTAAACTTCAGATCAAATTAAAAAGAACTATTTAGTCTTTTAGTTATAGTTGTAAAATCAATTATCGTTTCATTGTACCACTATAATGTTATCATTGTACGATACGTAAAATTATTGTTTATTCAACTCCTGACTTCGACAGTTAATATCGGTGAGTGGTGTGTGGCTCCGAGTTATTCTCTGAACGTGGATTCTTCTTCTCGCCAGGATGTAAGAGGTTCTTTTCCTCTGCCTCTTGAGAGCTTATATATCCTCATGTTATCGGCCGTTCTACGTGTGCAATCTACACCTGGTAGCTAGGATTTATCTCAGATTAATCCGCTGAAGCACTTTGCTTCTCTAATGGTCCGATGTGACAATGAGTGCAAAGTCTATTCTGGCATGACATGAGGTGAGTCATATACTAAACTGCGATCCAATCTGCTTTTGAAACCAAATAAACGACTCCATCGTCCCCACCTATTCCTCCAACCGGAAAACTATTTTGAAAGGAATATCCGTCATGACAAAAATGTTCAGGTCTAATTTTTTTTCAAATTAAAACTGTGCTGGTCAGGCGTTTCATTTATTATGAGACCATCACTCGGGTTTTAATATCTCATGTCCTCGGAACCTTCGCTCTTCTTTGAAGACCAAATTGATTGCGTTCGCCTCAACAACAATGGAACGCTGGCTCAGCAACCAACCAATATTCTTCTCTTCAAACAATGATGGCCAACTGAATATTATTAATTCATTTCACAGAATACAGATTCTTACTCATTAGCATTTCGTTTTTTCCTTTTCATTATCAAAATGTAAGACGTCAATTAGTGTAGCATCGAGGTTATGGCTTTGGTAAGCCTAGTCTGCGTTTAAACGTGTAGGCTAGAGATTAAAGTTCCGACGAGCAATCAGGTCGAGCGACGGGATTTGAGACCCCGATTAGAATCTAATTGTACATTGTAGAGATTACAGCTTCGGCGAGTAGTTCTAGTGAAATTTGGTACCCCAGGTAACTTTAATGGAATAGTAAGATTCTGGCTTAGTCCGTTGTGTTCCCTTTCGCTCTTGGGGAAACAAACTTGTTCAGAGAGAAAGATTTCGAAATTCAGTAAGCTTTTAATGGTGAAATTAAACCTTCAGCAAAATGAGTCAGATTTTAATAACGTTGGCTATATTCAAGTTTCGGTGTCTAATTCAATATAAAAAAGATTTGGGTCCCCAGTCAATTTTAAAATAGCTCCAGCCAAATATAAGCTTGTAATGGTATAGAGAGAAGATTAAACAGTTCTAGCGAAACGATTTCGGCCCCTGATTAGATTTTATTAAAATGGTATAGCGTAGATTTTAAGGCTTACGTAAGTGGTTCAAACGAAAGGTTCCGAGTCCACTGTCACCTTGTAATAGTATGGCGTTGAGATTAAGATTTTGGTTAGCAGTTCTAACGAATCCCTTCTGTGTCCCGAATATAGACTAGCATCGAGATACGGTGAGTAATTCCAATGAAAGTATTTCGATCCCAGTCAGTTTTTAACGAGGTGGCATCGAGATTAAGACTCAAGGAAACATTTTTAGTGAAACAATTTCGGCACCAGTCAGCTTTTAATGGGTAGCATATTAATTATGGCATCGGCGAGCAGTTCTGGACAAAATTTGATGCATGGGTTAGCTAATTAAGCGACACGCTTTTGGGAAATAAGCTATGAAATATTTGAACCATTTTCTTCATCTTTCGATCACAGTATATTGGCCAGTTCATTCTTTGTTTTTTCTGGTGTACCTTGTTACGTTCGCCGTTCTCCTTTCAGTTTCGTTGAATAAATCCTTGTCACTGGAGATTCGTACTTGCCACGAGGAAAAGTGCAAATTTGTTAGCAAAAATAAAGATAAAAAAATAACCGTGGACAAAATAAAATTAATGATTTCCAAATGCGGCATGGGAAGGACAGAGAACGTGAATAAAAACAGAAATAAGAATATCTGCCCAATAAATTGTTATATGATCCGTCCAGCCCTGCCCCTCTCTCTCGTTTCGTTGATCTGACGTTCTCTGTTCGAACGCTACCAAAAACGTAGTATCCTTGGCGTCGTCATTTTGCAGTGTTTTTGATCTTCATGGCCACTACATGTCGACATCAGAAAGCTGGGTAGGTGGGGGTAGTGGTAATCAGATTTTACGGGGACTTCATCCGGCGGCCGTTGTGATTACACGGCGATACCCGGTGTTAAATCATTGCAGTCGTCGTAACGTTTTTGTTTCAATATAACAACACAAACCAACAAAATCTGTTGATAACTAACAACTGGATCAATGAAGACAAATTGAAGAATTTAAAAAGTACATAAGGAGTACAGAATTATTAATCCTTACTGTGCAACCTGGTTAACGATATTTCAACAGAAAAAATTATTCTCGCGGTAATTGGTAATAATTTGAGAGGCATCGGTCTTGACAATTTCTATTTTGCCTATGATAGGAGGTACGGTGATGTAATGGCTAGCAGCTCGAATTGAGGAAGCGGAGTGCCGAGTTCGAATTCCAGTCAGATCCATTATATTCACTTACGTGCTAATACCTTTGGAAAAGGTATGAATCCTCTTCCCCCTCCCCCAGAAGGACAGCCTTGGATGGTAATTGAGAAAGGAGAAAGAAAACTCTGAATTCAAAACCTGCAGAGGGTCGTTTGGGGACCTTGTAGTCGGCTCTTCAAAAAGTGTGCTTGCTTCTGTACAAAGCCTTCACCTCTATAATCAAATTATATGTGCAGGTGTCTAGCTGTTGTTTCCTAGGAACTGAGCTGCTTGACCCTCATACGTTGGAAAAAACGACGGGAGAGTCCCGTATTTTGCCTATGAATTCGTTGCTGGCTGTAGCAGCAACCGGAAGAGGGGATGCTTATAACGGACTATCTGGTCTCTTCGTCTCTCACTTAACTTTCTCATGCCGGTCTGCTGGTTTTCTATCAGAAAATTTGAGCACCTCTGACATTAATGTATTGCATGTTTGTTGATAAGATATTTTTAAGTTTTCTTTGAGCAATAACAGATGACTTCTTGGAATGCGGACAGGCCATGCTCCTGGTGCTGCATTTTGGTAACGATATAAACATTTGTGGGGTCTGATGGTACTTTAAGAATTCTTTGGAATTTGGGAAATTTTAGAAGACCAAAAGTCTTGTCATACTGCCCCTAGGGATACCTGGCTTGATTGGGGAATATCTCGTCACACGAAACCTTAATGAATTGGATTTAGTTTATTTCAGGCTAAAATCTTCCTAGAATCTTCTCCAAACTCATTTTATGGCTTCTAATTATATTTTTAATTCGTTTTTTTCTTATTCAAATCGACGCTTAATTAGTTTCCCTATTTTCAGAGTTTAATCCTAATTATTCCCCGCGTCAAATCGTCATTAGACCTTCTCATGAATTAAAATGTTGAACCAGGGTTACCACCTTGTTTAACTCCTTCATGAATTGAATCAGGCTTACCACCTTGTTACAGATGTGTAATATTATGTCTTGCGAGGATTTGAGAGGTTCTGTCTCTCATTGGCAGAGAGTTTATATAACTGCTTATTATCCGTTTATCTTGTGTATGCGTGTGTGTGTGTATGTGTACTAAGTTCAGCTTCCTTGTTTAATTGGTGCACTCACCGACATCCTTTGAGGTTCGATTCTGCACTTAGTGGCTTTGAGATTATCTTCTAGGTCAACTCTGAAGGCTCGAAGGACTTTTGACGTTCTGAACTGACACCAAATACAAAACTTACTGTGGTATCTTTTAGAGTGAACCCAGTACAAAATGAAGTCACTACTGATCCATTCTTCATAGATCAAAGGTTCCTGATAACATTAATTTCAACTCAGACCTCTGGTAATTCCTGGTGTGAATCGTATGTTAGAGAAGGAATTAAGTCCCTCTTTTATTACAGAAATCAGAAATGCAGAGATCAAAACAATAAAGGTTAGGAAAACTGTCTGAACAATTCATGGGATAATGATAATAAGACACAAAATGCACGGAAAGAATTTTTTTTTAAACCAGGAAACCACAACAAAGAAATTAGTCGAATAATCTCAAGTATTATTTTGCTTGTTGACGACTTTTTCTCATAAGTTCGAGATATAACGATATTTTTTAGCTAAATTATATTGTTTATTATTAAAAACTACTTTAGGTAACAGATGATATCATGGATAGGACTTAGTTTTTTAAAAAAATCATCAAAACGTTTGTTCAATTTTAATTTCCAATTATCGATGACCACTAACAATCTAAAATCTTCTACCTACCGCTTACCATTCACATTCTTATAATGTTCCAATTATCATTGAAAGTGTTATAATATTCTAAATATAGATGGCCATTTAAGCTTTATAAAGTTTAAATTATCGATGAAAATTCAATTACCTATACTGTTCCAATTAGCGATGAAAATTCAGATTCTGATAATGTTACAATTATCGATGACCATTAAAAGTGTTATAATATTTCAATTCTATATTCTGTATTTAGAAAGAATCTGGAATAAAATTGGCTGATGTAAATGAAAAATATAAGAGCGAGGATTGGAGCGAACTACACACCCGTAAATACCTTTACCCGCCCTGTAAAATAGAAACAAAAAAAGCTGTTACACTCATATTCAACCACGACAAGAGTCAACACAATGTGTCATGTTCGTGACTGTTTTTCTTTTTATTTGCTAAAAGCTAATATATTTATCTTCGAAGCACCTTTAACATGTGCTTCCTGGAACAATGTTGCTGATGAAAGTTTTTTTTTATTGATCATATTATGAGTTGCAATTAATTGTTTTTTGTTATTTATCTTCTAAATAAATAAATAAATAGCAAAATCTGTGTATCCGTTCGTGTGTCTGAAACCCCTCTAACTCGGGCCACACTTGTTCTACATAGACATATTATACCTTTTTAAAGTCAGAATGATCCAGGAACTGAAAATCTGCCCATCATCTGGTGCTTGAACATCCAGTATTGGGATTTGTGTCCAGATGAGGAGGGAACAGTTAAAAATTCAAATTTTAAAATAACTGAAAAATTTTTTCTACATTTTTACTTGTTTTTTTTTTTGTTTGTTTTTTTAGATCAAGGTTTATTTTTCTCGGAAGGTCAAACATTCTTTCTTATTTTCGGTGATCAAAATTCCTCCTTTCTAATTTTGAACAAATTTTGCTTTTCAAAATCGAACTTTTTTTCTGTCTTTTATTTTTCTTTGTTCTATTTTTAAGCTCAAATTTCTTTCTTTTCTCTGAAGGTCAAACTTTCTTCTTTGTTTTCCAAGATCAAAATTCTCTTCTTTTTTGATTTTCGAATATCAAAATTATTTCTTTCTGTTTTTGAAGATCAAATTTTCTTTACTCTCGTTTTCGAAGACCATATTTCTTTCTTGCTTTCTTACGATAAAGAATTACTTTTGGGGTTTTTCAAATATCAAACTTTATTTTTACTTCTTTTTGTTTTGTTTTCAATACTCAAAACGAGATAATTACTTTATATTCAAAGAAAAAAATCGTTACCATGGAAGCCAGCAAACAGGGTCTTTAAAAAGTTGTACGTTGGAAAACTGGCCTTGAACTGAAAACAATCGACTAGATTTAGCTGCATTTGTAAGGTTATAAAATCACACATCCAAGTAGATTAGCTATTGACAGCCTATCAGTTATACGATAACGATTATAATTGGCTCCTTGCTGGGACAGATGTGTCTTTCTTACTGGCGCCAATAAGCAGTTTTCGATCTCGAGCAGAAAATAGAAATGTTAAGATTAACAAAGACCAACTCCTGACATGGTAGGTTCGTGTCTGAGTAGAAGGGCCACTCGGTAGAAGGTTACTGAGTGATATTATAAGGGAGGAGAAAGGAGGATGTACGATAGTATTATCAGGACGAGTAGGATATATATCGTCCAACCCTGGACTTAAAGAGACCAAGATTTTAGTAGTCAGGGAAGCATTATCTTGGAGTTTGTTCTACAAAGTAACAGTTCTGGGGAAGAAGCTGTCTAAGTGGAACTTGCTTTTTTTATCAAAGAACACGAATTGAATGAGGATGGTTTTCCACCGTGAACACAGCATAGCGGGTCCTAGCTGTAAATGTTCGAGTTCGTAGAACTAAGGAATGTAATTGGTCCGAACATCTGTCAATCTAATAGCGATATTTATTTTAATCATTTCACCCTAAGTAAGGCAACAATGACACTCAGACGCAAGGATTTCCTGGGAGCGAAAGAGAAGAAGACTTTAGTGCGGAGAAAGGACAATAAAAGAGCAGGCTTCAGAAAGACAGACGATGGCGATTGGTGTTGCATTTAAATTTTTGAAGGCTGTAGGTGGCAGGGAAGCAAGAAACTAGAAGAGAGTTCTATAAGTGAAAAGTGCGAGAAAAGAAACTATTAGAATAGAACTTACGGTTGCATTCAGCTAGTTTAACAGTAAAACGGTAGTAGTATGCTTAAAATCATGCGGACTAAAGAGGAAAGCTCATCGGAACAATTGACACGAAAATAACTATAGAAAAGACAGAGGGAAGCCATGTCATGGCGGTGGGAAAGTCGAGATGCCAGGTAAGAACCGATTACATCACAGCTGGCAACATTTCATCTGTGTGATAAGTGTAGCAGGGTGGAGACTAATTCATCATTTACGAAACCGCGTAAGCGTTTTTGAACTCTGTCGAGGCCGGACAGTGAGGATTGGGTGGCACCAGTCCAAATTTGGTAGCAATACTCCATTCTTAGTCTGATCTGATACTTATCAAGATAGAACAGAGATCCCCGACTTTCTTTTGCGTCATCACCACTTTCACATGGAAAATCATTCCACCGCCCACCTGTATAGAAAATATTCAAAAGCATACAAAAATTGTTTGGTAAACGTTTGTTACTGGTTCATAAACTGACTTTATGATACAAAATTTACATTATTCGGGCTATTGTCCTCATCTTTGTCGCCATATTTATTACAACGTTTCGGCCGTTGTACGCTCCAGCCATCTTCAGGTGGTTGGAATGTCGAACTGAAACCTTTATTTCGCTCACTGTGGTAGACTGTTCTAGTTCAACGTGCCATGTTTAATGGATGTCTGTTGTCAGTTATCTCCTGTTAATTTTCCCTCTGAACGTTCTCCACTGCCTTAACCGGGTATTGAACTCACACTCTTTGGGTCCTGTCACAGGATCTAACCAACGCCTTTATCCACTGTGCCATGTGTCCTTGTGCGAATGAATTTCTGGGTATTTTAAGCCTAATGTCTTCAGCACACATTTTTTTACCAGCAATTTTTTGCTGTTATCATTGCTTGTTTTAACAAGAGCTCGTATTCCTATTTTTGTTGTTATTAGCGCTTTTCTCCGGCACTCCTTATTACTAGTTTTCATATTCGCAGATATCTCTCCCGAGTAAGACCCCCATAGAGGACAACATGACTAAAGACTGTGTGTACGCTATCCCGTGCAGCTGCGGAAAGAAATATAAAGGGGAGACAGGTCGCCCACTTAAGGTAAGGCTTCAAGAACACCAGAAAGCTGTAACACAAGGGGAAGTGGAAAAATCAGGTGTGGCTGACCACATATGGAGAGAAAAGGGAAGTCATCGCCCTCTGTGGGATTAGGTTGAGATCATAGACTAAGAACACCAATGGAAAATTCGTAAACCTAAGGAATCAGCACATATGCTAGGCCACAAAAATCTCCAAGGCGACCAAGCATAGAAATGAATACAATATGGGAACCAGTAATAAGGAGTACTAGAGAAAATTGCTAATAACAACAAAAATTGTAAATTACTATGTAAATAGTGTACATAATACCTCATCTCAGAAATATAGGCTGACTTTATGATGTAATAAAAAAAATACCAAATGGAGGTAAGAAATAAAGCTGGCATATGGCTGCTGCTGCTACTACCGTATTAAAGAACAAACGAAAGCAAACGTGACCATTAAAAACTATCTATATAATTTAGTTTTATGGTTAGTATTGCAAGTGTTAACAAAAATTAAACGATTATAAAATTAAAAAGAATATACACTACTAACAATTAATAAAAATTCAGGGAATATTTTTATTATTATTGGTCTTCCCTTATCTGATTTATAACTGAAAAAAATGTTATTTCATCTGAAGAACTATTTGAATGTTAATAACCCTTCTCAAAACTATAGAAAATGCCAAAAATATTCGTCTTATCTAGGAATGTGACCCAGATATTCCCATTTAACCTCCTGTTTTGTTTTTATAAATATACAGTTTCTTTGCATATCTCATTTGAATATTTTTTCTGTTAGCATATGTTGAAATACCTTTTTAATATTCAAATTCCTGTATTATCCACCAAAACTTCCAATTGCCCACCATTTTCTCTTCTGTTGCTCATCACCCACCCAACACTTGAAATCGCCCATCGGTGGTCAGTATCGTCCATGTTGGGAAACCCTGAGATATAGCATGGCGGTGGGAGTAAGATATTTTCTGGAGTGATACAATTAACCGACCATTGGGAAAGCAAAGCGCACGCGGACAACCATGGCGTCTGATAAGTATACACTTCAACAAAGTGTATACTTTCGTTTGGGCAGATAACATAATTATGGGGAAGTGGTTTGTCTTCTAGATTGCTCATCTGCTAATTTCTTCAAATATTGCGACATGCCAAATGACAGGATATTCTGTCTCGATCTCTGGTGATGGCATACTATTTTCTAACGTTATTTTGTGCGAAGGGGAAAGATACAGTTAAAATTTGATCCTGGTTCGTCGATTATACTTACTATGCTTTCTTTCAAATCTGTAATTTATTTTTCGAATCTAGGAAAAACGAACATCAAAGACAAGGAAATTCGACCTGAAGATTAAACTTTGAACTTTTCTTCATCTCACATGAGTTTGAGGCACACAGTGAGGATCGAGATTTACAAGGATATAATGATTTACGAAACATTAACATGAGATGAATTTGAAGACAGCACGCCAACAAAAATGGCACTGGGGTAAAGCTGAGGATAGCCATCATGGTACCCAGTTTGATAAGAGTATAACAGACACACGCACCAAATGTGCGTGATTTTGTGACCGGTTTTCATAAAAGTAACACATTGCCTTGCAGGGGGAGGGGCGCAATTAGAAATACCTGTCCGTTCAAATGGTCTCCGACTTAGGGCTTCAGTTAAAAAAAAACAGCCCACTCGACACCTTTACCATGATGCTGCTCCATTACACCCACTCATGACCAGAGATACACATTACGTCATCCCCTAGGGGACACGCCCAATTCGTTATGATGAGGCAACTGACAAACAAATTTGTGGTACTGAACAGGATATTTACTGTAAGCCATTTTAATTATCCAAGAAAAAAAACATGTATATGTTAGCACCAACAATCGGAAGTCATGAAAAACCATATCTGGTGCTGGATTGAGGCATTTATTATTAATATTATTTTGATTATCTTTCATAAGGAATGACATTCATTCCTGTGAAACATAACTTTTGTTTGTGTCAGCCTATTTACGTGTTTTTAGAGGATCCCAGAGGCTAACATTTTGAAATTGATTTGGTTCGTTTAATTGGCGTAAAATGTTCCTTTTCAACTGGCTTATTGAAACTAATTATTTTGAAAAATGTAAACCTTGAATCGTGGCATTTCAATTCTTAAGCTTTTTGCAGACGTGTATTTTTGTCATTCTTGCTTGGGAGTCCGTTCAGTCGATATTGTGTGGTCCACAATATACACCAACATGCAGGAAATCATGTAATAGCAGTATGTCATCGTAATGGACAGTGGCTACACTGTACCTTGACGTTATGGAAGTCTCCAGACCTATGTCAATCGTGCTCTGGCATCTGGTGAGTCGGTGTGAACACCGGCAAGGTTGCTTATGTGAAATATCGAAGTTTGAACGGGACGTGATAATGGGTGCCAGATACCCACCCCACAAAAAATTCACGGTCTTCTTGTCTTAAATTTGCTGATGCGCCATAATTATTAATTTAATGACTGAATAGGTTCTTTGCGATTCCACGACTATGAAATACCCGGGGAAAATTCCCTATTGCATCGTTAAATATTTGAGCTTAACAACTTTAAGAAAATATTGCAATAGCAATCATGATTATGAACGTAGGTCATTATTTAAAGAAGTAAGAGGGTACAAATGAAAATATTAAAAATTGACACGGTTTTTCATTTCACTAAAGCAGATGTTAAACGCATTAGAGTATCTCCTCTGTCTTTTCTTTCTTTCTTTTTTCTTATTAAATATGTTTTCTTTCCCCCACTAAGTCCAGACAGACAGCACCCCTGATGCATCTTTCTCTTCCGTTTTTACAAGTGCGAAGAGAGGAACACGTAGAATTATAATATATTTATTTAAACTGAGCTTATTTTTAGCATAAGTATAAGGAAGTGCTTGTACCGGCAAAATGATGACACGAGACTTGAACCTGAATAGCTTAGCATTTATTTATTTATTCAGTCCAGTATTTTCATCAGTTACTCTCGGTTGTTCTGTGGTGCGAGCCTCGCGTCTACTTCCGGTGTGTGAACCTTACATTCTCCGCTACGATGCATGAGAAACTGTTTCCTCCACTCCGTGCCGGCTGTTTGTATAACCACATGTATATGTATAAAAATTATTTCCCACACCTGTAAACCAGATGCAGTTATGTAGTTCCCCATTCAACGGACGGGACTAACGTCGGGTTAACCGTCTGATGCACCCGAATTATTTGATGGCCTGGTTTGAATTGTATGCAATGTCCATTTCGTTATCATATTACACAAGGCCACAAGTATAAAGCACTCTGTGAGAATCATATTCAGTCAGTTATGTGCCATGTGTGATACACGCTTAAGCGATTATGTATCTTTCGATACATGACTAACGCGGCAGATTTTTTCCCGCAGTAGGTTGTCATTCCTTTCTCCGGTAGACCAGTTGCCATCCACCAGTTGCCATCCAAGGTTATAGAAC
This sequence comes from Acanthosepion esculentum, assembly GCA_964036315.1. Lineage (NCBI taxonomy): Eukaryota > Metazoa > Mollusca > Cephalopoda > Sepiida > Sepiidae > Acanthosepion > Acanthosepion esculentum. The sequence goes on from OZ038518.1 coordinate 47,364,674, forward strand.
CCGGCCTGTCCTACTATTTACCCATAGCTGGGGGGAGAAGAGGATTCATACATTTCCCAAGGGTATTAGCACGTAATCCAAGCCGCTATCCATTACTCCACCGTGCCTCCTGAATCATATTCACTACTCTTTAAAAATGATTGGTGAGACAAATATTACTCTGTGGCGAGGTGTTTTTTTTTTCTTTTCAACGACACGAAAATATTCGAGATCCTTTTTTATAATATATTTTACATGTACATTGCTTAAAAGGTCACGCAGCGTCATATCTCGAGCAATGCCATATAAGCTGTCATTTCATCTGCCTTACTTGATAAAGCTAATACTTAATAGGGTAATAGCTCAAAGGGTTATGGTGTGGGAATAATTAATAAAAATAATAATTGAATAACGTGAGACATAAAAGAAGGAAATGTAGGAATATGAAAAACGAAGTGAGAGTTTTTCGTTGCTAGCAAAGGGACATTTAATTTAAATCTTATCTTTCCTTTCTCTTTCTTCAATCCATTACAACGACTCCGGATATAAAATCCGAGACTTTATGGAATGTCGACGACCAATGAAAAAAATCCCCATCTTCTGACACATCCAATAAACATCTATCAACAGACGGAACTTTGAAAATAATTCGAAATATCAAAGCCCAATGAAATAACCCTAACTTCCGACAAATTGCATACAGTGGCGTTTCTAGCAATCAAAAAGTTTTCGGGGACACTTGGCGAGAGCGAGAGAATTTCTTTTTTAATTTTTATGTTTCACTTTGTCGAATTTTACAATTTTCAGAATCTTTTTTATATTGTCGTAACACTTTATCAAATAAAATAAAGGATGTGCACGTAGCGTGCGAATTAGCGATGCGGAAACTAGTGTTCGCGTACCGAGTTCAAATTCCAGCCAAAGTCATTACGTTCGCTTTTACACAAATATCTTTTGAAAAGTATAAGTCCAACCCCACCCCGCCCGGGCAGCTCGCTGTTAGTAGATAAGCAAACTGAGCAAGATGTGTGGGAGATAAAGACTTGAACAGTTTAAGATTGTAGTGATCGGCAAAGCATCCTCTTGGGAGTTGGTTTCACAAAGCTGTAGGAAGGAGCTACTTGTGTGGAAGTTACGTCTCACCAATGGAATACGAGGATAGCTCGCTAGAACAGAATACGAGGGTAGATCCACTACAATGGAATACGAGGGTAGTTCGCTACAATAGAATACGAGGGTGGTTCGCTACAATAGAATACGAGGGTGGTTCGCTACAATAGAATACGAGGGTAGTTCCACTACAATGTAATACGAGGGTGGTTCGCTACAATGTAATACGAGGGTGGTTCCGCTACAATGGAATACGAGGGTGGTTCGCTACAATGTGCGTAGCATGGCGGGTCTTAGCAGTGAAAGTTAGAACTGGAGCAACAAGGGAATGCAGTTCATCTGAACGCTTTTCTTTGGAAAGCAACGAGAGGCTTGCGACGTTTCGATTGTGTGAAAGAGGGGGGGTTGCAGGGTGGGAAATAATTCATACGAATTTGTCGTGATCGGGGACTGAACAGGATAATATCATAGTGATCGAGGAAATATCCTCTTGGGAGTCGGTTCCACAAAGCCGGGGTTCGTGGGTAAAACCTGCTCCAGTGGAACACAAAGGGAATGAGGCTTTGTTCGTTCTAATGTCCCTGGCATGACGGATCTTAAGCGCGTCAAGCAATCAAATGACAAGAAATGTACGATCGATGTCATCGGTTGTTGAGGCTCTTTCGGGGGTCGTTTTCTCACAAAATAAACTCATGCTTCATTTCCATTAATTATGGAGTATTGAGCTGCAAATACATTCAGATACACCAGACAAAAATGTGTCTCTTCAAGAACTAAGAGCTGAGATACTACGAAATATTACAGAGGAATACTTTGAGAAACGACTGTCTAATTCACTTATAAAATAACGTACGATTTTTGGCTTTTGTCAAAACTGGAAAGTGAAGATTGGGTAGCTTTAGCCCAGATATGACAGCACTACTCCATTTTGGGTCTAATCTAACTCATGTCTAGATATTGCCCAGAGAGGTCACAAAAAGGAGTCACTTTCAAAGGAATTATCTTGGTCAATCATGTCATGATGATTTTCATGAAATTTCTGGTAAGCTTCATGTATTATCTGAGCGATTGAGGTCATTTCAGCTTTATTGTGTAAGTCGTCAGACCATGCGACATAAGAGAATTTATGGCAAAGTTTTGACTTTCTGCATGGCACGCCTATTTTCCTGAGGACATTAATGTTTATTAAAATTCGTTTTGTTCTCCCTTGTTCACTCACGTTCTCTCTAACATAACAATGATTAAGTACAATGTTTTTGTAATGTTGTAACCTTTCCTTGTAGGTATTGATTTCGCATTTTAAATCATTATCGATTACGTGTAGATATCTTTTGTTTTACAAACAGGAAACGTTCATTATGTTTTCCCTCTGGATAAGAAATATATTTTTCATTTAAAAAAGAAATTTTTATTTACAAATGAATAAATTAGAAACAAATTACTCGAAACAGTGATAATGTGATACTAAGACTTCAATTTTGTAATTATAGAAAACTTTTCCCCATTTCTAGACTGAATTCCCTAATAAATTTCCGAACTTATATTGAGATTCTAATCAAAGGGTTTCTAGATTCTTCTCCCTCTCTAGAATCTTCTATCTTTCTTACTACTCTTTAGATTAACGCATCAGAGAAAATCATGTATCTGTGGGGATTAACTCCACCTTGTTTGCCAAGATGCTGTTAGGTGGCGCTGTTCAGGACTATAAAAGAAAGGACATAAACGCTCTTGTTCTCTATTTCGCTTTAGAATACAGTAGGTACATGTCGTCTCGTCCCTCTAGGGAAATTTACTTTTCCGGGTAGTCGACTGCCAAATTTCAATCAAACCACGTGGTGCATCTCACACATGTAACGCTCTCTCTCGCGCTCTCTCTCTCTCTCTCTCTTAGACACACACACACACACACATGCACACACTACTGCTAATTTCTTATATGTTTTTCGTCCTTTGTTTCAGCTCTCTCTCCTAAGTGTAATTTTCTTTTTTGTGAGCTATGTTCTTCATTACATAAAACTATATATCAAAACCTCCACACGTGTGTTGAATTCAATTACTTTGAAAGTTTTCAGCCTTTTTCCGTGGCAATTATCAACTTCATTATTACGATTTTCAACCGCATCCATCCGTAACAAGTGATTTAAACCAGCCATTCGATACACACCTATTCAAATTTGAAATTTAGGAAGTAAAAATTTACTTAAATTTCAAATCGTTAAAAAGAGGACACTTTATCATATTGTAGAATCTATGTCTCCAATCATCTCCTATATGTTTGGCTAATCTTTAAACATACGCATCCAAGCAGATTAGACGATCAGGAACTTAATCTTAAGCTTTTTCGTAATAACGGATTTCATTCATGTCGCCATCTTTTATCGATTTAGTTCACTGCAAGATCCACACCGCGATGAATAAATTCTACTTAATTTTTCTTTCTCTTCTGTGTGCCGTGTCCTTTCAGGGCGTTGGCGATCATGGCTCTCCGCAATTTCCTGTCCTTTGTAGCTCTTAATAAATTTTATCTTTTTGCTGTCTCTCTTAAACTCTGTTCCTCTATCTAATTACTCTTACTCGCCAAGTAAGTTATGCGTTATTTTGACTGCTGTCCCTCTTACCTTCCATCTGTTCGATGAGTATCTAATTTTACAAGCCTTCTTTCCTTATTATGTGTCCTGGAAATTTCAACTCTTTCTTCTTCTATGTTAAGTATAAGTGTCCTTTTTCGTTCTATTGTTTCTAGAACTTCGTCGTTGCTCACATGTCTGTTCCATTGTATTCTCCATATCCTTCTGCAGAACCACATATTCTGTTGCTTCAAGTCTCTTCTTCATCTGCGAAGAGATTGTCCAGCATTCGCTGCTATGTAGGACTGATATTCCGTAACAGTTCAGTACTCTTTTCTTTGTTTCTAACGAAATTTTCCTGTTTCTTAATACTTTGCTTAGCTTTTGGAAAGCACTTTCGCTATCCCAATGCACCTTCGGATTTCAGTGTCGCATTTTCCGTCCCCTGTTAAAATGATTCCCAAATATTTAAATGTGGTACTTGTTTAATTTTGGTATCTCCAATTTGTGATTTGCATGTTGGGCTGTTCCTTTTGCTAACAACCACGCATTCCTCGCTTTCCTTCACTACCTTCTGTAGGAGTTCTTGTAGTTTCTGCGTCCTCCATCAACACTGTCACCTGCATATTTTATGATCTTAAGATTGTGTCGACCAATAATGAATCCCGATAGGACTTCTAATTCTATCAGAATCGTCTAGCTGTATAAGTTAAGTAGCCTTTATTGTTCCAGTGTCTTGAACAAAGTTACAGTGTTCTTGCCCTGTTTCCAGGCTAATTCTGCTATGAGCTCTATTCATTAGAATCCCAATGATGAATTGTCATGTGGCTCCTGAAGCTGAATGCCCGATGAAATGTGATGCAGGAATCCGAAGCCACACTGAAATAGCAAAATATGCTTTTTAACAATTAAAATAAGACTCAGGAAAATGTCATTAGAAACAACAATAAAATAATAATGTTGAACTGCTAGATAATATCAATCCTCTGATATGGCAGTAACTACTCTCATGTGGAGAAGAAATTTAAAGCAACAGAGATGTGGTTCTACAGGTAGATGCTGAGAATCCCATAAACAGAACACGTGAGCAACAAGGAAATATCAAATAAAATGGGAACAATAAGGAGACTTGTGCGTAAAATAAGAAAGAAACTTGAGATTTCCGGAACGCATACTTAAAAAAGAGGCCTTGGAGAATCTGACACTCACAGGATATATTGAAAACGGGCTTGTGCAAATGGATGGTAGAGAAGGGGCCGGACGAGTTAGAAAAAAAGACAAACATTGCTTAGAGCTACAGAAGATAGAAAGCTGTGGAGATCCATGATCCTTCAATTACTGAAGGAACATAGCACAAGAAGAAGAAGAAAATAAATCTAGTAATGTCTTCCGGTATTTCGCCGCTGTCATATATTTAATTTATCATTTCGGTAACATTCATCCCAAAGTTGCCTTAGGCTGTCAGCATCTCCATTGTATCTCATCTATTCCTGTTGCTTTCTTTTTGCTTATCTTAGGCGGTGCCGATCTTATCTCAGGTTTTAATACTACTGGTCCTTCCATATTTTTATGGATTTTGGTTTTTCCCTTCCTTTTCCGACATATTTGTTCCATCTTTGTAGTATATAATCCATTATGATTTTTTTTCTTTTTTATGCACCCAGTCGATTTTTTATCCCGCTGCTTTTTCTCTCTTTCTCTGCACGCCTAATATGTCTATATTCTGTAGCTTTTAGGCATTTTAAAATTAACCAATAAGGAAAGCCAACTGACAAGTGAAAGTCTGATGGTGATGTTTTGGCGTAAAGTTAACGCCCGAATAATATCTGGCCTGTAAAACAAGCAAAGAAAACAATACGTTAATTCATTAAAAAGTAAGCGAAAGATAAAAATACAAACTGACTGTTGCCTTGGAAACGGGATGCTTTTATTTCATGTCAATAAATGCACCAGTTCATATATCAGTCAATACTGGGTTTCATCTACGTCGATGAAACTTTTTTCTATTCTTTCTTTTTTAACAAATAGTTTATGAAACACGTGATATCCCGAGTAGGATTTATTCAACAAATACATCAACACTTTCATTTATTCTGATGATTATATTTATAGCGATACAGCAAACACAAAAAGCATATTCATTTGAATCATTTTTGTTATTATAGAAATTTTAAGTTATTTTACTATAGATAAAATACCCCGCCTGTCGTCCAAAGTAGCGTCATTTTATTGGCGGTAATAAATGTTGTAATCGGTCGAGCCTGATAGAGAAGCGCAAACAATAATCATATTTCGACCCAATTTTGATTCTGATTTTCTTTTTCGACAGATAAGCGCAGTGAACATGTCTTCTTTCTCGAGGTAAGACTTAGTTTTACCCTTCCTCGACACACCAACCCATATATGGAGGAAAGAAAAGATGGATTCATGCCTTTCTCAGGGGCATTAGTTTGAAAGTGAAAGCAACAGACTAAGCCTGAATTTGAACTTAGCTTGTCGAATCCACTTTACGAGCCCGTTTGGCATTTCCCAGAAGTCTTCGCAAAAGCACAGCTCGGCGTTATGCTTTTATTTATTGCGAAAACACAAAACCAGGAAAAAGACTACCTTTATAAAAAAAATGTGAGAAATGGGAATACCGTTATGAAACCCTAATATACAACGTATGATCTGACTTCCTGTGCGACTTCTAGTGAAACCCCTGAATTTCTTTGCGTGAATTTTAACTCCCCCGAAAAAAATTACCTATGTATAGTGCAACCCTTCTCCGAAAATGCACAAGTTTTAAATTCTTCAAAAATTACCTATCTATATTTCGATTCCCTATTTTTTGCGTCAAAAACTGATCATAAAAACTTGCACGATACTCGAGTAGATACAGTATTCAAGTCAAACGTGATCCAAAGTTTCCTAGTGGTGGTAATTTTCAAATATATCATGATTCAATAAATACAGGGTTCAAATTAATATCGTCATCATAGTCACCAGTCCCATGACTGAGAGTGACCAGTTCCCGTCACATATCTGGGCTAAAAGCCGGGAGGTATTCATTCGGGTATAGCATGTTATGGGCAAATAGACCGGGTAGAGCCCATCTCTCTCCAAGAGAAACCACAGCCGATGTCCTCCAATTTGAAGGCTCGCCTTGCTCACGGACATGTAGCCACTGATTTCATCGAGGGAACCCTCCACCTTGGGCGTTGACTGCACTCATAGCACTGACCTGACATAATCTCTTATCGGTGCCAAATTTGCTTGTTTTAGACGTTTCGGAGAAACCCATTTAAAACCCCATCCGTAGAGCGGGTTTTGGGTCAGTTATTTCAATATAGTCATGTACTAAAAATTATTTTAATGCAAGATAACCTATGTTGTGTAGTTTATAAAACAAAGCTCACGGAATCCTGATGTTTATTCGTTGGCTACTCTGAGTCCATCGGTTTTCGACAGGCATTTTTTTTTATTATTTTGGGGGATTTGTTTCCCAGACAGTACTACGCCATTTCACTAATGACGGTAGTGTCAGTGGACACGCCCTCATACCCGTGGTTGTATACCGTTAGTCATTTTGCGTACCCATCTATGCACAAATGTGTCTCAGTTTTAACGTTAAGAAGGCTTATGTGGTTCACCATTAAACCTGCCTAGTGTTCGAGCGAGACAAAATACATTCCTAGGGAACACCTCCCCATTACATTAAAAGGTTAACGCATACCTTGCCACTTAAAAAAAGACTATTAATGGTTAAACTTTTGCTACTGTCCACATACAAATGTGTGTTAGTGCCACATTAAACCATGACCATATTTCATGTCATCTCGTTCTCTTGATGAGACGATTAAATCTACTCAGAACGTCAAAACTCAAACAACGAGTTTTGGAAAGAAACTGAGGATTTGTGAAATGTCGAGAGACTACAGCAGATTATACACTCAGATCATTTCATCCGTGTGGATTTAGTGTAGTAATCAGTATCCAGTAGATTTAAGTTTTGCCTTTCGGGACCTTTCTGGAATTTTTCCGAAAGCTCTCGATCCGCGGTTGGTTGCGAAACCCGCGGATACCAAGCGCTGACTAAATAAATTAGATACCGAGAGAAGAAAAAAATGGTGTCTCATTGTTAGACAATCGGGTCGTATTTCAAGAAAGATATCATCCTTCCGAAATGCATCAACAGATAATGAAACCAGTTCGTTATCGAACAAGACAGACGAAGCTCTGTGACGTAACTATGCGAAGCGGCTTCTTTTTAACGGAAATAAGGAGTTTGTAGCGTTTGATGGGAATGGGTATCGATTTTACTTTCAATTTGAAAGTCACTTGATGCAATTTGCTCCACTGACAACGGAGAGTCGATATCTGCGTTTGCAACTGAGATACAACTGACATATTGCTGTTGAAAGAATTGGACGTGAAATCGTTTGCCACCAGAATGGGGTCGTAAGTTTATTTTTAATTTATAAAAAAAATAAATTGCAACCGTATCTGATCTTTTTTCCGTATTTAAAATACATAATAGAACCATTTACCGTAACCTCTATTTATAAGCTGAATTGGACTTACGCTGCCTATAAAACCGAGTTTTATCTTAAACTAATTCCCAGAAAAATGTTTTTTATCATTTATTTAATTTTATGGAAATAAGACATACATATAAGCAAATGATTTTAAAATTCTTTTTCTGTTATTAGTGATATACTTTCCATGAGACTTACGATTTCCCGAAAAGAATCGTTCGTGTTTTATTATCTCTCGCCTTTGGTCAGAGGCCAAGAAAAATGTCTTCTTCCAGGGAGCCACTCTCTAAAGCTGCATCTCATTACACATAAAGGGGGGGAGGAATGTAGACCAGTTCTTGATGTCTGAGACGCCTCAAAAGAGAAGCGATAAATTTACCGGATAATTCTTTTCTCCTCTCCACTTTAAACAAGACTTTGCCAAGTATTTACCCTCGTTGGGAAGCAAATAAAAAAAAAGTCTTCACTCGCTACTCCTTTGGTGATGGCGCTGACAAGTCAAATCCTTGATTTGTAACATTAGGTCAAGGTACAAGACCAAATTTTAGGAAATACTAGTGCGGTAAGAAGATTGTATTGCTCTATTTTCCAATGAAAATCAGTATTAGAAAGGCTAAATTATATTTGATCTTGAACGCCAACATATAGTGCTTGTGTCAAACACTTTATTCTTCTAACCGAAAAAATCAAACAATTAAAAGGATTTAATTTAATCATATTTAACTGAATAAGTACGAGTCAAATCTCATCTCCAAACAAGAAAATCACTTCCACCATTATTATCATATTACAATTTTGGTTATTCCTTAGTTAGTACATATATTACACCCTGCGAATACCCTATAAATAATTAACTATTCCGTTTTGAAAATAGAAAAGGTCTATCAGAGACGCTGTTTAGTTTAATTGAAAAAAGAAAGAAAGAAAAAATAGAGGACGCGATAATGTTCTCATGTGTTTGACGTCTGCTTCAGTGAAATGGGAAAACTTGCCGATTTTGAATCTTTTTTATTTGTCCCTTCTTATTTAAATAATGGCCTGCGTTCATGTTTATGATTCTTATTGCAACACATGATTAAATCTGTTAAGTTGAAATATTTAACGATGCAATAGGGAAATGTCTACTGTTCTTTTATAGCCATAGAACTCGCAAGGAACTTATTCAATAATTAACTTCAGAATTAAGATTCATCAGACAATTCAAATAGTGAAACCGTGAAATTTTCACAGGTATTTCTAATTATCATTATTATCTGTTTGGAATGTACTTGTTTGTTATCCAAGCTACCCACCAAGTTTCAACTAAACACCCAACTGACAACAAATTGTTGTTTTGAGATGCCAGATTTTTTGTATTTACAAATTTTTTTTAAATAATTATACCGACACGTTTACATCAATTGGAATTGCTACTTCAATGAATGAACTTATTTCTGTGCAATTTATGGTGGATATGTTTTAATATTTTTTTAATGAAATAACAACTAACTGAATATGGTTTAGAATAAAATTATTAATATCATATACGTGTGCGTGTACTCAGAGACTGTTTTTTAAAAGTGCGAATCCCTTGGTTTTCTTTGGGTTTAGTTAGACACTTTTTGAGGTATGGTATGAAAGTTGCTGCCTCTTTTGGGTGCCAGATCCTGTCATAGTATCGGCTTCATTCTTCCTCAGCGGGAAAAGAGGCCGATTTCTCGCAGTTGGCGTGAATCTCGAAATTTCGCCTGCTCTCTCATAACTGTAGTGATTAGGTCATCTTAGCCAATCAACATCTTTGTTCAATATACGTCTGGGCTTACGGCGAAATCATAAATTGTCGTTATAATGTTCTTATCCCGATGCTTTAGCACTTTCTTTTTCTTTTCATACTCATATTTATTTATTTTATTCTTTCTTTCATATTAATTTTCCTTATTATGAATCTTTAAATTATTTTCCTTAATTAATTATTATTTCCTTTACACCACAAATTATTTACGGTTCTACGAGGTTCCGTAGCCTCTATCTGTTTAGTTTGTATCGAGAGATTCCAAAGAGCAGATACAGTAATATCATTGGAAATTACTTCGACTAGTTTGTTTGTACTGCCACTAATTTTTTTTATGTAGGGTAGGTCATAGTGACAGTATATTGCCCAGGAAATATATTGACAAACTCTGGCGTGGCATGTATTTTGTTAGTAATATTTATTTACATTACATACAAAATATGGCAAAAATCCAAAAATGAGGAAGGGGAGATGCTGATCATCACGATCTTAACTTATATTCGTTGCTCCCACCACCCTTTATTATTCCTTTCACCATAACAACTCAGATAAACACTTTCGTGTTACAATCCCCAAAACAACGCATGTTCTCAATGAATTTATAAACTAATGTCCCATATTTACAAATTAAATTTACAAACCAATTTACAATTATATTTACAAACAATTGGGGAAGGGAATAAAAACAGTGATTTTTATTTACATCTTTTTTTCAAATATCTCCTGAAAGGTATTCTGTAGGGGTTCGTATAGTATGGCTAGATACTGGATGGTCGACAGTTTCTGTCTATAAGCCACACATTCGACAAAATGGGTTAATCTCATTCTTAAGAATATTGGATTTGGTAATTTCTGATGAGGATATTCCTGGGTCTGACGATAAACTACATCCGGCACCAAAGCCTCTGATCGGGAGATTTTGTGGAGCATGGAACCACATCTTAATTGCTTTTGTTCCCAGGTCCACCCTAGCCCGGTGTGTTAGCATCTTTTAGGGTCCTAGCAATGGGCATATAGGTAACCCCTAAACTGGGGTCAAAACACTATGAAAGTGTAGAAATACATTTTTATAATGAAGATATCAGCAATACATTTTCATAGTAAAAAAATTACCAGCAATAAATTTATCAAAGAAATTACTAATGCACCAAAGAAAATTAAATTTCGGCATTAAATAATCTATAAGTTTTTGATATGCTGTTAAACAAACAAAGCAATCTGGTGAGGAGACCTTGAGCATGCGCAGCCATTAGGAATCGGTAAATCTCTGACTTTAGTCCAGAAGATGCAAACGCGGATGGTGGGTCGCGGTTTTATCGACACTGTTAACGCATTCTGGCTATTTCCCATGGACCACTTTGTTTTCTCACTTTGCAGGGCAGACAAGCTTTTGCTTTTGATTGATCTGTTCATCCAATACAAAGCCCAAGAGATGAATTAACGATGGGCTACAGTAAATATCCCGGAACTACTTAAATAGACTGGTCCACTCATAAAAAATAGGGAAAAATTTTGTTTTAAATAATTTTTGTAGGTTAGCATTCTTTAGACCATCCTTAGGCTGCGGCACTTTTAAAAATAAAAAAATATTGATTTGTTATCATTTCAGAAGTGTGGCTCCTGTTTATAATATCGATACACTATACAGTGTCAAATGAATCTCTGATTTTGAAGAGTTACTAGCTTTAAACTAAGTCAATTTGCTGTTATTTACAAATGTTAATTTTGAAAACGTACGAACATTGATATATGAATATTTTTTAAATTTCAGAATTTTTTAATTTCATTTTTTTTTTTTACTTTTGTAAAAACTTTTTTGTATGAGATTTTTTTCGGAATCACATACACAAACATTTGAGGTTTATAATTATTTATTTCAAATTAAAACTAAATGGACAAATAGTTTTATTATGTAATTTTTTGTACTTAAGAACGTAAATATTTGTTTGTTCGTTATTTAAAAGATGTCTTTTTGTAACACCCCTCAAAAAAGTTGATCAATACAAGGTGGAAGAGCCACTCAAGGTAGAGGCTTACTGTTAAAATTATGATGGGTATGATATGAATGAAAGAGGGGGTGGTAAGAAGTGAAGATTATGAGGATAAGGAGGATAGATAACGATTGCCGTGAAACTGAAAAGGTTAATCTTGCAGTGTTCGAGGAAGCACCCACGCGGGAGATTGCCCCACAAAGTAGCAGTTCTTGAGAAAAAGCTGTGTGAGTGGCACTTCCTCCTCATAAATGGAATACGAAGGCAATGAATGTGTGTTTTGACTCCGTGGAAATAGTACGTGTGCGTCCTCGCTGTAAAGGTCAGAAGTAGCACAACAAAAGATTAGAGTACATCTGAACATTTGCCATTGAAATACTGATAGGGTAGCGATGGGATTATAACATTGCTTCTGTGGAGGAAAGAGTTTGCAGAATGGGGAATAAGTTTCCCCTTACAAGAACACGTATACGATTTTGAGCCCTATCAAGGCTGGAGAGTGCGGATTGTGCAGTTCCAATCTAGATATGGCAGCAGTGTTCCATTTTTGGTTTAATTTGATTATTAAAAAGATGAAGTATGACAGAAGAAGTTCTCACTTCCTGGAGCAATGGGATGAGGTGACCATTTTCCCGCATCCTTAGCCTTGGATCGCATATGTGTTCCGCTTGAGGTCTGGATTAGCTTGAAACCCAGCAGACGTTCAGAGCTGCGTGTTCTGAACGCCTCAGTGAGAGTGAAACCGTTTACCAAGACTGAAGAAAGACTCAGCGTCTGATCGGTGATGATGAAATGACAGTTGTATTTACGCGCAACTGCCTAAGATCAGTGTAGTATCTGTGCACACCGTCGTGGATCAGTCAGTCCCTGGCACTTCTGCCGAGACAAAAGTGTACTTGCTTGGCCTTCGAGCTGGGAACCAACCGCAGTATGTGTTTCTCCTCAGCTGTTTTCTCAAACTCGGCTGGGATGCAGTTAAAAACAAAGTGAGTTCGGATCTGAGGATTCCGACCCTAGGACACCACCTTCCCCATTGCCCTATCAGGAGAGAATCAGAAGGCGTTCTGAAGTCCTCTTAGCATACTGTTATTACATGACTTCTGGCATATTGGTGTATATTGTGGACCAATTATTGTCGGCTCAAATGACTCATAAGCACGAATGGCAAAAATACGCGACTTATATACTCTGAAAAATGCTTAATAATTGATGCAAAATGGGAGACGCCACGATTCAAATTTTAATTGTTTTACAAATAGTTAGTTTCAAGCTGTCAATTAAAAAATGGAACCAAATCAATTTCAAAATGTTACTCTCCAGGAGCCTATAAAAACATTTAAATAGACTGACACAAACAAAAGTTAAACAATGCCCGTTATGCTTTCACAGGAATGAATGTCACTACTTATGGCAATCTTGCAAGGACAATTACAATTTCTATGATAAACTACGAGATTAATATAACTTCTATTTCTGTACTATTTCTCTTCAGGGTGTGTGTAATCATGGCTCTCCACAATTTCTTATTCTTTGTAGCTCTTAGTAAGGTTTCTTTTCACCATCTTTCCCAACCCCTATTCTGCCATCAATTTACACAAGCTTGTTAGCTAAGTTGATCATGTCTCTCCACTACTTCCTATTCTCTGTAGCTCTTAGAAATATTTGTCTTTTTACTATCCTTTCCAATCCATATTCTGCCATCCATTTACACACGCTTGTTAGGTCGGTTACTCGCTGTTTCCCAACACCTTCAATACATCCTGTGAGTGTCAAACTCTCCGAGCCTTTTTTCCTCATTATGTGTTCTAGAAATTTCAACTGTCTCTCTTATTCTAAGTAGAAGCACCCATTTTTGTTTCTTTTTTTCTTTAAACTTCCTCGTTACTTACATCTTCAACCCAATGTGTCCTAAGCATTCTTCTGGAGAGCCATATTTCTGTTGCCTCAATTCTCTGATTTAATTTCTGTCTGAGAAAAGAGAATTTCTTAAAAAGGAACATTTCACAATTCAAAGCTGAATCTTTAATGATAATTTGCCGTGTTTGATACAAACGCACCAAGTGTTACTTTTAATCATAAGTTCATTTTTGTTCCATACATTTGACATTTTTATTCAATCTCGTTCAGCATTTCGGTTCAGTACTCGACGGATGTGTTGCTAGTGTAACGGATATCAGCGCGGAAAAATGGAATCGGTGTGGGTTAAATAGCAGAGTAGAGTGAGTTCTCTGGTTTTAGGGGGCAACCAATTTAAAAGCGAGATATCCCTGAATTCCAAATAATGCAGAAGGTAATTCCGCTAAACTTCTCAAGAATGCATGGCAAGACACAGAAAGAACAGGGAATTAAAAAGTAAACAAAAAAATACTACCACAATACTTATCTTTGTAAAAATCAGTATACAAATAGGACTCAATTCTTTTCTGCATTCAAAACATCTATCTATCTATCTATCTAGTTTTCAATATAGGTCAATTTATTTACAAAAACAGCTCGTTTTAAACGAGTTACCCTCCAATAATTTAGCACTTGGTCTACGAGTCTTGTTATGCGTAAACAAACTTTGTTATTATTAGATAGCTATACAGGTATATATATATATATATATATATATATATATATATATATATATATATATATATATATATAATGTGTGTGTGTGTATGTGAAGAAAGATACTCTTAAGATGTGCTATATTTATGGGATAAAGTGCTCAATATCAGAGATAGAGCGTGTGTAAATATAAAAGTGAACATTGAAGTCAACACTTAGAGGCGACAGGCTGTTTCATGCTAGACGCAATCGTCTGGCCTCATGATTGCGTCTAGTATGAAATAGCCTGTCGCCTCTAAGTGTTGACTTATATATATATGTATTCACACTCTTTATATCTAAAAATTCTCTGTCCTCGTAAAGAGCACTTCTCTCATAAATGTAGCAAATTTATATATATATATATATATATATATATATATATATATATATATATATATATATATATATAGTTGTATGAGTTTGTGACTCTGAGTTTCACGCTTTTGCGATCATCAGAAAAACTTATTTATTTTTTAAAAATTGGAACTATTTATGTTTGTTTGTGTTTCATTATGTTTGGTGATGGGAAGGGGTAATTTTCCTCTTTGTCCGTTTGGGATGACACTCTCATACATACACACACACATACATACATACATACAAGTGTACGTATTTTAGTTCATACAAACACACCCATATAAACAATGATATATAATTTTGTATAATTTTATATATCAACAAACAGTATTTAGAAAAAAGTATGACAAATTGGTAAAAAGTTTTTGTGACACGTTTGATCCGTTAGGATTTCATCGGACTGGGCTTTGTTGATGTTGTGCCTCTCGTTTTGTCTGCCAGTGTAGACGTGGCACTATCAACAAAGCCCAGTTTGATGAAATCCTTAGGGATGAAAAACGTCACAAAAACTATTTTCCAATTTGTCATTAACCTGAAGATTGCATTGAGGCGTGAACTTACAGTCACCTTGCAGTGATAATTCCTATGTCTACATACACATCCTCTTTTCTAGCCCTATATATATATATATATATATATACAACAAGAATGACGTTTACTTGTTTGTTTCGTGTATTATTTCAAATGGAAATTCCTCGCTCTGCTTTAGTCTGTCACGTGAGACCTTTTCTTCTTCTCAATACTGAAATGATTAAGAGTTTTCCCGCGTTTACTTTCGGCACACACACACACACACACACACACACACACACACACACAATACTCTGTAACAATAATAATTCCTCTCCCAGTCTTGTCGAATGTTGTCTCTTCTTTCTCTTTCTATGCCTGTCTGCGTGTTCTTTTCTTTTCTTTTTACAAATTGAAGATTTGTAGCAAGACTGTTAAGCAAGTTGATCGGCGCCATTTTGCCAACCGCATTTGTTCATTTCGTGCATCTGTGTTACATTTTTATGACATTTTTTAATAAAGGTGTTGACATTGATTTGCTTACACCTAATGCTACTGAACACTTAATACGCTACAGTGCCGTGTCAACCACATTTTGTATGAACTTTATTGCAATATTCGTTTTATTGCGATTATATGGAATCGTACCCGTAACATCTCCGTGGTGTGCCTGTATTTCGTCTCGTTAAAAAATTTTCAGAATTATCTCCATTTTTATTTCTTCCACAATTCTTTTTTCTCGCTCTGTATTGCCTGCCCTACTCTCTCTCTCTCTCTCTCTCTCTCTCGTTGATGAATTTTCAAATGCTTGATTCGTACATTGAATTCTCATAATAAAATAGAAATGCTTAGCAAAAGCAAAAAATCTTCTTTCTAAAACAAAATTTTTACATTTCGTCGAGTGAAACCATGGCATCCTATTCTACCAGTTATCTATTCTTTTGTATTTTAATCAATGTTTTTGGCCTTTTTTTCTGAAAATATTTTCAACGAATGCCTTGAAAATTTCATAATAAAACCTTTTTCTTAAAACTATCGTCTGTTTCAAAACGAATTCAGTAAACGGTCCCGCAAAAAAAAATCAGTGTGTCAAAACTCAAAAGGATGGTTTTCCCTTTGACACCGCTATTATTTCAACTACCTTCACTCCGAGGGAATGTTTGCTTTAAAAATCGATGATTAGAATTGTAGTAAAACCTAGACTTATAACGAAAGCGAATTTATACTTTTTTTTTTTTTGTTGAGAATTCACAACAAAAATACTAAACACTATTTATTTATTCTTTTCCGATATATGCCGAGGTGGACCAATGACAGCTCTTTCCCCACCCCCTTGAGTCCGGCTCTACACGCGTGCTACACTGGGGGTACCAGAGGCAGCCAATGGTCGAATTAAAGATGGGGCTCTCTATTTGTTTATTTCCAACGAAGTGAAATATTTTTCTTTCTTTAATATGATTGATTGATTTGGCATCACGTGTCTCTAAATAGCGTCTCCCATGATTCAAATTACTTGACTTTGTATCATAATTACAAAGCACACCACTTCTTCTAGCGGCAGTAGGCTTGCGGTCATATCACATTGAAAAACCGGTTTTCGTACGATCACCAGAGTTAAGCAACGTCGTGTCTGGTCAATACCTAGATGGCTGACCGTTTGAGAACATTAGGTACTGTAAGCTTGGATGTGCAGTTGGTGTAATGGATAACGGCTTGGATTGAAAATCGGAGAGCCGAGTTCTAATTCCAGTCGAGTTCATTATATTTACTTGCGGGAAGGGTATGAATCCACTTCTTATCTCCCCCCTACCACAGCTATAATAATCAGTAGGACTTGTATCAGTAAATCATTATTATCTTCAAAGTATTCTTCCATTCTAAAAATATTTTCTAGGTTTAAAATAACCTGCAACAGGTTGATAAGCCGTAAAAACAAATAAAACTAGCGGCACCATAATTCCCAAACTAGCGATATCACGACCGAAACATGGTGAATATGCCAATATAGATGAGAACAACAGTCCAAACAAGGTAAATAGTGCAAATAGTTACAATACCTCATCTCAAAAATATAGACAGAACCTGAAGAAGGCCGTTGCGTACAATGGCTGAAACGTGGTGAATATGATAATAAACATGAGAACAACAGTCCAAACAATGTAAATAGTTTAAATAAGTAATTATTATTAACTTAGACGAAGAAATTTTTGAAACTGTTTCTAGACACTTGCACAAATAACTTTTTTCTGTGCCTACTTGCTTCGATGAATTATGGAATATACTTGACGGTAACAATTTCTTTTACAAGTGACGTAAGAAAGTGATAATTACTTGATGGCGCCTGCCGAGGAAAGTTTGCAATACGACAGTATGTTTGACTGCTTCACATCACACCTTTTTCTAGCGTTCTTTGTCGGCACTCAGAATATCCTGAAGATCTGCACTAAATATATGCGCCCTTTCAGTTATGAGGGCTTTGTGCCAAAGTAGAATGATCATTACACCCGTCAGTATGCAACAGAATAACTAATTTGGATAGGCTCTGCTCTTGAGCGGGCAAAAAATAGTAGCTTTGTGACTGGTAATCCGTTCCCCAGACAGAACTTCACTATTACACTAAAATACGCATCCTGATGACTTAGGCGCTCATAGAAATGAACATTTTTTTTTACATCTGAACAAGCTCAATAATTTTTCTATATAAATTAATAATAGTTACTTGTTTGTTTTAAACCATTTCAGCTGACGAATGGTTTCGTAATGGTTTTAGTTACCACCAAAATATACGTCACTTATTTAACATCACGACTAACGAATACTGCTTTTATTATTTTTCGAAAGCATTGAAACACTAAACAAGCAAGAGTTGTTATGAATAATCAAGAGTGGTCTCCTCTTGTTTTATGACTCTCCACTTTGGGAGAGATGTTTCTGTTTACTGGGATTATAAAAGGACACTATTCTCAGTTGAATAAAGCTTTCTTAAAGCCTACACCTGCGTACTTTTGTCATTACAACAGTTAGAAAGAAAACAAATAGATTGGATAAACAGTAAGAAGTGCGTTTTATAACAATGACAACGATAACAGATATATACGTTCACAATTCATTGTCTCTCGGCAGTTAAAACGGACTCGTAGAAAAAGAAGGGTTCTGTTTTGAAGTTCGTAGTGTAGGTTTGAATGAGAAAAGTCTTTTGTTTATGTAAGGAAAGATAAAATGAATAACTTATTGGTGGCTTAGGTTGACCTGTTTGGAATCCGTGAAAACTACGCTGTACTCTGATTTCATACCTGATCTCTGATTATTTATAATTTTAAGGTACCTGGAAGGTGCTCGTGGAATTATGGAGTATACTTGACGGCGACACTTTCTTTTACAAGTAACGTTCAATTTCCAGTAACCAGCCATCTTAACCTTAGGCTTATCTAAGTTTACCTGGACCCAGACTAGCCTATGATCCGAATAAGCTATATAATGGAAACTTGGACACCCTAAGAGCCCTACATAGACTCTCCTGACTAGACAGCCCCTGAGTACCCGAGCTACCACTATTAGTCCAAGTCCACACTACCCCCCGAGGGTGTTCATTTCGGTATTTATCGACAAGATTAAACCTGTCGATAAAGTCCCGAAATGGTTTCACGTCCGGGTTGTTAGTACCCAATTTTGACCCTATACGATCTATATCGGGGTCAAGGACGGCATTCCAATCCCCCGCTAAAACTACCCGACGAGATGACGCCAAGAACCAAGCATAAACCCCAATGAGACGTAGAGCCTTATCCTTTATGGTAACACCTAGCACGCAAAGTCTGCCGGCCGGTTCTGCGAAGACAAGAACACACGCAGCCTTCAAGGAATTGCTCACTAGCCAAGAGACACCCCTCGAGCGTCCATCATAACATGCTGAATAGAGGGAAAACCCTCTAGACAGAATGCTGTCATGATCGCGAGAAGAAAAACGGGTCTCTTGCACGCAACATACATCCACCCCGAGACGCTGAAGGTCACAAATGAGCCTCGCCCTTCGAGACTCGCACCTCAGGCCTCTGGCATTCAAACTAGCTAACCAGAGAGACATAGTAAAAACTGATTAGGGTTGTTTACCTGAATTAAACATGGACGGGGTCAGGATACTGACCGCCTCTCCCATCGACCCGTGGCCCATCTCAGTCTTGATGGTGCCGTCTTGGGAGAGACCGCCTATATCCCATGGAAAGGTCAACTGTAGTGCTCTATATAGGGAGGGGTGAACAAAACCAGGGACCCTCCCAGCACAAAATTGCTTCATTTTTTTAAATTATTGTTTTCCACGATGGCTATTGGTGGGGACATTTTGAAAGAGGCTATTGCCTTGTCGAGCATAGCCCAAACGAGTCTAGCCCCCGTCCCAGTTCTTATGACAGTTAGCACTCATTGCGCTTCTGGGAAGTTTTTTTTGGTCTTCTATGTCTTTGCCTGCAAATTCTTTTATGGAGAGGAGATATTTTAAGTTTTTTATCCGATTTCCGTAATCGCGAGCTTTTTCTGCTTGTCGAAACACAGAGAGAGAGAGAGAATCACACATGTTGTGTTTTTATAAATTCACTGTATCACGTGATTGGCTCCAGATTGAGTTGGCGCCTAAATTGATCTTGCGCGTGGGAGCAATCTGATTGGTCGATACTGACCAATCAGCAAGCTAGATTGACGGTGATTAACCAATGAATTCCTGTTGATTATTTTCTGTACATGATGTTGGTAAAATCGTAACAGGAAGAGTGCATTTCCTAGCAGAGGGTAAACTGGTAGTCGTGGACGAGTCCACATTATCATTATAGAAATTATAATTGAACTGATTTCTGATTTAGATATTTATGCTTTGTTTCAGAATTAATTTAGTAAAATGTCTAGTGGATTAAAGCTTTGGTTCGTGAATTTGGTGACATATTGTGAGTTCAATCCCTGGGTCGGGCAGTGTGTATTTGGACTCAGTGGAAACGGAGCGAGCAATAACTGAGCAGTTCTAAATAAGAACTAGACGAGATATCCTATGACATGGGTAGTGGAACAAGGACAATCTACCCCCGTCGATTAAATATAAGGTGCTATTAGAAATTCCCTGTCGGCTAACCGGATCGACACACACCAGATGAAGACCGCGGGTTGGGGGAGTACAACGACCGAAACGTTGTAATGACAACAACAAAGATGAGGACAACTGCATGTGAATAATGTAAGTAAGAAATGGTGATATATTGAAATAACTCAGTGGTGTATTAATCGTGGCAGACTTGTAAGCTATGATACTTTCAATGTATCGTTATGAGAGTAAATTATATTCACTTTTTATGAAAATGGCTTTTTTTTTCAGATAAAAAAATTGTGATCAGGAATGTTTCAGCGGCACACTTGTGCAGTGAGTGTGTTGTTTAATTTCAAGTCCTTTTTATGTTCATAGCCAAACCGACTTCGACAAGGGCTTTATAAAAGGGATTTAAGGAATTACGTCTCCTTGTCTACCAGATGACTTCCTGCAACTGACGTTGTAGAAAGCAATATAAAAGGAAAAGATACCCTCTATATCTTCTTTCCCTCTTTGTTTACAGAATGCCATAAGGACATGATATATCTCATTTCCCCTCGGGCAGGAGGGGGGGGGGCATACAACACAATATTGTCAATAGTATTGTCTCCTGTTAAAAAAAAAAACTCTATGCAACTACAATAATATCTCCACTACAAATAATCACATCAATGTATATCTCTCTATCTCTGGAGAGTTAAGCACTCAGGGGACATATTGAAAGCGGGAAGGGTAGTGGAAAACATTGAATCACCTTTAAAGAGTTTATGTAAATGGATGGTTGATCAGGGAATGGGAAGGGTGGTAAAGGGACAAACGCAGCCAAGATGCATATACAACGCCTTTAAAAACAACCAATGTCCTCATTAATTCATCCACATCGATAAGAGAAAGGTATACAAAATATACAACCGCAAAAAAGATAATGACATTAACAATAAACTAAATAAAAACAGACATATAATACTACCTACTAACTCTTTAATCTACTATCCACCCAAAATTATCCAATTTAACAATATCAAAATAATAGCAACCACATCCAAAACTATTATGGATATGATCAGAACCCAAAATGTCTATAAAAACAACAATTCTAAAGCAGATATATAGAAAATAAGCTGTCACAACTATTCCTTAAAATATATCGGGGAAACTTCTTCATTTTACAAATTTTGAAAACGTAACGATATTTTTTACTTCTGTTTATAAATAAAATCCTTACATTTGCTTTGATAAAGTCCATAAGAAGATGAAACGCGTTGGTAAAGAAATATTTTCCTGTTGTCTTTATTCATATGGTCTTCTTACAGATATATTTGAATTTTTTATTTGAATAAAATTATTATATTTGAATTTTTACACACACACACACACACACACACACACACACACACACACACACACACACACATATATATATAGCCAACTAATTTTATCATTATCAAATTATATTTTTTAATCCTGTTTAGAATGTTTGAAATTTTCATTAATTTTTTTTTTTAACTTGCGTCAACGAGTGATCACAAATTAGTATGGCTCAATACCGATAGTATTCATTTATTATGATTTTTACATAGACAAAAACAATTCAGTATCTGTCTATATTCTGAGATGAGGTATTATGTACACTATTTACATTATTCGGACTATTGCCCTCATCTTTGTTGCCATATTTATCACAACGTTTCGGCCGCTGTACGCTCCGGTTTTCTTCAGGTGGTTGGAATGATAGTCCGAGCAATGTAAATAGTGTACATAATTACTCATCTCAGAAATATAGACAGAGATATGGAGTATCATATAAGCTTAAGAAACCATGTTCCATACTATCTCTGTATATTTGCAATAAAGCTCTGTAATATAATTATAATAGAAAGTGTATTGAAAATACTTTTGCTACACTCATCTCACAAATAATACGAGTTTTTGTGACCGTACGAAGCAAGACTTAGTAGATACCTTTTTTTTATATTCATATATACAATGAACGCCTGACCGAACGGTATTGGTTAAAGAGCTAATTTTGCATTTTATCTTGTGAGTTCAGTTCTCACCGAGTGCCTCTCACCCAAAGTAAGTTAAGCTGAGTAATTATCATTACTAATTTAGCGAATTCGATTCTTTGGAGATGGCCTACATTCATGACCTTGTGCCAGACCAAGCTAACCTTTTTAAATAAGATGTGGCATTGACCAACCCAAGATCAACCTTTCCATAACCAAACATTAGAATATTGATTTTCAACACTAACTCACACTTAAAGGGCTTTTTTTCTTTAATTGTTCATCGTCTTTTCCATTAGTGTGATGAGTCTCAAGTGGGATTGGGGACAAAATCAATTAATTAAATAACCCTGTTGGGTGGAATTATAGACGCACCTCCATTTCAACAGGGCATGATCACTAAAAAAAACAAACGCTCTTAATATATTATTCAGCAGGAGTCCCCAAACGATGCGGTGCGCCTCATGGGTGCAACTGAAGAGGATAGCAGGTGAGGCGGAAAGGTTGAAAGGTAAAATTTAGAAATAGTTTCAAAAAATTCATATTCCAAAAATAAATATGATTTCAAAATTTAAAACATTGTTATGGACTACTTGTAATTGCATGCATGAGTCCCAATATAAATAATTATAAATAATTGTTGACCGATTTTATCATTGTGGTATTTTTTAAAAATTATATCAAGTATTAAGAATATAGTACTTAGGCTCTACAAAATGGAGGAAAGAGTTATCAATGATAATATTCAGACTTCGAATCCGCGGTTATCTACCTTTAACCCTCTTTCTGTTTTTTTTATTATTATTTTTAAATATACTTCACATAAAATTAGGTGAGGCGCGAGCAAATTTTCATTCCGAAAATCAGGCCCAGAGAAAAAAGTTTGGCACACCTTGCATACTTCTCTTCCCCTGTAAATTATTATTTTTAAATATACTTCACATAAAATTAGGTGAGGCGCGAGCAAATTTTCATTGCGAAAATCAAGCCCAGAGAAAAAAGTTTGGTTCACCCTGCATACTTCTCTTCCCCTGTAAATTATTATTTTTAAATATACTTCACATAAAATTAGGTGAGGCGCGAGCAAATTTTCATTGCGAAAATCAGGCCCAGAGAAAAAAGTTTGGCTCACCCTGCATACTTCTCTTCCCCACTAAATTATTATTTTTAAATATACTTCACATAAAATTAGGTGAGGCGCGAGCAAATTTTCATTGCGAAAATCAGGCCCAGAGAAAAAAGTTTGGCTCACCCTGCATACTTCTCTTCCCCTGTAAATTATTATTTTTAAATATACTTCACATAAAATTAGGTGAGGCGCGAGCAAATTTTCATTCCGAAAATCAGGCCCAGAGAAAAAAGTTTGGCTCACCCTGCATACTTCTCTTCCCCTCTAAATTATTATTTTTAAATATACTTCACATAAAATTAGGTGAGGCGCGAGCAAATTTTCATTCCGAAAATCAGGCCCAGAGAAAAAAGTTTGGCTCACCCTGCATACTTCTCTTCCCCTCTAAATTATTATTTTTAAATATACTTCACATAAAATTAGGTGAGGCGCGAGCAAATTTTCATTCCGAAAATCAGGACCAGAGAAAAAAAATGGGAACCACTGTATTATTGGATGGTACATCAAATATTAATGGAACTTCGTCCATGTTCCCTATTTGTCTCAGTCCAAAACACATTTGTTTTCGTGCAGTTATGAAAAATTTATGAAACCCTCAATATTTTTTCATAACAATCATCTAACATTTTCTCTATAGTGAACATTTTATAGACATTGATAAACCCTGCCGTTTCAAAAACTGGTAGCACCAAACCTTGTGATCTCTCAAAGCCCTGAATCTTTGCTTCTTCTGCTAATCTCCTGGTCTCATTAATTTTCATTTTACTAGTAACGTTTCTCTTTGAATTCCTCTGATCTACCCCCACTTTTTCCTTCAACTTCAGGCCAATTTGGGGCGAGACAACGAAAGTTATGCTTAGCTTTCTGTCTGTAATTGAACTTCTTTCTGTCACCAGACATGTACAGTGTAACCCGGATATAAGAGAGTTGTCGGGACCGGAGAAGAAGTATCTTATATCCGGGTTTCTCTTATATCCGGGCTTGGTCCATTTTGTTTAGGTAAGTATGGCTCTAATTTGGGACCAGAGAAAATCTCTCTTATATCCGGGTTTATCTTATATCTGGGTCTCTTATATCCGGGTTACACTGTATAATAATTGGTGAATAATGCCGTTTCGCACTCATAATCCTTTGCATAATCTACCAGTTGTAGTTTGCAGCAAATGGCGTAGCTTAATCTCTTACCTCCTGTAGCCATATTCTTTAGGGTAAAATCCTTTAATCTCAACCAGCACCAATGGTATCATACCTACCGATATCAAACATATGTACTGAATGCACTCACTACATGTAAATCCGTACATACTTTAACCACTTCAGGAGACTTCGACGTCGCACATAAATCGCAGGGAGAGTTTTTAACGATTTTTAATATAAAAGTGCGTCTTATATGCCGTCAAATAGATGGAGAATTGAAAAGTTCTCGGCCAAACCCACTTGCCAAAATTTGACTAAATAGCCAGAACTTTTTTTAGACGCGTTTCTTGGTCAAGTTGAGAACATTTCGGTACACCATTCTTTTAAAATATTATCTCTTTGTCGATCATCATCATCATCATCATCATCATCATCATCATCATCATCATCATCACTCATAATAATAACCGATAAAGAGATAATAGTAAGGCAATCTCTTCAGACAATATTAAAGGATGAAAATAGATGTTTCGTCCGAAGATTGCCCAGAAATTTAATTTTGACGAAAAAATAGCCTACCTTGGGCAACGACGCCTTAGTTCACTTCAAAGTACTTCTCTTGGGAACTCACATACTTATCTTAGCAGCTTTCCACTTTTAAAAACTATCTGCCAAGTCCCCTTTCGGGATCACCATCAGCGTCACGTTCTCTTTAATCCCGTCCACAGTGCTGTTACCTGTTATTTTAACTTAGACCAGTCTATTTTAACAAATAGCTAGTCGAATTACAAAAAAAAAAAGAAAAGAAGTTCACGACTGGTTGACTGAGGGCGCGTGTGTTGTGGTTTTTATACAAAACGGTAATTTCTCGCTATGTATCTCACATTATCTGACTTTTTTAAAAATCAATTCACCCCAAGCAAGGAGATAATGTCACTAAGACGCAATGGGCTACTGGGAGTGAAAGAGAATGAAAAACTTTAGAAGGAACTGGATATCCAATCCTAAACAAGAAGGAAGAGATAAACCTCTACTCTTGTTCAAAAGACCAGAGAGAAATGTGAACCGGGTGATAGGCGAACCTATCTACTCCTATTGAGAAAAAAATTAAATAAATAAATGGTAAATAAAATTTCATTGTTCAGACGGAGACGTTAGAAGTATTGAGTTGAAGTTGAAAGAACCGGAAACTCAAGCACGAGGTGGAGCTTTGAAATACCATTTACAATTGGTACGGTCCATATCTATAGTGCAGATAACACAAATTGGATTTATTTAGCTAATATTAGTATTTTTGTTAAATTCTACATAGAATTACTTTTCAAATGATACTAAACTTGATTTACTGGTTAATTAATTTCGGGTCTGACTCCATTTCGACCAGACTAAAAAGCAAAGGTCGCAAACAACTAATTCTGGATTGTAGCATAGTGTCGGGATTTAAGAGTAGCTGACAAATCTGGGTGAGGGGATATTTTGCTTAAGAATAAATAAAAATAATAAATAAATAAAAAATACTACGCAAATTATTGTGAATTTGACAGTCAGTCGACAAACTCAACCGGTGACATCTGACTGCAACTGTGTAACCTCATAGAAGAGCGTCTGTTCTCACATGTGCAGTAATGTCCCCGCTGGCTGTTTGCATCAAGGCTACCAACAGTTTTCGAGATCTTCAAAATGAATGTATACTTCATACACCTTTGAATAACAGTTGACTAACAAAATTAATTAATACTTTATTTGTTCAAAATTTCTCCGATGAAGCGTTGTCATTAATTTCGGTCTAGTTTTCTTTCATCTTATTTTTATTACTTTTTATCGCAATTCTCAGGCCGCTTTATATTGTACGACCATTAAACATCGATCGGAAATAAAGAAGTATGGGTTCGAATGCTGATTTTCAAGGCAAGTGCGCTCTCATTAGATTGATGTAATAGGATTTTTCTTCTCCCATTTCGCTTCATATAGCCCAGTGCCGGATCGAGTTGCAATTCATAAATGTAATTAGACGTCGGTTCTGTCTTGACGGCTGAAATTTTTTTTGTTGTTCTTCTGGCACCAGAGGCCGAAGTTCGAGCCTCGGTAAAAACCCGGATCTAGGATTCTGATTTTCAAGGTACACAAACTTTCCCGAATTGAAAGGTTAGCGCAACACAATCTTCTTACTTAATTTTCCCCATACATCAATTTCATAAATATCTAACCATAATGGTAAATGTAGTTGTGTATTTCTTATGGGCGCCAATGGCTGGCGTTCAATCCTGACTAGAAATTAAGATTTGGAATGCTGATTTCAAAGCAAGCAAGATTTTCCTGCTTGTAAGATTGGTGTAATATATTGTTCTTCTGTATTTTTCTATAGTGTCAGACTAATCTGAGTTTAGTAGCCATATTGACACATGCACCTGTGTTTTCTTGCGTGCTAATGCAAGACGATATAGGTGTGCGTACGCATGCGCTAAAACGCAAATTTCTATGAACCTCGTTTTGATACAGTTTTTTTTTTTTTAAAGAGAAATACTGCAATTTTAAGGATGGAAGCAGATTGATAACTGTGTTACCTTCTACGGAAACTAAAATTAATCGCATAGATACGGATTATATATGTTAATAGTAATACTTCTCTTAATCTATACACATAATAAGTGGGTTTACGAACAAGGAATTCTTTTGTGTGCATATGCGTATGTTTTGATGCACATATTTGACCTTTGTGAATGAATATCCGTCATCTTTCTTAGTGAACATTGATCTATATCTTTGATATGTGAGAACGCACGTGCCACTGCGTGTACGGGCGAATGGCTGCGCGCGCGCACAAGACAGAAGAGGAGTGGCGGGAGACAGAGGGAAAATTAAAGAGACTTCCTACCAAAACGACGCGTGCACAGGCAAAAAGCAACGCTTAACCTAAGCAACTGGTTTTGTCTCTTTTTTTCCCTTTGTTTCTTCTTTCCTTCGACTCCTGGGTTCCTGCGAAGTCTACACAGTGACTGTCGAAAAGTAAGCGTAAGTAGTCCTATGTTTTTAATCTCGATCTTTTTGTTGTTGTTGTCTTGATTTAATTGAAACTAGATTTCGTATCTCTCTCTCTCTCTCAATATCTATCTATCTATCTATCTATCTATCTATCTATCTATCTGAGAGAGAGAGAGAGAGAGAGAGAGAGAGAGAGAATTTTTTTCTCCTGATGATGGTCATGCTGGCCGAAACTAGTCGAGAAATCTAATCGAAATATTAAAAAAAAAACAAAAAAAAATATTAATATACAAGTACAACCCAGTGTGTCTGAAAATTTTTATTTTTAAACTTCTCAATATTTTTTATTGTACAAAACATAAAATATGTGTGTGTGTGTGTGTGTGTATACAATATGTGTGTATAGATATGTACACATCAATTGTTTTATGTGTGTATTCATATGTATATGTGTGTGTTTATATATACGTGTGTGTGTTTGTTTACTTGTAGTTTCGACGTGCGTGTCTAGTCTTCACTCTTCTTTCTACCAGCGCATCTCAGCGATCGATGAAACTGTGCTTTATGCCCAGGTATTAAAAGTCGGCGCTTATTTAGGCCATACAAAGGGGAGGCGAATGCTGCAAAGTTTTCGGCCCGACCCAATTTCCAAAATCTGACCATGGTCAAACATCAGAATTAAAAAATAAATTCTTCTTAGTCGGACTGAGAACTTTTCAACACACTCAAAAAATGCATCGGATGGTGGGGCCCATTTATTATCAGTGGGTGTACCTTGTGCAAAAATTAAGCTATGATTCGTAAATAAATATATATTTGAAAGACTTAATGGTTAACAATAACATTAACAAGCTTGTCCTACGGATCAATTCGATCATGTAATGAATTCGATCCTTGCTCGCTAAATAAGTAAGTCAATGTGTGTACCTGAGCGTACGTGTGAGTGTGTGTGTATGTGAGCGTATAATGTTGTACATCCGTATGTGGTTTGTGTGTAAATATATAATGATTTGTGTGTAGGTTTGTGCACACGCTGATGTATAAGGCACCGTACGACGCTATGGTAAT
>OZ038518.1:47405960-47410960 GCA_964036315.1 Acanthosepion esculentum
AACTGATAAATCACCATTTTCTTCAAGGGCTGCTTCAAGAAGCTTTTCATCAAACTCAACTGGACATCCAGTTCGGTCTTCATCTTCAAGGGTGAAATCTCCACCTTTGAATATTGCAAACCATCTTCTGCAAGTTCTTTCATTCAGACAAACTGAGTGAATGTTTTTAGCCACTTCGGCTGCTGAGTTTCCTTTCTTGAACTCATAAAGCATCATGTACCTGAAATGATTCTTGGGTACTTCCATATTAGCAGGTTTTTAATCAAACAAAATTTTATTGTTCTCTGAAATAAAATTTGATCATTTTAATTCATCTAAACATAAAAATAATGTTCAGGTCCATTATACATTATAAAATACTCTTTAAATTTCGTTCATTTTAACAAAAAGTTAAAATTCGGACAGAATTTATGGGATCACCTAATATATACACATATACACATACACCTGCACCAGTAGACACATACGAAATTTTACATCCCTACACATTCGCACAAACTAGCTCATATATCATAGGTGTCAACACACACATACACACACACATACACACATATATATATACACATATCTATATATATACATACATATACATACCTATAATTATAAGTACAGATATATATACGCACATATACATAAACAC
This sequence comes from Acanthosepion esculentum, assembly GCA_964036315.1. NCBI lineage: Eukaryota > Metazoa > Mollusca > Cephalopoda > Sepiida > Sepiidae > Acanthosepion > Acanthosepion esculentum. Next base: position 47,406,601 of record OZ038518.1, read on the forward strand.
ATACACATTCAACCATCCACATACATATACATACATATACATACATATACATACACACACATATTCATGTATCTCTACATACATACATAAACATATACATACATACTGAAGTACATGTAAATAGAAATATACATACACAATACATCTGGAAATATATATATATACATATATACATATATATATACATATATTTTACCCTCCTCTCGTTTTCTCCTCCTTTTTTCCTTTTTACCTTCTTTCTTTTTATAAAAAACCTACTTACATATATATATATATATATATATATACATATATACATCTAGCAGTACAAACACACACACATACATACGCGCACATGCAGACACGAACAACACAGTATACGTAAAGCAGCACACCCACATCAACATGAGGACCATCAGGTAATAAAAGTAATAACCTATTAAATTTACAGTGACATATCATTATCATTGAAAGCATTACAACCCCTATAATAAGTTAAATTTATAACGGTGTTTACAGTTAACGGTTAGTTCATATCTTTGATTTAAGAGATGGGTCTTATTTTTAAATCTAATTATTTCAAATTTTTCGTTAAGACAGATAACACGGGGCATATAGGGAGTTACATGTTCGGGCTCACCTGATTAATATCCATTTAACAGTAGGTGTTTTATTCTTTTCTTTTAGACTTCAAAAATACTTGGATAATGAAGTCATGTAATTATAATTACTGCTATTAAAATATTGAATATGCCCCCGCCAACGTTCCTTGAATAGATTCATGGTGATACCAATGTAAATTTTTTTTATATTTGGGTTTTCTAGTGTAGAAATTGTACTAAGATAAACTACAGAACTAGTCAAACAATTATTCTGTAGTGGACAATTATTTGGGTTCCTACAATTGCACAAGTTGTTATTCGTGTCATTATACGTAGTAGTGCTGCTTGCAACCTGGTTGAGTAGTCAAGTTTTTTGAGTCCCTATACTTGTTAAAGACTCTGTTGTTATGTTTTTTAATTATTTTCTCTAGGTTATCCGTACAACTTTAGCTTAATTTAAGGGTATTAAGATTAAATATTTTATTAAGTGGGTAAGTTTCTGGGTTGGGGAAATGTTTCTTGATGAGGTTTAGAAATATACGTCCTAATTTAGCTTTAACCATTATATTGAAAGGGGGAGTAAACCAAATGATCTTTCTAGATCTTCTTTTCTTATTATGGTTGTAATTAACCGGGTTTCTATATTGAATAGTGGTATCTTTGTATCCACTATTTTTAACGGCAGAATTATAAAAATCACGACGTTTATTAAAAACATCTTTCTTAGAAGAGTTATATACCGGGATTAGACAAAATAATGTGAATACTAGCTTAAACATTTATTTATTAGCTAATAAGGTGTTGGATCTCTATTAGCTTCTAATTATTTTACCTGAAGATAAATGATGACTTAATTAAGTGGAAAAGAAATATAGAGGATTAAAGTGTTGAGCAGTTACCCTTTTATGCAGGTTTGATGTTTACAAATACCCGGAAATACCGGAATTTTGCAAGCTGTTCACATTATTTTTTGTAACCCCTGTATATACAGGATGCGATGAATAAATTATCGTATAAATTACACAAAACTGAAAATAACACTGACATATCATCTTAACAGATATATTTACCAAAATTCCACAAAAATATCTTGAAATACTAGAGTAAATTTTTTCAATACCATCGTCATTGGCGTCAACCCCGACCTAAAGACGACTTCGGAATAACCTGCAACTCTTCTGGGCGGTCTCTTTATTTAAGCTGGTGAATGCTGCCATAATCCTTGCCTTCAGTTCATTCTTGGTGTTACAGAGTGTTTTGTTAGTCTCTCGCTTAACTGCACCCCACACATAATAATGAATGGGGTTGCAGTCTGGGGAGTTAAGTGGCCAGGTGTAAGAGGTGATATGGTCGCAGAAATTGTCTAACAGGCATGACTGGGTTCTCCTGCTTGTGTGGCATGGTGCAGAGTCCTGTTACCAGACAGTGTCTTCCAGCAGCCACCCTCTTGACCCAGAGCAGCACTACTCCCCAAGGCACTTGGTGTAGGCCTCCGTGTTGAGTCTGAGGCCCTGTAGGAAGATGAATGGAGGAATAACGTCACCATCACTAGTGATCACTCCAAACACTTCCGTAATCAGCATAAGACTCGTCCATCTCTTTCCGAAATCTCTGAACTAGCCTCAGATTGACACCAAAACACTCTGAAATGTTCGTATTGGAGCTTCTGGTGTCAATGCTAAGCATTACAGCGTGCCGTTTCTAAATTTCTGGCAGTGAATTGTGTCATGGTTCTTTTTTTCTTGCAGACGGTGCCCAACTATACTGTGCATTTGACAAAATCGAAAGCAAACAACGCGCATGCACGAATTTAAAAATATAAAATGGTGACAATTTACTCATCGCATCCTCTGTGTGTGTGTGTGTGTGCGTGTGGTGTATGTATGTATATATATATATATATATATATATATATATATATATATATATATGAAGAGCTGTGATGCAGCGAAACAGTCTGTGGATGATAATATATATACTCTCGGGAAATCCGATTGAGCTCTCTTGAGAAAAGGGTAATTTAAAGAAAAAAAAAGTGGCTCGTACTACTATTAAAGCATTGCTCTTCAACTGAATTGAGCTCTCCGGACCGCTGGCGTATTTCATATATATATATATATATATATATATATATATATATATATATATATATATATATATATATATACAATTGGTACAGAAGTATGCGAACTTATAGGTATATATATAATCAATAAATTAAAAATATTATTAACAAAAAGATAAAGGGCTATACTGGGACGAGGGTCTATTGATCCTAAGAATCTGCAACAACAGAACTACAAAAAAAAAAACAAAAAAAAAACACAAGAAACAATAAAAAATACCTTCAAAACCCTTGGATTTACAATAAATATAAAATCAAATAAAAAAAATAGTAAATTTTTTAGATATAACATTCAACCTAAACAACGGAACCTACAAACCATACAGAAAACCAAACAATAGCCCAATATATATTAACAAAAATTCTAACTACCCCCAAACGTATTTAAACAAATACCCATATCTATAAATAAAAGAATTTGAACAAATTCTAGTAGTCTAAAAATATTCAATGAAAATAAAAACAAAACAAAACATATGAATCAGCCGTGAGAAACAGCGGATATTCAAACAAACTAGAATACAAAAATGAAAATAACAGAAAAAAAAATATAAACTAGTTCACCTCTCCCCCTACAAAAATACAATAAAAACAAAAATAAGGAAAATATTGTTCAAAATAATTGGCAAAAACTTCCCTAAAAAGAGCAAATTATAAAAAATTATCAACAAAAATTCGATCAAAATTAGTTACAGCTGCATGGATAGCATGGAGAAAATAGTAACTAACCACAATTAAAAAAATACTCAAAAAAACAATAACAATTACAACAACAATAACAAACAGCAAAATAACACCATTAAATATAACTGGAGAAACAAAAAAAAAATCTGCCCACTTAACATTAAATGTTTAACCAATAACATAATATACAAATCCATCGTAAATAATAACATTAACACAGACGAAAAAATTACATAGGGGTCACAGAAAAAAAACTTTTAAAGAAAGATATTTTAACCACAAAATGTCATTCGAAAGAGAAAATACACAAACAATACAGTCCTATGAAAATATATAGAGAGCCAAAAAGAAAACAATATCCCCACTAAAATCAAATGGAAAATTATAAAAAGAGCAGCCCCATACAGTATTAACAGCAAAAATTGTAAATTATGCATAGAGGAAAAATTAGCAATAATTAGTTTTAAAAACCAAAATAAACTCTTAAACAAGAAAACTGAAATAATGGGCAAATGTAGGCATATAAATATTTACTTTGCTATCTAAGCATTAACTAAAAATAAACAAATAAATATAAATAAAATAAATATAAACTTAAAAAATAATACAAACTTTAAATAAATAAGTAGAAGAAACAAATACAATATAAACTTTATTAATAAACAAACAAATATTAAAGTACGTGCCTATGTGTGTGTACATGTACATGTGGACATGCACACACCCTGTTCTCAGCCTAAACACTAAAAAATGAACAAACCTAATCAATTATAATTAATATCTCAATATATTACACCAAGACAAAAAAACAAATAAACTACAAATAATTAAATAAAAATGAAACATTAAATGAAGGATAAACGATAACACATAATATAAGCATACACCTATTTTAATTACATAAACTGACTAACAATTGCATGTACATGCGTGAGTGCAGCGCGCGTGCCGTGCGTGCTTAGATGTGCGG
>OZ038518.1:47420960-47495960 GCA_964036315.1 Acanthosepion esculentum
CCAAAACTATCAGATCTCGCCAGTAATATAACACATGCGGAAAAAAAAACAATTCCCCGGGAAAAGAAAGTCTCACTCCATTTTTCATTTTTTTATTTCTCGTCTAGTCGAGAATGAACACGGGAATGTCCGAAAATTCCGACTTTAAAAATCCTTTCTCATCATGCTTCCATTTGGTCAAATGGCCTACTAATATACTATACGTATTATTAGTCTTATTACACTGTATAACACGATTGTCGCAGTTAGCTCCTCCTCATTTCCTTAATCCTTCAACAGGGGTCTCTCTCTCCCACGAGTATAAATACTGGCTGACCTTTCGCCTCTTCCTCTTTTTTATGGCTTACGCACACGTGCGGCCAGCTATCTCGACTCAGGCCTTCGGGCCGCAACCTCGCGCGTGAGGCGAGGTAAAAAAAAGAAAACTTTCTCTTTTTCACTTACACCAATATGTGACCTCTCACACAAACAGCGTTTCCCATATTCTGGGAACACGCTAAAAACAATATACGCGTTCGTACGGACACTCAACTCACTCACCATAACTTCTCCATACAACACTCTGTAACCCTTCATGTCATTGTAATTTGTTATTAATATATATTTGTTTGCATACATGTATATCGGTCTTGTTTGTTTCTTTGCCTTCTTTGGACTTCATTAAAGTCCAACATTTCTATGTAGCTGGACCGACCAGCGGAAAGTTTAACCCAGAGATACATCCTAACACATCACACTTCACACCGCACGGTCTACTACACGATTTTTGTCCTTGGATAGCAACTGTTATTTACTATTTGCTTACGCCTAGAAAGTATGAAAAATGGCTAATATTCCCTTCAAACTTCGCTTTTGTGACAAGGATAAGGTTATTTCTGAAATTTACCTATTCCCATTGGGAAAACTGGTGAATGCAAACATTCTCGTCAACGCAAAGTAGGAACAAAACGACATATGATTCAAAAGTAGCATTTATTTATTCTAGGATTACACAAGAGAACCCACGAAAAATTAAAAGTGAGTAGTTTTTCGTAATTTACGTTTATACTGTAGATTACTTTCGCGAATCAGCTCCCGAATATAGTCTCCAATTAGGTTTTCGTTATACGATCCTTGGTGGCGACTTTGAAAGTCCAGTATGGTGAAAGCGCTCGCCTTGCTCTTTTGGGTACGTCCCCATGTTCTCCTTGAATTTACCAACCTGAAAAAATTAAAAGTACCAGATCAAGGATATGGACTTTGAGGAACATCCTGCAGCCCATTTTGTCGTAGTTCTTCACCAGAGTCTCAACAAGCTGCACATAGTTTTCGGCCTTATGATTTCCCAAGAGGCCCCGAACCGCTGCAACAAAGTTCTTCCATGCTGCTTTCTCCGTCCTGGTGAGCTTCTTGGGGAATTATTTGCACTCTATGATCTTCTTCATTGGTGGGCCGACGAAGATACCGGCTTTGAATTTTGCCACAGACAGCTTAGGGAAGAAGACTTGGTGGTACTTAAAGCCTACAGATTCCTTATCTAGAGCTGTGATAAATTGTTTGTTTAAACTAATAATAACACACACACACACACACGCGCATATATATATATATATATATATATATATATATATATATAACCTTGTGGGTTATCCCACTTGGCAATGCCAAAAGAGTTCGGTAGGGAGCGTTCGCTTCCTTGATCCTCTGTTGACTTTTGAATTCTTTCATACACTTACATACATATACGTGTATATCACTTACATACATATACGTGTCTATCACACACGTTTGTTTCACACAAACAAGCACATTTTTTATATAGCTAGTTTTAATGGTTTTTCCTTTCATTACAATGGTGTACACATGTAATTCCTTTTGTTAATAACATGCATTGTCGTTTGTTTTATATTTATTGTTTTGTGAGTTTTTTTACCCGGACTCACACTGAGTCCGCCAATATTGTTTGCGGGATAAAGGATTCAGAAACCCATAGATATTTAATATATGTCTATACGTAACACAACGAAACAGGTGATACCCGCAACATAATGTTGACTAATTCTACCCAAACATACTAATATCTCGAAACACCCACTTTATTATTATATATGTAATCGTAAAGTGATTACGGATGTATACATTGGGTACTACACAACATTCACGAAATCTGACTATGAAAAAAATTAAAAGTGCCAGTATCTTTTGAAGTAGTCCTTTTATGAGGCAGCACACTTGCTCAGAAAGTAGCAACAAACGTCTGCACTAAGCCAGGTAATTGAGAATAAAATTCAATTCTAAAACAAAATATTTCTTCTTAGAAAAAGACTAAGTCTCTTTTCAAAAAGAAATTGTACACATGTTCAAACTTCCCTCAGCTTCGAGAACGGCGTCGGAAGTAAGCGCATACCCTGGTCAGTTGGTTGTCGTCCATGTTGGCCGTTACGTTCACAATGGGGATCTTCAGCGAGTCCTTATATTGTAGCGAAGAGGTGCTTCTTTGTAACAGATGAGGTTGCTGTCAAATTAAATTAATTCAACGCATACGAATATGAGAGAGAGAGAGAGACAGACAGACAGACAGACATAACTCACAAGAGAAAATGTGTGTAAAGATAGCTAAAAAAGAAGGGAGGAAAAACATGTGCTTAAGGTACTGGCGACTCGAGCAGTCGTCCATGACGCCATCAAGGCCAAGGGCGCCATCATGCCGCCATGTCATGTGTTTGGGATTTTCCTAACAAAAAGGAAAAACTGTGAAATTAATAAATAAAATGAAATTTTAAAAAAAACAACAAAATATTAAATTTCTTGAGTGGAGTAAAATTTTACGTCTATCTGATGAAAATGTTTATTTCTCTTGGTCACAGATGACACATCGTCGTCAGGTCACCAGTTCATTCATGACCTTGAAAACGAAGAATCTGACCACTTTCAAGAAGTTGCCTATCTTCGAGTTGTTTTGGTTGGTAGCTAATGCTATGAGCACGACGTGCCTCTTCCTCTACTGTACCCCATTGGAAGCTTACATATTTGTTAATGTTCTCGATACGTTTGAAAGCGAAACGGGAATGTTTACAATTGGTGCATGACACGTATCATTACCTTAGATTTTCTTCATTTATCGCCCGCTAATAAATACGATACACTTTAAATGCCTCAGTGTACGGATCAGTTAGAACAAATTTAGTATAGGAGATAAGAAAATTGAACATAGAATAAGTTCGGCTAGAGGCAGTTTTATCCAACACAGCAAGATGTGATAAAAAAAAACCAAAGCATAAACCTAAAAACCCGAGTGATGTTCTTAATAGCTTGCTCAGATCTCGACTCTCGTATGGATGTCACGTATTGCATCCAACTCGTTCAGAAATGCCTAAACCAGTGGTTCCCACCTAAATATCTCTAAAATCCTGATGCCCCCACCCCGTGACATATAATTCTTATTATTCAAAAACTGAACTCCTTTTCACGTGGAGGAAGCCTAAAGAGCCATTAACTTTCTTTAGAACTTAAAACTGGATATATGCAATAGTATTATCATTTAGTCAGTCAGTTATGTGCCATGCATGATACACACTTAGGCAATCATGTATCTTGCGATACATGCCTGACGAGGCAGATTTTTTTCCCGCAGTAGGTTGCCATTTCTTTCTGCAGTAGACCAGTTGCCATCCAAGGCTATAGAACTCGGTCAGTCCTCCTATTTACCCATAGCTGGGGGAGAAGAAGAGGATTCACATATTTTCTAAAAATATTGTGTTACTAATTATTAATATAAATTTTTATCTATTTAATTACAGTACATATGTACATACACACAAAAAGATGTTTATGTATGCCACTGTATATGCACCGTATGTAATAATTTGCACATACACTCATACTCACAGAGACTAATTTGAAAAAATCACTGTTAATAAATTATCTTCGAATCCCCCCCACCCCCGTGGGGCATGCGCTACGTTGGGAACCACGGGTCTAAACTATCAGTTATATACAACCGTTTACTCATATTAATGTTTAAAAATGGTTTCAAGCAAATGAACCGTGTAGATCTTGACAAGAACCTCCCTTCATCGGAACTTGTATATTGGCACTACAGTATCACAAAGACCTTTGCCAGAAAAACTGAAACCACATCATTTGAGGACTTTCAACAGCAGCAACAACTAAAATGGATATCACATGACATGTAACACGAAGAGAAAAAAAATGACATAATCAAGATATTGACGTTCCACACAACGTTAAAAAAAAGTTAGGAAGGAAATATTTCTACTAATACTAGAAAGAGCAATAACAGTTACTGGACTTGAGAAAATTATTTTCTTTGAAAAATTGTTTTAAGAGAAAGATTTTTAAAATTTCAACCAAGAGTAGCGCTAGTTGCTCGATCAATGAATGTCGAATGTTTCCTTGTTAGAAAACAGTTAATCTCACCATTATCATTACGAAAGATGCGTTCTGAAATACCAAGCGTATCCCATATTCAGTTCAATCCCACCCGCTGCTTACAGTTGGGAAGAAAGAAACCGCCATTAGTAGCACTGATGTTACTGCGAGCAGAGAAAGAAAGGGATAAAATATACGATTTCGTTTAAATATCACGTGTCGTCTATCATTTCTTATACCCCTATCCTGTCATCGATAACATCAACAGTATCATTTAAATAATTCATGTCCTCTATTTTTTAAATTTCATATCCTTCCAAAATATAAACGATCACGGCTCTCCACAGCTTTCTTTCCTTTTTAATATCACTCAACTGTGCATTGCTGTGACTGTTTTTGGAAAATATCATGATAGTCGATTGCTTTTGTTGTCCGTTGTCTTCTCCTTTAAATCTGAATTCAAAGCTGTCTTTCTGCTAGATCTGTTGCCAACCAAGGCTATAGAGAAGCGTCTACCCCATCATTTTATCCATAACTATAAAATATTGATTCATGCCTTTTTCAGGGCCAAGAGCGTTGGTGTGAATTTGAACTTGGATCGCTGATTTTATTTATCACGGTGTTGTTAGCCCTTTTAGTCCACTGCACCGCCAGCATTATTTAGTTTTGGGGCATATGACCACAAGTAAGTGGCGCTCAGTAAGAATCGAGCAAGAGCATCTTTACTAAAAAAACAATTATCACAGAACGATGAGATGTCCCACCGTACCTCCTAATTATTTGAATAATAATAATAATACCTAACAAAAGAAAAGTACCATTTCATCAGGTGATTTATTTATAAATATAGCCTTGTGTCTGACTTGGTTTAGTATTTTTGTTCTCGCTGAAATTAATCATTTTCAGAATTATAATTTGTACCGTAATTTTTATGCCGTAGTACCACAACTACGACTACAATAAAAAGACTAACTAATACTCTCTCTCTAAATAATTAAATTTAAATAATAGTAGTAGAATTATGACTCCTCCCAGAAAAAAATTAAGATTTATGTTTTTTAACTGAACACCTCACCATATTACTTTTTAGTTAGTTGAGACTTGATTGAGAGATAATCAATCGTATTAATTTTTTTTTAAATATGTTAATGATTAATAAAACATAATCGTTGTCTTATTGCAACTTACTGATTTAGTACTAAATTTCATGACTTATTAAAAATAAGTTCCGTTCTTGTGAAATGCTTGCGAAATATACTCTTGTGTCAGACTTAATGCTACTCTCTCGTAAAGACGAAAGATTGTGACGCGAGTCATACGTAGTAAAAAATCTTCAGATGATCGGTCATTCATTACTTTTTTTTATCCCGACTAAACCTCAAGCGGCAATGTAGTAGTAGTAATAGTCGTCGTCGTCTAAATATTTCCACAAAAACAGACACCTTCATCATTTTCATTTGAAATATTTGTTGAGAGATTGTATAAAAATTCTTTGTGGCTTGATACTGAAAAGAAAGATAGAAAAAAAAAGAAAGAAGGAAAGAGCTCTTCCCTCTTTTTCTCGGTCACAGATGAGCTGTGTGTGTGTGTCATAAAGCTGTTCGTTAATGCTATGAAATATCATTTCTTTTTCCCCCCATTCCCATCTATCCTAAACCATTTCTTAAGAAAACTAAGGAGGAATTATTATTTTATTTCAAAAGAGTAAAAGGAAACTAAATATCAGGTACTGATGATCATGAAGAGAGTGGAACGGAAAGAGACGCACTTTCTTCCCTTAAAGAAAGGTAACATTGTTTCGGTGTAGTTCGCTGTCTCATTTATCACGATATAAACGACCGTTCGTTGCGCATTCGAAAAATAATACACAAAACGCGAAAGAACATTGTTTTTATGACACGCGAAATTATATAAAAAAAAAAAGAAACAAACTTCCTTTTCCATTCATTGGGCCATTTACGGTATGCCGTCACCAAATCCGGGTTCCTGTCTACCGTCACATCCGAATTCGATCATATAAGGTGAGCGAACGTTTGCGTGTTTTTTTTTTTTAAATACCATGTTTGAATTCAGCAGTAGTAATTAATTGTTTTTAACTGGGTTTCTAGGCCTCTACGCGAATTTTCGCTTTACGGAGTGATATAATTGCAACCTGTTTCTCACCCACCACCATTATGCTTTAATTAAAAAAAATTCGAAGTGAATACTGTGGACTCGCTTCGAGACAATCAACCTTGTAACTTTATATATATAAATATATATATATATATATATATATATATATATCGCTTTCTCTCAACGTCGTTAATGACTGACATTTTTTTTTTCTTCACTTACATTTTCTTTTTAAGATTTTGTCTACCGCCTGAACGTGGACTTTTACACTTCGTCACTCAGTCCACTCCAGTATGTTTATTTTTGCATGTGGTTTGTATTTACACTCTTGCTAAGGACTGTCTTCGTTTATTTTATTCAATGCGTCCATAAAAGAAAAATATTTGGTGGCTAAGGTGGAATTCTCTTCAAAAAAACGTTGCATGAAGAATACTAAAGCATTTCTGTAGATAACCTTTGAAACCGGACTTAAAAAATTTAATATTCAGTTTTTTTCTTTTGAAACAAACACAAAAAAATTGCCATTTTTCGTTCAGTTTTAGTTTTATCTCTTTTCTTTCTCTTTAGAGAACTACATGATCTTCATTGTTCATGTTTTATTTAAAACGTTTTCGACACTCAACCTTGGCCAATTTCATGCGTTTGTTTGAGTATGTATAGTTTTGTAAACAGTCGGTTCGAGCCTTACCCGGTCACATGATTGTGGCCGTACATCAAAGGCTTAAATTCCCTTTTTCCTTCTCTCCTTTGGTAGTGATTTTATCAAGTTTCCTGAGCCACTTCCAATTGACTCTGTTGAATGAAACGATCTAACTTTTCTTCGCTCATTGTCTACTTAAAGATTCTCCCCTAATAAATTGATTGGTAGAAGACACCTTTGTTAGGCTTTAAATAACTCAACAAACACCAGGAGTTCGACCTGCAAGTACTTTTTGTGTATGAGGAAAAGCCTCTCTAGCCTGAACTTTTATTTGCCGGTTTATACACCGAGCTCATCACCATGTGCGTGTGATGGGGTATGTATCTGCACACTAAAATTTACGTTTTCACATGCACCCCCCCCCCAATTAGGAACCTCCAAAGATTCACAAAAAATGATCATACAGTTCATACATGATGAAAAATGACCATCAAAACTTAATATTAAATTTTATCGTTAAAATCTTTTTAATCCTTTTTAGAGAACTTTCGAAATTTTCGCTAATTTTTTTTTTTTTTCTTGGCATCAGCGGATGGCCATAGTAAATTTGTGCGTCTTTTTGCCGTGAAAAACCTTGATTTTGAAATTCTTGCTGGATTTTCTTAATTTTCAAGACTTCTACAAATCAATGAAATTCCATTTTTTTTTCTTTTAGATCTTGATAATAAAATAAAATTTGTGTCTGTCACCCTCTCCTTCACTAATTTAATTTTTTTTGTGAAGTTCATTTATGTCGAGCTACAACAGGCACATGTCCTTGGAAAGTTTCAATTTTTTTCTCTTTTCTAAAACCGGATAAAACTAGAAGAAAATCTACTCTAAATCATAAAATGCAACAATATTAATAATTATGAATAAGTTTATGGACACTATTGTAAACAATTTTTTTGTAGCGGTTATGTGAAACTGTATTTGCTCATCATTAAGCGGGAGAAGCTTACTGCAATTAAGAGCACCCCCCCACACACACACACACGTTTTTTTTTGTGTGTGTAAAAACTTATTGATATTTGTAAATAGAAATGATCAGAAACTACAACGCTTCCTAAACGATAGTTTTCATAAGACTGTAGTGTAGTGTAAAGCAAAAGTCCCTAAAATTCAATCTAATACTAGATTACTTGGAATATTTTAAAGACTACTACGTAGTTGTGTGTGTAAACACACAAATGTTAAATAAATTCAACTTCAAGTAATTGTTACAGCCATGCCTCACGGAGAAAAAACAATTGCCAAGTCTATCGAGAGTTGTAAAAACACCCACCTCCGTGTTCAATGCTTTCTGCGATATTTTCAAATTAAAATTTAATTCGGCGAATCCTTCAGTTTCGAGAAAGTATTTTATTTCTGAAAGATTTTTAAAACAATGTGTTGACAGATTCACCAATGTGTTTTTTTTTTGTTTGTTTTTTTTTTAGCAACTTTAACGATTTTGAAATACAGCAAAGTAGTTTGCATCAATTAGGTTGAAATTAAAACTTCAAACAAGATGTTAGATTTTAAACTTGGGTGTCGCTTTTTCTTTTTGGTGGGGGGGGGGGTACCTACAGTAAATCATTTGCCAACTGGCATTCTGACGCTCACTCCAGACGAGAGCAACTATTAAGCCGTCTGTAGATCTTAAAATGAAAGTGTTCGGGACTTTAAAATTCAGGTGAATTAGGTAATTAGTCAGTGTGACTGACTGTGATACATGGTTTAACAAAGTGCGCATCATGTAAATTTTTAATGTGGCGGTTGTCACCGCATGGCTTTACTCTGGATTTAAGTTCTGACTTTCGACCTGGACTTAAATCCTGGCCCTCTGTATCGGTAGGAACTACACGAAACCACCACCAAGAAAATAACACTGAAAAATCATTTCCAGTTCGTGGCAAAGTTCAAAACATTATTGTAAATATCGCACCGAACTGGCCAGACATTTTTTAAACTTAATCAAATGTAAGTCTCTTTAGCAGCAAAACTTTTCCGTAAATATTAAATTAGTGAACTAAGAAAGGAAGTATTGATTTCCATTGGGAAGATAGGCATAATAAGCGAACAGAAATCTCTTAACTGGAATAGAAAAGTCTTTTACTTACAAATATGCTCAATGCTTTACAAATTAGAATTTATTAAAAAAAAAAAAAAAAAAATTGTATAAATTACTTTGTGTACCGAGAAAAGAGTAACAAAAAAAAAAAGTGACAGAAACTAAATATTAAAAACTTTGCTAAAAAGTGCATACCCTGATGAAAAAAGGTCCCAAACTTGATTACCATTTTTTTATCGTTTAAATGTTTATTATTAAGAGGAAAGACCAAGGTATTTTTTAATATTTTTGAATCCTTTCCAGCGCGTCCTAAATTTTAGATTTTTTTTTTCTTTAGTTAAAAAAGAAAATAGTTGGAAATAAGAGAAGCATGTCTAACAGTGCTGATTAGTTTTTTTTTGGGGGGGGGGGCGGTGTGAATTGACGTAAACGTCAATGTATCAACAACTTAAGTTAAGTCTTCTTAACGTAAGGGCAGAAGTGACAGTATTTTTAAGTGAATCGGCTTATTTAACAATAATTTAATTCATAAAAATTACTATCAAAAGTTTAGTATTTGACTTCTTTTTAGGTAGCTTTTTTTCTTTTTTTTTTTTCAAACTAAGATATGTCCAGAGCCTGCACTGTTTCCGTCCCTACAATTGAAATAAAATATATAGTGGGATGTGTTAAAAAGAAAAAAAAAAATTGAAAATGCTACATTGATGGTCGGTCAGTCAAAGAATTTGACGCGCTATCAGGAGAAATAACTCGAGCACACGTGACATTTTCAGAATTGTGCTTCCGTAATTTTGTCAGATGATTTTAATACTTTTTTTTTTTTAATTATTGTAAAAATACACCGTTTTGCAGATTGTAATAGGCTTTCAAATTTTACGGTCAATAAAGAGATATTTTAATAAGATTGTCACATTTTGCATTTAAAATATAAAAAACAATTCTTGTAAAAATTTATTTTTCATCGGAAAAATATTTTGGCGTCAGATAAAATGTTCTTAATCAGAAAGGCCGCTAAAAGCATTTTTAATTAAATAATGTCTTAGTTTTATTGGGTTTTGTATTTTTACAATTCAGAGCTAAAGTTTGTAGAACCAGTCATCGATTTACCAAAAAAAAAAAAAAATCGATGATTTATATTCTTCAAGGTCTTCTACATTTAAAAAATACAGCGAGTTACGGATTCGGGATTTTTAAGTTTTCATAAAATTAAGTGGGTGCGCAACAGATGTTAAAAAAAATTACTATGAGTTTCTAAAAAGGCAAACATTTCTAAAATAATTTCATACTTTTATTTTTTTCCTGAAAATTTCATTAAAATCTGATAATTTTGATTTTTTACAAGAATTTCCAAAATATTTTTCTACTGAAAAAACGCGCGTGCGCAAAAAAAAATAATGCTAAGGCGACCTCTGAGCTAAAAAAAAAAAAAAAAAATTCAACCAAAATTTCAAATGTAATAGAAAGAAAGAAAAAAATCTTTAAAAAAAATATACTTTGGTCTTTCCTCTTAAATAACAAACGTTTTCGCGATAAACTTTTGTTATTGTTAAGTTTAGGACCTTTTTTTCATCCTCCTATGCGGATTTTTTCGGGGAAATATTCAACATGCTTACATCAAAGGCAAGAATCTTTCAATCTGAATTTAGTAATGGGAAAATTAGCTTTAAAAAAAAAAATGTTCGAACTCTAAAATGGCATTTCAACTTTTTTTTTTTTTTTTTTTGTCTTCGATTCTTCTAACAGGTCTCTAAATTTCCTTACGAACAGGAACTGAATGAATTTCAAAATTGCTTTTAAAAAATAAAAATTCTGTCCAATCAGAAAATGACGTCCGATATTATGCAAGCATCGGGAAAAATTTGAGTTGTATTGGATTAATTTCGGTAAAATACAGAAAATCCGTCCTGCATGTTTCCATTTGTTAGTTATATATTTTATTTTATTTTTTTTTTACTCTAAATTAAAATAACACACCTTCCTTCAGGGATTTATTTATATAACTGTAAAAAATAACTAACAAAGTCAAAATGAAAAAGTACACACAAGATACTGAAAAATGGAGTGAAGTAGGCTCTACACACACGCCCAAAAGTTTTATAACCTCAGTAGGTACCGCCTGAAGATTCGCTATAATAATAATAATAATAGTCGTCGTCGTCCAATAAATTAGTGCGGGAAATTTAAATAATTTAGCGGTGAAAAACATTTGGAAAATTTTGCAAAAATTAGATAATTGTCAGATTTTAATAACACTTTCAGGACTTCTTTAAAAATGAAAATACTTTTTTTGAACGCTTCTTTAGAAAATTTTAGTAAATATTTTTTTTACCTGTTACTCTATCCCCGCCAATTTAATTTTATGAAACTTCAAGAAATTATTTTTTGTCGCGCTTAACGTTTAGTTATAAAAAAATATCCTTTTAAATACAAATTCTCTTGGTTAAACTGTCTGCAGTTACAGGAAATCTGCTCTGAATCGTAAAATTAAAAAAATGAAATAATAAAAGAAAACTATTAGAAAAGCTTTTAATTGCCTTTATGACTGAAGAAAAATTCGATGAATAATAAATTTTTACGATAATAGTTTTCATTTTAACTTTTTCATTTTAATTTTTTTAAAGTTTTAAATTAAAATTGTATTGTAATAGGTGAAACTTTATTTACTAATCATAAAGGGAAAAGCTCACTACAATTCAGTAAACTCCCAGTATTTTAAAAGGTGTGTATGTGCCGATTTTTGTAAATAAAGCCAAAGTATCCAAAAATTCAATAAAATATTAGATTACTTAAAATATTTTCCTAAATTTGTAAGATTTAAAAAATTATATAAAAGGCATTCACGTTATATTCTAGTAATTTTTAGCTATATACACAGTACACTTTACTTAAAAATGCCAAACATTAAAGCAAGGTATGTCCAATTTTGACCTTAGCGTTTTTTTTTTAGTTGTTTTTTTGTCAGTTGAAAGACACATTAATTTCGAAATTCTTGTAAAAATTAACTACTTGTTGGATTTTAATGAAAACTTCAGAACTTATTCAGAAATGAATGAACTTATTTTAGAAATGTTTGTCCCTTTGAAAGTCATGTATAAATATTTTTTTTTTATATCTGTTACCCCCCTCGAACTTAATTTTATGAAAACACAAAAAAAATTTATTTGCAACCTGAATTTTTTTTTTTAATTAAATGCACAAAACTCTGAAAAATCTAAATCATCGAGTTTTTTGTTAAAAAAATGTCCGAAATTGTCCAAAGTTTTACCTCAATTGTAAAAATACAAAACCCAATAAAACTAAGACAATATTTAATTAAGAAAGTTTTTAATGGCTTTTCTGAATAATATATACGAAGGTAATTATTATCTGAAAGAAAAAATTTTTTTTGATGAACAATGAATTTTTACATTAATTTTCTTTTTTTTTTCAATTTTAAATACACAATATGACAAAAGGTTGTTATATATTTATACATTAAGTTCTTTCTGCAACCTTATGGAAATGATATATTATGTTCTCTACTTTTCAAAGATCATAAATTTGAAAGCTTATTAAAATCTGACAACCATAATTATTTTAAAAATAATTTTTAATATTCCAAAATTGTATTTAAAATCGTCTACAACGAAAGTACGGATGCACATTGTTGAAATAATGTCACATGAGTAGTTTCCTTTGATAGAAGCAAGTTTTTTTTTTTTACTTCAGAAATGGCTTTGATTCGTTCAGTAACAAGAAAACAACGCTTGTCAAGTTTTCTGAATATCGTATTATTTTCAATTTTTTTTCTTGTTCTATTCAAATATAATCGAATAGTGGGATAAAAGAAAATATCGACTATTTACAATTACACAAAAAAAAAAAAACGCCCTTGGAAGTCCACCCAAATTTTCAAGTTTGAAATCGAATGCATAAATTCATTGTACATTACTTTGGAATTATTATCCACACGACAAATTATCAATTAAAACGATTTTTGGAGTTTAAATTTTCTGGAGTTAGCTCGCTACTACTCAAACTAAAAAATACTTGTTGAGTCAAAACAAAATCAACATAGCATGTTAATTTTATTAATAAATAAAATAAAACTCATATTACTGCCAAATAATTATTAATAAATAGAAAAAAATCTGCCTTAATAAAAAAGAAATAAAATCTCATTTCATTAAGTTAACCCGTTTCAATTAATGGTGTTTCATGTAATTTTTATATTCTCAGAAAAATATTTCATGACTGAAATAATAAACCTCAATTTAAAAAAATATATTTTTTTTACTGTTTTATTTTTACTTGTAAAATTTGATTTTCTTTCATAATTTAAATGTTATTTTCAGTGCAGAATTCTTCCTCAAACGTAAGGTAAAAAAAAAAAAAAAATTTGAAAGTGAATTTTAAAAAAAAAAAATCTACTAACCAGATTCACTTAAAATTAGAACGAATTATATCACTTTGGCGCTACCATCCAATAAATTTCCGTGCCGTAAGTTGTGAATATATTGACGTACATCAATTAACGCCTGTCAATTCCTTAAAAAAGGAACGACTACGGTTGGAAATATCTCTCTTAAAAAATTTTCTGCTAAAAATGTAAGTAATGTTTCTTTCAAATTACATTAAGTATACTTTAATCATTCTAAATTTCCTAAGATAACAAAAGAAAAAGATGTAATTGATTTTATGATTTTTTAACTAACAAACTATGATCTTTCCGACAGAAATGTCGATAAGTTCGATTTTACGAAATTTTTTGACTCGAAAAAAAAACAAGATTTTTAATAAAATTTTTAACATTTATAGGAAGGATTAAAAAATCTGAAAAAATATTCAGAAAATACTTTGGTCTTTCCTCTTTAATAAGAACATAAATATTTAAACGTTAAAAATTGTTTTATCAATTTGGGGACCTTTTGTCGTCAAGGTATACCACTTTTTAGAGAAATATTGGACATACCTAATTAAAGCTATCGATAAATGTCAACACCGCGTTAAAATACCCACCCCGTGATAAAAAAAAATTACTTTTCTGAGATTTTTTTTTTTTTAAACTAAAAGTAATGTTTTCATTCAAATTAATTAATAAACTTTAAATCTATTAATCTTCCTCGGTTTCAGAAAGTATATTTATTTTTGAAAGATTTCTTAATAATAGGAATCGTTCAGAGATTTTTCAATATGACCGATCTTAACCATTTCAATCATTCAATTTGGTTTGAAATAAAACAAAAGTATTTTGCTTATTGGAAATATTAAATTTCGTCTATTAACTTTTTTTTTTTTTTTTTATTTGCTCTTCTTACTTAATTTTTTTATAACACTCGTATTGGTTAGAAAACATCCTAAGGACAAGAAGAGGTAAGATTAAGATCGTTTTATATATTTATTTTGTACACTAATCCCTCGATTAGTGCAGTTACTGTATTAAAAGATACGCACTACGAAAACAACTTATAGGAAATGTAATTTGTGCCTCAAATTTTAGTCTCATTGACATTTTTTAATTTACGTATTTTTAAGTACATATAAGATACAATAAAAACGCTGAGTTTTTGATGAAAAAATTATTTACAGTGGTTTTTTCCCCTGGTCTGACCTTAGAAATTAAATTTTTATCGATGTAATTCCATATATTTTCAATAGGATTTAAATTGGGTGACCGTCGTGTCCAGTCTAATAGCTTTTTAAAAAAAAACAAACAAACCCTATTATGTATATTTTTTATTTTGGGATATTTTTAATGAATTAATTGCTCGAAATGAAATGGTCGGAAGTACGGGAGAAGGCCGATGCCGCAGGCCGTGGTTCGCATGCTGCGCGGAAAGTTTTTCATCCTCGAGGCCAGTTCTGTCTAGCAGTGTGGTACCGCCGTTGTCGAAAGTTGTCCTTTTGCTTGCTAGGAGTAACGAGTCATGATATGGGGGCACGTCAAAAGGAATTCTATGCAGGGAGAAGTTCACCTCTTCCCAACTGATCTTGTTCGTTAAGCATCACCTTAGTCAAGATCAGGACGGAAAGGTGGCGGCTCCCTCTCTCAGAATTTGGCAAAAGGTGGGTGAGTCTTGCGCATTTGTGTCCAGTAAGAGAGGCCGATTTGGAGTGGCACTTTGATGCCGGTTAGGCATAAGGATATTGTTCTAACTGGATTGAACATTTTCAACCGAGTCCAAAATTAGGTTAGTTTAGGGCTGTTTTTTGCCATTAGTTTATTTCTTCAAAGTTCCCTTAGCTAGGGAATTTATGCTCATTGGCCTTTCTTATTTCTGTCCGAGCTTTCTTTCGTTTAATTCTTCTCTTCCGTTAGGTGACCAGAAGTGTCAGTTTTTTGGTGGATGCGGGACGCCTTTCGTTGATTTCGTCCAGTTAACTGATGTTTCTGCCACAATTAAGGATTGTGGGTAGGGGTATTACGGACACTATTCTCTTGTAAATAGGTTATCTCATTATAAATATACATTTAGATTTTTAAATTGTTGCTTTATCTCCCCGCCTCAGACAAGAATTGTACATATGGGGACTAGTTAGGTCTTCATGGAGATACCGAGTTATGATGGTGGATGTAGCAAGCATGTGCTTTGATGTAAAGAACTTTGTATGCTTTGGGTCAGCAATTGTGGCTAGCTAAGTTTAATAATAACACAGAAGACCATCCTTTCGCTTTCCCCCTTTTGGCCTTGTTCCACATTTTTGTATTTATACAGAATAAATATCGTTTTTTTTCCCTCTTTAATGCCTTGACTGCATAAATTTAAGCGTCCTTCTAGATTGGCAACTAGGTCTCACTGTTTGACTGAACTAGCGAGATGCAACGTCAATCGCTATCTTCTGTCTTCCCGAATCCTGTTCCTTTATTGTCCTTTTCTCACTTCTCCACACTAAAGTCTTCTCATTCTTTTACTTTCGGTAACCTCCTGCGTACTAGAGGAATTATCGCTTTGCTTTTAGTGAAATGATTTTTTAAAAAATGAATTTGTAAGCTTCAAAAGTTCTGATATGCGAAAATACTCTATTTTCAGTAAACAAAAAAAAACTGCTAGTAATTACCACAAATGACTAAAACCAGAAACTCTGTAGCTACTTGACCGAGGTATTCAGAAAGCTACTTGACAAATGAAACATTTGTCTTGCTACTTGCTAAATATCAAGGAAAAGCGTTTTGTAAGGTGTTCAAACATCCGACAAGTACCGATGGAGTGTTAAGTAACTCTAGTACTAAATTCTTAAGCAACTCTAATACTGGTCAAAATCTTAAGCTGGTTATTAAAAATAAATCTTGTTTCGAAGTATTACCAAATACTTTGGTTTCCAAAAAGCCATTCATTGAGAGGTTGGTCCTTTTGGAAAACTTGCTTTTTTTTCAGTCAGCTGCTCTACCTGAGGTGCTCGTCTGCTTAAAAAGAATAACATCAATTGTAATACGAAATGATCGGCGTGAAGAATATGGTTAGGTTTGTCAACCTGGAAAATTCCTGTCGCTCAGCCGGTAGGACAGCTGTTACAGATGACAACTCCCCCACCCCCTCGAACTACAAGATATGCACGTTCGCATTTCCCTAAGTGTTAAGTAGCTACGGATAACAAACAAACCAAAAAAGACATTTTAAATACCTCCTACGAACTTGAATTTTGGTTCTCTTTGAAAGGTAATGGTTTTAAAGCTAATCCGTATGAAAAGAGAAATTGATTTCCGTGTATAAACTTTTGAAGCATTTTGAAACTCATTGCACCGCCATTGTATACAAAAATGTAGACAACAAATTTAATTAAAATATCTTTGAAATCCAATATTTGTCCTATAGATCTTTTTCGAAGTCTATTAGTAAATTTGAGGATTAACTGGATTTTTTTTTTTTTTTAAGTAATGCTTATCTTTCACTTAAAACAGAATTAAAATAACGTTTTCTTTACGCACGCTAAACTGTGAGGTCAAAGGACGGAAGAGAGAGATTGTAACTCTACCCCTGTTCGAAAAAGTGCGTGGAAAAAGTAAAAATAAAACCTAAAGTACGGAAGTGCGATAATCAAGAATTTGTTTAAAACTACCTTTAAGATATATTTTTATTCTATACGCTTTTATTAGACTTACTGTAATGAAAATTTATTTTTATTTTATTTTTTTTATTTATACTGACTGAGCGGGAGATATGAAGTAGATCCTAATACTCTTCCGATATTGAATAGTAGACGGTCAACGCGAGATATTTCCTTTTTGTACATCCATACCAAAAATAATCTAACAGTTGCTAAAAGGAAAAAATAAAATTCTTTTAAAAAGGTTCCTACTCGAAAATTACATTAAACTTATTTTTTTAATAAAATAAATTTCTGACGAATAGTAACGGGATTGAAAATTTCGTTTGAATCAAATAATTCCTTTATTTTTGACAAATATTTTAAAACGGGGTTGACGATTTTTTGCTTTCATTACTGGAAAAAAAGTGTGCGTTTTTGTACCCAATCTTAATACACCCAAATGTACAAGTCTTTTAAAAGCTGTGGTATCTAACCATATGAAAATAATACGAATATCTAGTTTCCACTGTATCCTTCGAACTCCTCTCCTTTGGAGTTGGCACAACCGTTGACAAAGGGCAGTGGTAAATCCGTACTAAATTTGATACCAGCATGTAAGAAATACAGGTGCCAAAGACTTGAGAAAACAGTGCCGTACTAAGTGAGTACCGGGGCGGGAGTACATTTTTTTTAAACAGTTTTAAAATATTTTTAGTCTTTTGTGTGAATAACTAGTTACTAGTATTTACGAGTTTTTCGACTCTTAAAAAAGCGTACCACCGCGAACTTCATTAACGCTAACTTCATTAACGCGAACTTCATTAACGCTAAATTTTAGTTTCATTTGAAAGATAATAAATAACCTAATCCGTAAAACACATTCCGTATGCAAATAGTCTCTTAAGGCATTTAAAAAAATATTGGCATGTTCATTCATCACTCATCGAACCGCCATTATAAACAACACATTTCAATGTCCTAGAGATGTTTCTAAATAAACTAATAAATTTAAGATTAATTAAGTGGATTCTGTATGTAATAGTTTTTGCGTAAAATTCAGTTTATTTAGGCTCACAGTAGCCTGTGAGCAACAACGAGATTTTCGAAAGAATGGAATCAAAAAAGTAACTTAACATCAGGAAGAGGCAGTTGGGACACGTAATGGGGGTGGGGTTGGAAAATCTGATTCTCAGGGAACAGATTGAGGGGAAAGATGGATAGGAAAGCAACGCGTAACATGATGGGTTTTTTTGACTTGAGCAAATGAATGGCAGAACAGGGTCTGGTAGAAATAATGCGAAAAAACATACTAAGAGCTACAAAGGACAGGAAGATGTGGAGGGCCATGATTGCCTACGACCTGAAGGGACACGGAACATAAAAGAAGCATGTGATGTCATAGGTCAACAACAGTAGTGTTGTCCTGTAATCCCTAACTTAGCGCGTGAAAACATTAAAACAAAATCTAAAAATAGAACATCGGCAGCACAATAACCAAAAAATTGGTATTTCTTAAAAAAAAAAAGAAAAAAAATCATTTAACTTTACATAACCGATATTTTCAAAATATAATTTATTTTTACAAACTTAGAATGAATATAATTGTATGTTTACATTCGAAATTAACTAGTGACCTGATACTTTTGTTTAAAAATTCATTCCTTTTTTTCTTTTCTTATTTGTTTAAAACATTTATTTGCACACAATGAGTTAGGTATTTTGAATTTAATTTATTGAATTTTCATTTAGGTACCCCCCACTTGGTCGCGTAAAAAAAAAAAAAAAAAAAAAATAGCATAGCATTATGAAAAAAGGCCTCAAACTCAATAAAAACAAAGTTTTGTCATCAAAATCTTTATTATTAAAGAGGTGTAGTGAGTTAGCCAATCTGCATTCTTGACAAAATACAAATTAAACTAGACATGTCCCAGTTGTCGCTAAAAAAATGTTATATCCTGATGAAAAAAGGCCCGAAACTTAATAAAAATAAAATTTTATCACGAAAAACTTTGTTATTAATAAGAGTGGAGACCAAGGTATTTTTTAATTATTTTTTGAAAATTTTTATTCATATGTAGCACGTTTAAATTTGTGGTTGAAAATCTTTTTTTTTTTTTAGTTAAAAAATTACATAATATTTAGCACTAGCTTTTTTTCACTTAAAAAACACATGAACTTGGAAATTATTGTAAAAATCAAATAATTGTCCTAATTTAGTGAAACTTTCAGAACTTATTCCGAAATGACTGAATTTATTTAAGAAATGTTTGTCTTTTAGAAAGTCATGGTAAAAATATTTTTTTTTTTTTTTACGTCTTTTACGTCTTTTTTTTACTTTACTTAATTTTGTGTGCAGTTTTTATGTATGGGTGCGTTCGCCAATTTTATTTTTTAATTAAATAAACTGACCTACTATTTTTACTAGATCAAATGCAACAGACAACACTAACAGTAAGAGAATTAATCAAATAGGCAGATATTTGTTAACAGAAAATAGTTTAATATAACAAGTACACACGATATAATAAAGTTGTTTACAAAACTTTAGAATTCTTGGTTGTGTGATCAAGGGTAAGGTGTTAGTAACTGTTATAGAAGTTTTAATTTCACTCACTAAACATTTTTATTTTATGTATTTATTTTAGTTTGGGTCATACTTCAATAAATTTTTTAAGAACGAAATGCGAATTTCATAAAGCTTAAAAACCTAACTAATAGTCAATTAAATATTAAATAATTGCTGAAAATGTATTTGTAGAAATTACTAGGTAGATAAAAACTAAAAAAAAAAAAATGCGTTCACGTAAATGTCATTTCTGGTCATCCATAAGAGCTGTCATTACATGTGCTTCTCGAATAAAGATCAAAGAAAGAGGAACCCATTGTTAAGAAATGCTTGTATATTGTTTTTTTTTTTTAATGCTATCATTTCTCTCTGAAATGCAACAGAATTACTTCCTGGAAATAATAAATTTAATCACTTAGCTTTCAATTTAAAACTAGAATGAAATCTTCAAGAATGCTTTTTCATTTTTAAAATTTAATTTTAAAACTTAGGTATCGAAAATTCACTGGAGGTACCTGGGTCAAAGACGGTAGTTCAGAATTTGTGTAACATCCATAGAAAAATAATCTAACTTGCTAAAATGGAAAAAAAGAATTAAAATCCTTTTAAATTTCACACTCCAGAAGACATTCATTTTAAAACTACATTTTTTTTTTATTCTTAAAAAAATTAATAAAGAACCCTTGTTGCAAACAGCAACGAAAAGAAATTTTAAAGTTTCACTGAAAATCACCATTATTTTATTTTTTTAATACTGAAATATTTTTTACTTTACTGAAATTTTTCTTTTATATAACTAAAAAATTACACCTGCGATATCGAAAAACATGGTGTATTTGACCCCACCCCAAAATTAATTCCAGAGTTTTTATAATAAACGAATTATGTATACAATTTCATTAATGAATAAGTCAGTCTGATAACTCCCTGATTTGCTTTATTTTATTTAGGTATGTCCAATTTTGACCTTTTTAGCGTTTTTTTTTAGTTGTTTTTTTGTCAGTTGAAAGACACATTAATTTCGAAATTCTTGTAAAAATTAACTACTTGTTGGATTTTAATGAAAACTTCAGAACTTATTCAGAAATGAATGAACTTATTTTAGAAATGTTTGTCCCTTTGAAAGTCATGTATAAATATTTTTTTTTTATATCTGTTACCCCCCTCGAACTTAATTTTATGAAAACACAAAAAAAAATTTATTTGCAACCTGAATTTTTTTTTTTAATTAAATGCACAAAACTCTGAAAAATCTAAATCATCGAGTTTTTTGTTAAAAAAATGTCCGAAATTGTCCAAAGTTTTACCTCAATTGTAAAAATACAAAACCCAATAAAACTAAGACAATATTTAATTAAGAAAGTTTTTAATGGCTTTTCTGAATAATATATACGAAGGTAATTATTATCTGAAAGAAAAAATTTTTTTTGATGAACAATGAATTTTTACATTAATTTTCTTTTTTTTTTTCAATTTTAAATACACAATATGACAAAAGGTTGTTATATATTTATACATTAAGTTCTTTCTGCAACCTTATGGAAATGATATATTATGTTCTCTACTTTTCAAAGATCATAAATTTGAAAGCTTATTAAAATCTGACAACCATAATTATTTTAAAAATAATTTTTAATATTCCAAAATTGTATTTAAAATCGTCTACAACGAAAGTACGGATGCACATTGTTGGAATAATGTCACATGAGTAGTTTCCTTTGATAGATCAATTTTTTTTTTTTACTTCAGAAATGGCTTTGATTCGTTCAGTAAAAGAAAACAACGCTTGTCAAGTTTTCTGAATATCGTCGTATTATTTTCAATTTTTTTCTTTTTCTATTCAAATATAATCGAATAGTGGGATAAAAGAAAATATCGACTATTTACAATTACAAAAAAAAAAAAAACGCCCTTGGAAGTCCACCCAAATTTTCAAGTTTGAAATCGAATGCATAAATTCATTGTACATTACTTTGGAATTATTATCCACACGACAAATTATCAATTAAAACGATTTTTGGAGTTTAAATTTTCTGGAGTTAGCTCGCTACTACTCAAACTAAAAAATACTTGTTGAGTCAAAACAAAACCAACATAGCATGTTAATTTTATTAATAAATAAAATAAAACTCATATTACTGCCATATAATTATTAATAAATAGAAAAAAATCTGCCTTAATAAAAAAGAAATAAAATCTCATTTCATTAAGTTAACCCGTTTCAATTAATGGTGTTTCATGTAATTTTTATATTCTCAGAAAAATATTTCATGACTGAAATAATAAACCTCAATTTAAAAAAATGTATTTTTTTTACTGTTTTATTTTTACTTGTAAAATTTGATTTTCTTTCATAATTTAAATGTTATTTTCAGTGCAGAATTCTTCCTCAAACGTAAGGTAAAAAGAAAAAAAAAATTTGAAAGTGAATTTTTAAAAAAAAAATCTACTAACCAGATTCACTTAAAATTAGAACGAATTATATCACTTTGGCGCTACCATCCAATAAATTTCCGTGCAGTAAGTTGTGAATATATTGACGTACATCAATTAACGCCTGTCAATTCCTTAAAAAAGGAACGACTACGGTTGGAAATATCTCTATTAAAAAAATTTCTGCTAAAAATGTAAGTAATGTTTCTTTCAAATTACATTAAGTATACTTTAATCATTCTAAATTTCCTAAGATAACAAAAGAAAAAGGTGTAATTGATTTTTCATTATTTTTTAACTAACAAACTATGATCTTTCCGACAGAAATGTCGATAAGTTCGATTTTACGAAATTTTTTGACTCGAAAAAAAAAACAAGATTTTTAATAAAATTTTTAACATTTATAGGAAGGATTAAAAAATCTGAAAAAATATTCAGAAAATACTTTGGTCTTTCCTCTTTAATAAGAACATAAATATTTAAACGTTAAAAATTGTTTTATCAATTTGGGGACCTTTTGTCGTCAAGGTATACCACTTTTTAGCGAAATATTGGACATACCTACTTAAAAGAATAAGATCTTTGGCATAATCTAATCTTCTGGAAACCAATCCTTTTTGTAAACCTGAAAATTGGATATCATAAACTCTTAACTCTTAACTTTTAACATTTGGTCAAAATTGTTATCAAAACTCTACATTTTGTGTCGTGTCCCTTCAGCAAATGGATGATTAGTCATCCGCCACTTCCCGTCTCTCTAGTCAACGTTTGACTCATTACCGTCCCTTTGTTTCCACTCTTTTTTTTAATGTACCGTGTCCTTTCAGGACGTAGGCGATCATGGTTCTCCACTTCCCTCATTATCCCTAGTAGCTCTCGATAAGTTTCGTCCCTCTGCCATCTCCCCCAGACCATGTTCTGTCATTCACTTGCTTAAGCCCATCAGGTAATGTCATGCGTTGTTTTCCCTTGTCTCTCTTTCCCTCTATTTGACCTGTGAGTATCATATTCTCCAAGACCTCATCTCTCATTACGTGTCCCAGAAACTTCAGCTGCATTTTCCTGGTGTTAAGTCTAAACCTCCTTGTTTACATCCTCTCTAAGACCTCATCTTTGCTCACACGTTCCTTCTGTGGAACCACATCTCCGTCGACTCTAGTCCCTTCATCGTTGAGGAGACCGTCAAACATTCGCTGCCATAAAGGAGGACAGATGTCCCGTAACAGCTCAGTACTCTTTTCTTTGTTACCAAAGAGATCCTCCTGTCTCGCAATACTCTGCCCAGCTTTCGGAATGCGCCCTTGGGCATCCCAATACGTGTATGAATCTGTGTCGCACTTGCCGTCTTTGCTGTTTTCTTCTGCCCTTCCTGCTTTCTTTGTCTTATGAGTGTTAAATTATCCATGCCCTCTTTCCCTATATATCTTTCTTGTATTATCTGTGCTACTTTAACATTTCCTTCTTTGTTGCTCCTTTGTTCTGATATTATCTGCATCCGTTTGTAGAAAATATCTTGCTAAATTAGACCTGCATCTTCTATAGGCCGTGTCCCTTCAGGCCGTTGGCTATTATGGCTCTCCACAACTTGTCCTTTATAACTCTTAATAAATTGTCTTTTTCCTAAAGCTTGCTCCACTGTCCATTTACTCAATCTCTCTACGTAGGTTATGCGTTGTTTTCCTCTCAGCCTCTTGCCTTCAATCTCCTAAACCTTGTTCAGCCATCCATTTACTCAATCTCTCTAGGTAGATTATGTGTTGTTTTCCTCTGTCTCCAACCTGTCCTGTTAGTATCAAATTTTCCAAGCTCTCTTTACTTATTAGGTGCCCTAGAAATTTAAACTCTATCTTTCTGATGTTAAGTATGCATCCTTTTTGCTTCCATTTTTTTTCTATCTAATTTTAGTACTCTTTTCTTTGTTTCTAACAATTTCTTTTAAAATTCCTTAATACTTTGCTTAGCTTTTGTAAGGTATCTTCCACTATCCTAATGTGACTTTCCATCCTGTTAAACCACTTCCCAGATATTTAACTTTTTGTACTTGTTTGATTTTGGTATCTCCGATTTGTAAGTTGTTTGTGAGACTCTTTTGCTAACAACCTTGCATTCTGTCTTCTTGCAATTAACATTTAGTCTTTTCTTCTTGCTTTTCCTTTACTACCTTCTGTAAGAGTTCTTGTTTCTTTTCTGCGTTTATCAACAGTCATCAGCATATCTTCTAAGACTGGCTGCCAATAATGAATATTATTAGAACTTCTAATTAATTTTTTTAATTTTTATATTTTAATTGTATGCTGTACCTTATTTGATAACACGTATGCGCTTCCCTAAAAATAGCTAGACACTAAAGTCTATACAAAGTTGAGCTATAAGGTAAGCCAGTATTTGCGCAAGTAATCTAGACAACCAGTACTTTCATCTCCCTACTTCATCATCAGTCCCATGACTGGGTGTAGTTGTAGGTTATTGTGTACCTGACTAGTTACATATCTGGATTGAAACCTGGAGAAGTACTCACTCATGCATAGTGTCTTGGACTAATAAAACCTTGTGGAGCCCATCCCTCTCCAGGTCAAACCACAACTGATTTCATCCAACTTGAAGGCTCAGCTTGGTCATTGATGCCTGGTCATTGATTCCATTGAGGAACACACCACCTAGTGAGTTGGTTTCAGTCTTAGAAGCTTTCTGTCCAGCAATGATATCTCATCACAGCATTAGTTGCATACATAACTATG
Source organism: Acanthosepion esculentum (assembly GCA_964036315.1). NCBI lineage: Eukaryota > Metazoa > Mollusca > Cephalopoda > Sepiida > Sepiidae > Acanthosepion > Acanthosepion esculentum. Next base: position 47,445,923 of record OZ038518.1, read on the forward strand.
GAACCTAGTATACTTTGTGCTATATAGCCATTGACCTTAGAAGGTGGTTTATCCACCTTTTCACCAGTCTTTTTAAAAAATTTTGCTAGCTGTCTATTCACCTTCATCGGAAGTTCCTAGGTTAGTCTCAATGACTCCATGTGGCAGGTAATGTTACATGGTACCAGTAACACTTGTAACATGGAACTGAATTACATGGAGTTAATGCTAATTGCAGATTAATTAAATCCCCTAATTGCAAAATGATTAAATGTAAAATTGGGCAGGTGGGGGGTCTCATCAACTTTTACTTTTTTTAAATTTTTCTTCATGTAAATGTTAAAGATATTTTTCTATTTAAATTTTTCAACTTGTTTTGATGCATGAAGCCATGTCTTTTCAACCTGAACATATGATTGAAATCTATTTTCAGGGTTTTGGTAAAGTCTTACGCTAGTATTAAAAGAATGCATAAGGTTGGAACCCCTTACACAAAGATTTTGAAGTTGCTGTGCATGGCCATTAGTAATAACAAATTTTAATTGAACAATTTTGAAAATTCACTCTCTTATGTAGTTTACTAATCTTTGAATTCTTTTTATTCTAAAGTTGGGTGGGGTTACTTTATTACAGTTCGATTTCAGACATGAATTCAATGTTATCTAAATTTTACTACCAATTTTAAATGTGAATTTGATGTAAAATTGGACTCTGAATTGTATGTTAGTTTATATAAAAATAAAATTTTTAAAAAATTGTTATATAGGAATAAAGTGTCGCTGCCAACACTTGAGTTTGAACATAGATCGCCAGTGAGCAAACACAGGCGATCCCATTATTGAATTAAGTAGATCCCATGACCATTGAGGAAACGCATATATAGAAAGTCGTGTGACTTCTAGGTTGATCTCCATTCTAGTCCATCATCATTTTTAGTCTATCCTCTATTACTATTCAGATCGTCATTTTTAGTCTATCCTCTATTACTATACAAACTGCTATTCTCTACTCTATTCACTATACTATTTCTCTATTCAGATCAGTATACGGTGATTACTATTTGAGTGAGTATAATCGAGCAAGTGCTATTGGTGTGAAGGCGTCTGACACCTGCATTGTTCAACAGTGTACTGTAGTTGTATCTGTGATTACAAAGTGTCTACTACCACAAGAATTACAAAAGTGATAGTGGGGCACAAGATAAGTCCATGAGAGAAATCCCTTGAGATATATCAAAGACCTAGGTATGGTTTAGTGTGTTGCAGCACACTCTCTACAGCTATGGAATTTCTGGAAAACTTTTCACAATTAGCAATCTTCATAACAAGTAGGTCCATGAAGGTCATTGTTAGTGGCCAGTCTTCTGAAGCTGATGAGATCATTGCAGCCATGTCTTTCTTCTCATCTATGCTAAATTTTTTTCTCTTCCACTTCTCATTTGTGGAACTCTCTTCTGGGCTCTTGCTTTCCAGTCAACTTTAATCTTCAAAAATTTAAATACAATGTCAATTGTTATCTTCTGTCTTAATTCCTGTTCTATTATTATGCTCTCACTTTAATGTTTTTCTTTTCTTCAAATTCTCACAGTTACAAACTCCTTACATCTTAGTGGCTTTATTGCCTTGTTTGGAGTTAAATGATTAAACAAAAAAGGTCCTACCAGCTTTTTGTGGTATCTTAATGATCTGCCTTAGAACATACTCTGATCATTATCAAATATCTATGCAGATAAAACAGTGCATAGAGTGCACCTCCAAATATCTAGAGGACCAGAGCCAAGCAGTTGAACTCTCCTCTGACCTAGCAATAACAGCTAAATGAAGAGGTTTCTCCCCTGATCACTACAATCTTAACCTGCATAAACCGTACTGCTTACTCTGTAACCCTCTACCTTGAATGGATCTTGTCTAGGATGTGCACCACTGTGAAATAAAACTAGACTAGAATTTCTTTTTTTCTTGACCTTACATTGTATAAGGGATTTATGAAGGTTACTGACTAGAATAATCACACAAAAATTGTTAATGAATGGTAAAGCTTAGGACAAGAACAACACATAAGATTTGCCAGCAGCGTGTAGAAGTAGTCAACTGCTAGAAGTTAGTAAAGTGAATTCCACAATGAATCTCCAACTGCAGGATATCTACCAACCACCCCACACAGTCTAATGTGGCACAAGGCCGAATTTAATGCAGGGTATCTGAGCCTATAGGCTCGTCCAAAAATTCCCCAGAGACCCGACTCTGCTCTTCGATATAGCCTCGTCTGGGGATCCTCTCTGCCCAGAAGCAAAGAGTTTGACCAGAACAGCTGGAGTCAAATCTCCCACTCCAGAACAACATACAGTATTTACTAGTGTATTTATGTGAATGGGAACATACCCATTATTGTCTGTAGATATGCTACAACATTTAAAGAAACTGATAACGACTGATTTAAAATCCTTAGAAATGGCAAGAAGGAAAAGATTCTTCACTCAAAGATTAAAGAATTTAGCATCCAGTTTAAAATATCTAATGGCAAGCACTGAATCTAGATATAAAAGCCATGTGCTTGGTGTCTCTAGCTTTTTAAAAATAGTGTTTTTTTGTTTTGTTTTTTGTTAAATATAAAAATTCATAAATTACTCTTCTGTTAACTTGAGGTGCACCTGGCTATCATTCATTGAGCATTGGTGTGCACTGGTTGAGTAACGCTTCTCTGGAGTCTCTAAGTAGGTGGTCAGCATATAGTGGATCGATTTTAAATAGTAACTTTGTATGTTAATATGTACTCTGGCATTGGTATTGCATTTTCTTTTGTGCAGCATGTTTTGTGGGTGTAATAAATTGGTACTCTGAATTCTACTACATAATATTTCATGATTACTTTAATGAAGAGCAATATCTCCAAAGCTGCTCCCCTCATTATCACTGTCCTTTTTTTTTTCTTTTTTAAAAGCACTCAAAGAACACTAACATAAAATTATAATTTTCTGTAATTCGTGTATCATTGTCAATTGTAGCAACATTGTCACATTGTCACCTCTGCTTATTTCCTGGTCCCCAAGTGATAAAATTCCTCGACATAAACTAATAATAATGATTATGCTCACTTTCCTAAGAACAAACTTCATAAAATATCATCTGTGCATACTTAAGAATAACTTATCTCCAATTTCAGCAAAATCCCATTTTGATGGCATTCATCAAAATTTAATGCAGAATAAAATGTCTACACTTGAACATGAAGGTGGTTTCGGAGCATCACACCTGACAGTTTGGGTTGACTATTTCTCCAGCCTCTCAAATATGCAGGATATCTTCAAGTGTCTCTGGGGAATGGAGTTCTTTTCAAGTTCAGCCAGTCCATTAAGCTTTTTTTTTTTTGAGGCTTCAAATTTACATACACTACTAAGTTTATTACTGAGTTACTTTTAATGTTGTGAATGTTTTTAAACAAGATAATTTTCTTTTCTTGTCTTGTTTTTAAAGAACATGTAATGTAAGCAAAGAGCGTGTTGAGATGGAGGGAGGCAACACTCCATCAGGAAAAGACAGGAGGTAGCAAAAATGACACATCAACTTTAGGAACAAAGTGCCCACGGGACCAACTTCACAAGATTCCATATTCTGCTAACTGCTTGTTTTCCCATTGCTTTTGTTAGCATGAGTACATTACAAATGATTACAAAGACCCAGATCCTGACCAGTTGCACATCAAGACATAAGCTGTTCTGCTGCTAACATGGGAAAACCCATGTGTAACTGATGTTGACAAACATGTGATCTGAGGCATTTTTGCATCTGTACTGACATGTGTTCACCACAGAACATTAACTGGCCAAGATGTTCTGTTTTCTACTGACTCTAGAGTGGGAGCTGGCAGCAGTTTTTTTCTTGTAAAAGTGCCATTTAGATCTTTCACAGCCAATCATAACTGCTAATTCAAAGTAGATTAGTGGCTCAATATCTATAGATTAGTGGCTCAATATCTATAGATTAGTGCCTATCTTAAATAACTACAAATCATACAAAATCCAGGCCTGAGATTGTCTTGGAGTCTTGCAGACTTCATCCATGCAAAGTCTCTATATGAATTGCCTATATCTCTGAGATGGCAAAAATTATCCCTCCAATATGCACTAAAACTAAATTCCAACCCAAATAACTCAGCATACCAAAAGACATATGAGCCTCATTATATCCAGTTCTATAGAAATAAACCAATAGCCATCCCTTCATTTGGGCTTCAAATCAAAGATTTTGATAACAAAACCCCAGTCACAATAAATAAGGTACCACTATGGACAATCTCCAAACATCACATAGACCTAAAATTCACACACACACACACACACACACACACACACACACACACACAGCAAAAGCATATATGGAGAATTAAGAGACAAATATTGTGACTATAAGCCATTCTACACAGATGGATAAAAAATCCTAGATAGAATAGGTGCAGCTGCCAGAGACAAATTCACAAACAAACCAAGCTATCAAATGATGCATCCATTCATACAGTGGAACTACAAGCCGTAAAAATAGCAATTAAAATGATCAAAACTTCAAGATAGGAAATTTACAATATTCTTTATCAAGTTTAACGGCAATTAAAGAAAATAACACAAATCATCCCTATATTCAAGAAATCCTAGAAACTTGTCATCATTTAATAATATACAAAACAACAATATTGGCCTGGATTTCTAGCCATATAGGCATCAAGGGAAATCATGAAGCCAACACACTGGCAAGAGAGGCAACGAAAATGAAAATAACTAACATCAAACTCCCATATACAGATTATAAAAACAAAATCATACAAAATATTTCAAAAGAAAATGGTAAGCAATTTGGGACATGTTCCCAAACAATAAACTATATGAACATCAGCCGACAATAAGAAAGAATATAGAACAATCAGCTGATTGCAGACAAGACCTAATGCTCAACAGAATAAAAATTGGAAATGTGTACGTACACACACACACACACACCTTGGTGTACACATTGCAATCAGTTTCTCACAGTCAAACATATCTTGATAGAATGTAAGCACAAAAAAATAAGTAGCAACTATTGCCAAGCTCAAAATCTTAACTTGCTCTTCAAAAATATGCCTCCTGCCCAAATAATAGGATATCTGAAGAAAAGAAAATATTTCCAAGAAAATAGATCATGCATACAACTTATACGACTTGTGATATTTATAAAATGATTTTAAAACCCCACAAACACTTGAAATGTGTCGAAACATTCCTGAATAAAAATCCATTTTCAGCATTAAATGACTGGTGTATGCTGGTAAAACAAATAATCAATCCATCTAGAGTAGAATAAGACTTAGAAGTAGGCATAGATAAATCCTTTGGCCTCCTTGCTTATCAAAAAAGACCAAGCTTTGTTAATTAAAGATTAGTTAAATATTTACCAAGGCAGCAAACATGGCTTCAGAACTTTGGAATGCTACTAATCAGCATCTTACTAGTGTTGCATCACCAGACCAGAGGTATGTACCTTTGCTACAAATGAAGGTATCTGAAGAATTCTGTAAATCATTCTGAAAGCTTTTTACTAGAGATCCGGGTCTAAGTTTGTTTCAGTTTGGCATTTATTTAACTGATTTTCCTTGCCTTAAGGCAAACTAGATATAATTGAGACCATAGCTTTGGATGTGTTAGAAGTTGTAATGGGCAAGACTTCTGTAGATTTGAGGCTGTCACCCATGTTTGTCCCACACTAGAACTGATCTTCAACAACTGGCTGAAATAGATTGAGTATTTCTCAACACTTCACCAGAGTTGTATTGAAGTTATAATAAGAACATGGAGAGGTTGTGATTTATAGTTTTCTGTCCTTAAATGCAGTTATATTTTTGCCATGGTCTTGGCAAGCCGATTCTTGGATGTTCTGTAAAGAGTTGGACGATTCAAAGTGAATTTTCATTTGGTTTGTTAATGTTGTAATGGAATGTCCCACACTCCCTATCGTCTATATGGACTGACTATATCAGTAGCTATATATAGTGAGCACAGGATATACCTGGGGGCTTGCTTCGGCAATTAGTTGGAGATTCGTCTCCAGCTAAGCTAGTCGAACTCTCTGCCTTTGGAACCCAGACGAGGCTATACTGAAGGGCAGTCTCTCATCTGGGGTGGTAGACAGCTACCTGACCCTGTTTTTTATGGTGTCTATGAGGAATTTTTGCCTGAGCCTATGGGGGCTCGGATACCCATGTTAAATTCGGCCTTGTGCCACATCTGACTGCATGGGGTGGTTGGCAAATATCCTTGCTTTGGCAACTATTTGGAGATTCATCTCCAGTTGTACTCGTTGAACTCCCTGCCTTCAGACAGAGAGGAACCCAGACAAGGCTATGCCGAAGAGCAGTCTCGTCTGGGGTGGTAGACAGCTACCCAACCCCGTATATAGGGGGAATTTTTGCCCAAGCTTACAGACTCGGTTTTGTCCTGCATTAAAAAAAATGGCCTTGTGCCACATCCTGCCTCACGGAGAGGTAAGGTAAATAACCTTGCTTTGAGAATTACTAGCCTGACACCCAAATTCCTGTCTTTCAGTAGTGTATTCTCTTTTACAATAAGTCTTTCTTTCATCTACGCATGTGTTGCTGTTCCTTTCACTCGAGTACCACCTTTTGACTGTTTGTAACCTCTTTAAGGATACAACAGTTAAATTACTGAGGAAATTTGAGACTGTGAAGCTGCACTGGTCAGTTCTCATCAGTTCAAAGCTCCGATTTAAAACTATACTTTCACACTTGGATTCACCTCGTGTATGCTTTCCAGGGCTGTGGCAAAAATGAACAGGTTATAATTGTTATCTTTTTGATATCTATTAGTCAAGGATGTCTGCTAGATGCCCTTGTGCTGGTATCTTGTGTGAGTTAAAGGTGAAGCCGGTCCTATACAGCACAGTATTACGTGATCTTGGCCAGATACTCTATCAATGTCAATGATGCCTCCACGTTTGTCATATACCATGCCAAAATCAAGGAAATCTGCAAAGAAATACACTTGTATGTGACTTACAGTGGCAAAAATTAACTGTGATAAGTCTGGCTTTTCAGTTATCCTCCCTCTGGCCACTTCAGCTGAATAGATAGGCCTTGCAAGATACTCAACATTTGGTTCTGTTTCGACCTCCGACTGGGGGGGAAATTGATCATAGGTGTTAGAAATGTTGTAGTTAATCTATACCTTCACAGGAATGTTTGCTTTTAAAAGGGGAGGGCAGAATTGTGTGTTTTGCAAATCTACCCTCATTATTTGCTCAATTTCAGTATTTCAATTACCATGTATGAATCTGGTTGATCTAAACAGCTGATTATACTTTTAGGGGTTCAGTTTCCATAGTGTGTCACAAGGTTTACTGCCCCCAATCTTTCTGAGGGCAGTCTGGGGATACTGAACATTGAAACCAGTTGCCAGACCTTGTTTATAGTACCTCTGCCGCTGGTATATGCAAGATTAGTGTAACAGCAGATTCTGAAATGCAGGTGCTTAACTTTCTTGTAGAAGACTGCAATTTTAATGTTGTATTAGCTGTTGAAGCCTGTGATTACCTAAATTGAGATCCCTTCCTAAACAACTCATCTTTAATATGATTTGATTTTTCTTTTTGTGAACAAGACTTTAGACGAACAGGCCCAATCTTGAGATGGCTACTACCACTTTTTTGAGTGCTCAGACTGAATTCTAGAATTCAGAACTCTGGTTATCTCCCATGTCTTAAAATGAGAGTGGTATTTAAACTATACTGTTTCTCCTATGGATTTAGGTTTGTTTTTTTTTTGTTTTTTTATAGTATCCTGACCAAAATGTCTTATGCTATCTCTATAAAGAGGCAAACTACTAAAAAGTTAACACTGGCAATACTACACCTAATAGTGCTCACTCAGTACTTAACTGTGATAGCTACAGTAGCTAGTGCTTCTGCTGTTTGTATAGCCAAAGTTAATACTTCAATGACCAATGGAGCACTCATTGATGTCCTTGTAGACATCATGCAATTGAGTTTTCTAGATTCCCTTTTGCTTTTTCAAGCCCTGAATGTTCTTGTCATAAAAGGGTTAAACTGATTGTTCTTTGGAATGCCAACTTGTATATACTAACAGAGGTACTTCGTTCATTTCTGAAGAATTGAAAGATTTTTTTTTTTTTAATGGTGTCTAGATAGCATCTAGTCACATGACTCTGAAAACTTGCCAGGAAATAGTCAGGTGGAAAAATACAATGGCAGAATTTGGAGAATTCTGCTTTTAGCAGTAAAAATTCATAAAGGGGGAAGTGCTGAGGCTTTTCATTCAACAAAGTTTTTGATGTGTAAAGCTAATTATTGCAGTCCACATGAACAACTCTTCCTACATACCTATAGATTGACTACAGGGCAGTCATTACACCCTTGGCTTGCAATCAACAGTCTTGTATATCTTAAGTGGCAACCATAATCTCTAAGAATTCCACTTCCTGGAGAAGGTCAAAATACTTTCAAACTAATCCAGTATATTAGAAGTTCACTGATGGGTGAATGGACAGTGTCAAAGCATCCTATGCTTAAACTACTGGTGGAAAACCAAGAAATATCCATAACCCTTTTTTAGTCCATTGAATAAGGATTTAATGGAAGAGCTAGGATCCAGGATCCCTGAAACCTGGATTTGTGCAAACTTGGATTCTTCTGATAAGATAAAATCTGTATTAAGTCACCCAAGGATTACATGTCTCTCTTCATCTTCAAGATTACACTGCTTTATTGCAATGGCTCAAGAATTATAAAGAAATTGTTTGTTTGATTAGGTAGACTTCCTCATATATTTCCCTATTTTTTTTATGCTGTTCACTCAATACAAGTCCCAAGAGCCACTCAATATAGAGGGTTACTGAATGGGGTTACTGAAAGTAGTTGACTCAAGACTGAGATTAAGATTGTAGTGAACTGAGAATCACTTTCTCATGAGACTGTTGCAGTTCTGGAAGAAATTGTCAGACTGGAACCTATTTCTTACCAATGGGATACAGAGTGATTTGACTCTGTGTATATAGCATAGCCGATCTATGCTCTGTTAGCTGAGACCTCATAATATGCCAACTGCATCTCTGCAGAGGGGTACCCCACCTCACCTTCAATGAGGTTGCCTGTTTGTCGTAGGTAGTTACCTGTAATGTTTTGGGGACAGGATCTTGGTGGTTGAGATTCAGGAGTTGGGTTTAGATACTTCTGATTTCCGACACCACACTGTCCCTTACCTGGGATAGATAGGATCTGTGGCAGATGGAGAGCCTGGTTAATGAACTCCAAATAATACTTGTATGAATAATTCCAAAAATCTCCCAAGCAACTGCACATAGAAATAGAATTGGTTTAGGAGAGAGTATGATTCCTAAGATTCAAAATCTTGGAATCCGGAGAAGATGCCACTAATGAAACTATTACTGTTTTTGATACAAAAATTGATATCTTCCAAAGTAATGCCAAACAATGTTAAGCCTCAAAAATGGAACAATACTTGTCGAAAAAGATGCTGACACACTTCTGACGATAAAAATATTCTGTGAGTTAAAAATCAATGAAAACATTGAACACCTCAAGAGGAGTGATAAGGAGCAGAGCTGTCACAGTGCTCCATGGAAGAAATAAAAACTGAATTTAAAAAAAAAATAACAATCATCAATATAAGAATCAGCATTAAAAATAAATCTGGGAGAACTAATACAGACAAGTATATATTAACATTTGAAATGCCTACAATTTGAGAAGAAGTCAATAGGCTATGACATCAAGGAGGTTAAACATTGTATCCCAAACCCCCTCTGATGGTATAACTGCCAAAAGTTTGGTCATCATGATGCCTGCTATGGAAAAACAATGTGCAGCAAACGTGATCAGTGAGACCCAGATATAAATGAATGAGAGGATGTATAGATGCACTAACAGCAGCGAAATCCACCCATCATACACCAGATTATGTACAATATTGAGGAAAGAAAAAGATTATGACCATAAAGCACACTAGAAACATCAGGAAGCACACAAAATCATGGTTGGTTATATAAAAAATGTAACCAACTTGAAAATCACAAAAAAATTAATACTATTAATAATATCAAACTTTTTTTTTTTTTTTAATGGATGCAACTGGGTCCAAATGATTGGCCCAAATTTATACAAGAAATTAAACAATGAAAGCTAAACTAATGTAAAAACAACTACTTCTTAGAACCCCTGCTAAAGATATCAAAATATCCCCCATGAAGATTAATGATACTGAACAGGGATCACCAAGATCTCCAATTCACCCGCTTCAAAATATCCCCCATGAAGATTAATGATACTGAACAGGGATCACCAAGATCTCCAATTCACCCGCTTCAAAATATCCCCCATGAAGATTAATGATACTGAACAGGGATCACCAAGATCTCCAATTCACCCGCTTCAAAATATCCCCCATGAAGATTAATGATACTGAACAGGGATCACCAAGATCTCCAATTCACCCGCTTCAAAATATCCCCCATGAAGATTAATGATACTGAACAGGGATCACCAAGATCTCCAATTCACCCGCTTCAAAATATCCCCCATGAAGATTAATGATACTGAACAGGGATCACCAAGATCTCCAATTCACCCGCTTCAAAATATCCCCCATGAAGATTAATGATACTGAACAGGGATCACCAAGATCTCCAATTCACCCGCTTCAAAATATCCCCCATGAAGATTAATGATACTGAACAGGGATCACCAAGATCTCCAATTCACCCGCTTCAAAATATCCCCCTGAAGATTAATGATACTGAACAGGGATCACCAAGATCTCCAATTCACCCGCTTCAAAATATCCCCCATGAAGATTAATGATACTGAACAGGGATCACCAAGATCTCCAATTCACCCGCTTCAAAATATCCCCCATGAAGATTAATGATACTGAACAGGGATCACCAAGATCTCCAATTCACCCGCTTCAAAATATCCCCCATGAAGATTAATGATACTGAACAGGGATCACCAAGATCTCCAATTCACCCGCTTCAAAATATCCCCCATGAAGATTAATGATACTGAACAGGGATCACCAAGATCTCCAATTCACCCGCTTCAAAATATCCCCCATGAAGATTAATGATACTGAACAGGGATCACCAAGATCTCCAATTCACCCGCTTCAAAATATCCCCCATGAAGATTAATGATACTGAACAGGGATCACCAAGATCTCCAATTCACCCGCTTCAAAATATCCCCCATGAAGATTAATGATACTGAACAGGGATCACCAAGATCTCCAATTCACCCGCTTCAAAATATCCCCCATGAAGATTAATGATACTGAACAGGGATCACCAAGATCTCCAATTCACCCGCTTCAAAATATCCCCCATGAAGATTAATGATACTGAACAGGGATCACCAAGATCTCCAATTCACCCGCTTCAAAATATCCCCCATGAAGATTAATGATACTGAACAGGGATCACCAAGATCTCCAATTCACCCGCTTCAAAATATCCCCCATGAAGATTAATGATACTGAACAGGGATCACCAAGATCTCCAATTCACCCGCTTCAAAATATCCCCCATGAAGATTAATGATACTGAACAGGGATCACCAAGATCTCCAATTCACCCACTTCCATCCCACTCAACAAAATATTTATTGTCCAGGATCTCAAGAGATTCATTAAAGAACCAAAACAAACAGCAATAAAAACACAAATCAAAAACTCCAGACACAGATCAAATTAAAACAAGATTGATTTGATCCATTAGACAAGATGGAAATAGAGGAAAGTCCTTGCACAAAACTAAAATAGGCAAAATAGTCCTATATCACATTAACAAGCCAACTGTCCAAACAACAAATTGTACACCAAACCTTTTATAAATGAATGATATCAAAAACTGAAAACAAACAATGAAGTAGTAATGTCCAGACTTCATATTGGACACACCATGATAACACGTTATATTCTAAAACAAGAACCACCTCCAATCTTCACAGCATGCCAAGAACTGTACACAATAAAATGAATATTAACAAATATGTTTGAAATACTACCATAAATACTATTGTTTTGGATATCTCAAAAGCATTTGAGAGTTTGGCATATTGATCTTCTCCACAAGTCAAAGGGTTATGGTATTTCTGGACTGATTTTGAATTGATTCAGTCTTTCTTAGATCATGAAATGAAAATTATCTTGGCCATTCTTCTAGATCATTTTGCATAAATGCAGGTGTTCTCCGGGGCTTTATCCTTGGACCTAGGATGTTTCTAATTTTCATAAATGCCATTCCTGATGTCATCAGTCATCAATTCAGTAACTATGGTGATACACCTATTTACTCCTGTCTGAATAGTAAGTTTGATTGTTTCAATAAGGTCAAATTGACAGCTGATCTCAAAAATGACCTACAATCTGTTGTTAAATCGGACAAGGAATGGATTGTTAATTTTAATGCCTCAAAAGCAAAACTTCTTTCTTTTTAATCTTCTAAGAAAACCCATTTTACCTTCCATCAGCATGGCTGATTCTGACCTCCCAGAGGAATGACTCATTGTGCTTTCTTGGACTAACATTTTCAGCTAACATGAAGCAGAAAGAATATATTGAATCAGTTACAAAGTCTGCAGCTAAGAAAATTGGTTCACTGTTGTGCTAGAGAATTTTTCTTACCAGAATTTCTTGCATATTTATAAGCCTACTATTCATCCATACTTTGAATATTGCTACCATATCTGGCCTGGTGCCCCTGATAATTATTTATTCTTGATAAAATGTAAAGAAACTGCAATGTTATTGGTCCTGACCTGGCATCTTGTTTTCAGTTCCTTTTCCACCTTTGTAACTTAGCTTACCTGTGCCTTTTCTATAAATACTTTCATGGTAATTGTTCTGAGAAACTTTGCCCTATAGCACCTAGATTTTATGAAATTAAACATAGTATTAGATTGGCAGCAAGGTCTCATCATTTTACAGTTGAAATGGGTAGATGCAACCATAAGTTCTATGCTAACAGTTTCTTCTATCACACTTCTGACTTCTTGCTTTCCAGTCATCTTTGATCTTCAAAAATTTAGATGCAATGTCAATTGTTATTTTCTGTCTTAATTCTTGTTCTTTTATTGTCCTGTTTCATTAATAGTAGTTTTTCTCATATTCTCTAACACTCAGTAACCCTTGCATTATAGTGGCTTTATTGCCTTGCTTTGGATGAAATGATTTTTAAAATTAAAAAAAAAAAATAACCAAACCAACATGAAAGAAATCAAACTGTTCCAAAATATAACTTCAACAAAACTACAACATAAAACATACATCATTGCCTCTAGTAGTCATGTCCATATAAACATGTATATGCACAAAAGCTGAGTATCAACTACCATGTATTCAATTGTGAAAGCAGAATAATATATATATACTATCTTTATTACTTCAAAGCTCTAAAGAAAAAATGAAATTTTGACATTAAATGACCCATAAGAAGTTGATATGTCGTGAAACAAATCCATCAAAATCAAAACGGCCCTTATCTATAAAGGCCTGAAATGGTGGAACTAAGGAATGTACCTTGTCAAATCATTTGCCATGGCAATAGCAGTTTAAGGCTGTTCTCTATCTGAGAAAGATATTCATTTTTGCTGTTTGTTTTTAATTTGTCTGCCACATTCACATCTCTTCATTTTGTTTAGACTAAATTATGATTTGTTACATTTTTGAATTTACAGCTGTAATTGCTAGAATAATTGGCTTATCAACTGTTACCCCCTCTACCCTTTTTAAGACACCAGATTGATTGGTTGGATTTGATTAAGATTTTACAAAATATTGGAATTGCTTTTGAATAAAATTGTATAGTTTAGTAAAGAAATTTTAACATAATGTCAACATTGTAGCCTTTGATTAATTTATGCCTTTGGTTCACTGCAATAAAAACCTCAATTGGTTGTTTTCTGAATGCCAGATTGCTTTTGGCTTTTGGCAGAACTGTTAACATGCAACAGGCCTTCTCTCAGTACCCACCTGTTAAATTTAACACCTGACCTTGTTGCTTTTGCTTTCATTTTATGTCTGAAAATATTTCTTTGAATTTTGTGCAAAGGTCCTTGGTTTCATTTCTTTTTTTTTTTTTTTTTTTTAAGTGTATTTTATGAGTAAAAACTGTATTAAAAAAAATTGTAAGATTTCAAAAATGGTTACTCATGAATAACCTCTTACATTGTTAGATTATAATTAATAAAAACAAAATTAGGGTAAAAATTTATATAACACCATAATACTGCTGGGCACAAATTACAAGACAAAATGTTTTAAATTTGTATTGTTTATTGAAAATCACAGTAAAATTACTGCACTGTATAATATATTACATCATAATACAGCTAAATTGTTCAGTATAATGTCCCTTTGAAGAAAATGAGGGACTTATCTGATGGCACAATTATTTAGTAATAATATGCCTGTGCTTTGCATCTTGTCTATATATAGTTTGTAAAGCTTCAGTAAATTGATCCCTGCAATGAAATTCCAATGCTACAATTTTGAACCTAAACTTAATTTTTAAACTCGTTTCCTCAAAAATGGTAATGATTTGTATAAACAAATTGTCATTATATATCATGTCAACCCTCACCTTTCAAATTGAGTGCAATGCCATGCTTCTAAATCGACCTGCCCTAATGAAGATAGGTGCTAGAAAGCATAAAATAAAAAAAAGTAAGGCTCACTCTATGGAATGTGTGGATAGAATACCTGTTATCAGTGCAAAAAGTGTGATCCGTTTGCTGAGATGAAATTCCCTGTCTAGTCTGTTGTGTTGCCTATATGTCCCATGATTCATCTATTTGTTGCTTCCTCACTATGGGTTAAATAGCAGGGTAGACTAAACTCCTTAGTTTTCAGTGGCAGCCAATCTATAAGGACTATACTGAATTTGAAACTGGATAATTTAATGGGTAACCACTCCGAAGAAATCATGGCAATTCAAATATTACTTGTAGAGAGCCATGATTGCTTACATTCTGAAGGGACATGGAATTTAAAGAGAAAAAAAAAATTGACTGATCTGCCTTGTATAGTTTCAGGTCTCTCTTTTTGTAAAATGTTTCAGAGCTTGTCATTTTCATGTAACTAATAATTTTGGCAACTATATTGAAATTATTCTAACATAAATTGTTCTTTATTTCTTATCCCTCCCCCCCAATGTCACGTTTGTTGGTTGCAGCAGGTAATTTCTTTGGCATCTGTCAATATCTTTGAAACATTGCCAAATATTTTGTCTTTCAACCTGCATTTCTTATGAAGATTTTAGATTCTGAAAGCAGTTGCAAGCTAATATCTTACCAAGTGATATTCATAGGTTTCTTTTAATCATATGTCAACTACAGTACTATTTATCTAATAATAGTTTTACTTCAATATGACTGAGAAATTACTTAGTAACTAATGTGAGTAATTCTCTAACTCTGCATGTTTCTAGAGTATGAGGTGGGGGTCTTTCGATGTTAATAATTTTCACTTACTGGATGTTGATCCTGAGGATGCACTTGATGCTCATTAAACAAACCCGTTTCAAAACCAGTGAATAAGCTTCTGTGGAATTTCAACAAGAACTTTAAAGAAATTAGTTCTTTAAAAACAAATAAAAAATTTGGTTCTGAGCATATATCAATTTTATATGCCAACTTCTACAGTGGTCAACATAATTTCACTTAGTTAAAAAATTGAATTTTCTGAATTTACTCTATCTAAAATACAAAATCATTTTATAGTGGCGGGAAGATGAAAAAGGGTGACTTTCTTAAACACACACACTGGTGACTGTCACGCTTCAATGCTATGTCTTGTTTTGAAGATTGCAGTGAAGCATGAAACTGACAGTCATCAATGCTACATGCAAACTCTGCCCCCACTGATATTTCTTCCTCTTCTACTCTGAATGCGTGTGATATTTCTATTTCATGACCGTATAATGTTAATAAATATTGCAAAACTAGCTAAACATCACTCTTTACTGAAACTAAAATTTAACTTGAACAATTTTATTGCAGCCATTAATGCCCATCGTCCACAAATTGAATATTAATTGTTTTCCCAATTCTAAAAATTTATGGAGATCAAAATAGAAAAAGAAATTGAGAATCAGACAAGTGCAACTTTAAATGTTTTTTTTTTGTTTGTTTTTTTTGTTTTATTTAAAACTAAATATAGAATGTGGGTGGAAGCAATACAGCGTCAAAAACATGAGCAAATTTAATCTCGTTTTGTGTCACATGATCTGAATAACTTGATGACCTGAAATTTAGGTGAACCAGATAATGATCTGTTTTTTTTTTGTTTTTTAAGAGTTATAATTCCAGTTTAAAAAATATTTTAAAAATTTCAATTAGATTTTTTGAAAGATAAAAAATAAAAATATAATTTTCTAATTTTTATATTCTCTGATTAGGAGGGAAGTTCTTGAGATTTCTGAATTGAATTCTATTTAGAAACTATTACGACTTTCCTTCCAGGCAGATAGAAACCTCTTTGTTTAAATAGTTAACATTGTTCTTGTTTGTTGTCGTACATACAAAGATTATTAAAGTGTCTCTACTGATGTTCATTGGTTTTGCTCTTTTTGGTTCAAGGTTTTATAACTTTGTTGATTAATGACTGTCTAACTGTAAGTCATTTGAAATGAGAATAAAGTATCATCTATAAAATTTGAGTGCCAACATTAAGAAATTTTATTAGTAATTTTTGACCCGTCTTTTCATCACAGGTTAATAATCTTTGAAGTAAATCCTGTGAAGTAAGAATAAATAAACTTGACAAATCTCTTAGCTTGCATTCCATTGAATTGGAAAATCTTGTACCATCTCTAAGTAGCTTTATTCTAATTTTAATGTTTCAATAATTATTGAAACATTAAAATTAGAATAAAGCTTGTGTTCTAATTTTGAACTGTGGCATGACCTCAAAAGTTTATTGCTAAAAAGCCATACTATAAAGATTTGCTGGGTAAAGAAACAATAAGGTACACAAAGCCTTCACTCAGTGATTGTCAAACTTGGGCAAGTTAAGCAAAATTGGACAAAAAGTTTTATTGTTGGTTAAAACACCCCATTCACATTCCAAATAAAGTGTACAGCTGTCAGTGTCAGTGATAAATTTAACTTTGTTTTTAAACTAAGCTTACATGCCACAGTTCAAAATTAGAACACAAGTTTTGGGACTTTATCAATTCATTTAAATTAGGAACCATTCCTTTATCCAAAGTGAGGTTGTGACAATAGATTTTTACTTTGTGACACCATAGCTTTCCGTTGTCAATTGAATTAAGGTTTTCTCAGAGATGATATCTGGACATAGTATCTTGCCAGATGCTACTTCTGTTTCAAATCTTTATGCTTTACTTGTTGAAAAGTTTCAAAATCTAGACTGTTGATAAAAATCAACAATGAGAGAACAAAATTTAACTTTGAATGAAACCAGTCAATATAATGTCATATTTCCTGAGATGTATTTTTGGTGAGTGTAACAGATTTGCATTTAGTTTATGTAAAAGTGAAAAATTTGTTAAAATTTCATCATTAAATAAAATAAAATCTTGGATTCTCACTCTTATAAGAGTATGGTTTGGCTTCAGTTCTTTTGTAAATGAGTCCAAAGGTGGCTTGCAAGTTCGGTTCTTACCTGGAATCTGTGGAGACAATGAGGACGGGCAATTGTTCCTGGAAGACTGGACATCTCTGCTTTTTTTGTTTTTGCTCTTGTTTCTTTCGTCGAATGTAATTCTTTCTCTGCATTTTGGACTGTGGCATCTTGGATTATAATTGCAATCAATGGCTTCCATTTTCAAGGTTTGGCAGTCTAGCCCAGCATCATTTTAGTGTCATCTTGTAGTGGTGCTTTAGGCAATCTCAGGAGGCAAACAACAAGGTGGCTTTAGGCATCAGATATGCTATGTCCAATAATTATGTTTCAGCTGTTTGTCCATTAAAGCACATTGATGAGGGACACATTTTCATGCAAGCTGATGTTCAGGATGGAGCAGAGTATACTTTGGAATCACTTGCCAATATTATGGCTACATAAAAGAAATGGCCTCCATGAGATATGACCCATCATGAGGCTGGTTGCACTGCTAAAAAAAAAAACTAAT
The DNA here is from genome assembly GCA_964036315.1 of Acanthosepion esculentum. Lineage (NCBI taxonomy): Eukaryota > Metazoa > Mollusca > Cephalopoda > Sepiida > Sepiidae > Acanthosepion > Acanthosepion esculentum. The sequence goes on from OZ038518.1 coordinate 47,464,071, forward strand.
AATTTTGAAAGTGATTTGATATTTTTATTTTTTATTTTTAATACAGAAGACCATACTAATCAAACCATAGTAATCTGCCTTTGAAGTGGGGATGTCTTTCTTTGGGGTTTTTTTTTTTTTTTTTTCTGTAATTAAAAAAATTGAAGCCATATAACTGACCGTGTGCTTAACACGTGTTGCTGCATGTAATTTAATTTTTTCAATTTTTTAAAAAATAACAATATACTAAGGTGACAATATTTGTCTTCTTCCACTTGTGAGACATGACTGAATTCTCAAATCCTGAGGATAAAGGTCATCAGCCAAGTTGTGAATGGAACTCTATCTTGTTTCAGGAGTGTCATTGGAGGGGAGAAAAAACGTATGTAGCCTAACATAGCAATTCCTCATGGTAACTCCAACTAAAAACATAGATTACCTTCTACAATGACTCAGTTATTCCAGGATGCAATGAATGTATTGATTGCTTTCAATGTGTGTATTGCTTTGCCTTCATTTCTCATATAAACTATAAAAGTGATTCTGGAATTGTTATGAAGCTTTATAGGAAATAATATCTGTTCTGAAAGGACTTAATTTTTGCCATTGATTTCTTTTTTTTTTTTCTTGAATGAAAAATGCTCTTGTGCTTACTATGATTTTTTCCCAATATATTTCTAGAAAATGATAAAAGCACATTTTGTGGTGTTTAACAAGAAAGGCTATGTGAATAATCATGTAATGTCTGGAGAAAATCATAAAACTAAATCTGAATTTTTCTGTTTGAATTATAAAGGGGAAAATGAAATAATAGAAACAAAAAAAGGTATTCCTTTTTATTTCTGCGTGATGGATGACTGTAAGACTGGCACCTGTGAGTCAATGATTTTCATAGCAATATATCTGCTTTATTTTTCTTTTTTTTCCTCTATTAATCCCCACAAAAAGAGACAAACACAATTTCAAAGTCTCACCTTCACTATGCAATTTTTTTTTTTTTTTTTTTTTTTTACCATACATAAAACTGTTATGAGTCACATGACTTCTTTTAAATTTGACTTCCCAAAAGCTAAAGCTATCAAATGGTATTTTTCAATTCTTGTCATGCCATTTCATTTAGTCATCAGGTAAAATATTCTGTTTTAATCTCCCCCTCATCCCATCTCGGTTATGTACAGTTTCACTTAGGTAATCAAACCCCTCAAATAATTAAGATCATGATTCCAAAGTAAATAACGATTTGAAAGATTTTTAAATTATCTTCTAAACAAGGTGTAAGTTCTTAACTCAATAAGGTTGGGGTATGGAGACTTAAATATTTTTTCACATTCATTAAAATGATTTTTTTCTTACTGCCTGATTTATAAATTCTCCTTATAGAGGAATGTGTTGGGTAATATGGGTGTGCATGTCCATTTGTTTCTGCTGAGTTTTATGCAACTTGCATCAATGTGTGTGTAAAATGTATTTGACAGCTTGGCTGTGAAGAGCTTCAGTCAAGCAAGGTCCTATTTGCCTATTGAAACACACTTGCTAGTTCAGATTTTCTCAAAAGGCATAACTGCTCATTTTGGTATCTGAAACTTTTTTTTTTTTTTTTTTTTTTTGACAAGTGGATGTAATTTTGAAACTCAGTTTGGTAAGTTTTTACTCTGCCTCCCTCCTGGATAAGGTTTACTATTCCACACACACACACACACTGGAATCTTTAGTTATTTTGCAGCAATGGTTTGCTTTTTTCCCAATTTTGGATTTATTGTACCAATATTGAATTTAGCATTTGTAGGAGGTGGCTGCTGTTCGCAGTGTTTTTGATTAACGCTATTTAGATATGATTTAGGGACATTGCACTAGAGGATGTATTTATTTTAAGCAATTTTTAATCCTTGATCTGACAATGATTGTATATAGTGGAGACATGTCTGGATGCCGTGTACAACAGCCATATGAAAGTCACAATCTCACAAGGCTATCTAAGAGCATAGATCTTGAGTTAATAGTTTGGTTTTGTAGTATCTTGCAGTGCTGGACAAAACTACCTCCAGCACAGCCTATTCTATATTCAAAGTAAATTTGTTATAAGTTCTCCATACACAAAGGGATCTGAAATGTGTAGATTTTATTTATGGATTCAGGGTAGTTGCCATAACTACTCTCATTCCAATTTGGTCATATACATTCATTGCATTATAATTTATTAAAAAACATAATTTTCTCAGGGTTTATGCTCTATCTCACCTAAAATTGTTCTGTTCTTTCTGATTCATTGACATGATCTGTTTCCTTCAAAATTGTTCAGTGTTGACAAGACAAATTCCACAGGAAGTGAAACATGGCAGCTGACCTCTCTTCTGATATAAGACTAACTTCTCAGTAGTTTGGGGGGGGGACTGGCTGGTTATTTTTCAATGCTTCTATGACTAAACTGGTTATATTCCATCATCACCAATCAGACCCCAAACTGCTTCCAGTCATGATGAATCAAGTGGAACTCGTATATACATCACTAAAGATGCACGTAAAATGATCAGCTCCTTGTAGCACTCCTCATACTATTCTCTACCTTCATAAGAGACCTGATTAGTAGGTTTTGTGGAATGTAGAGCCACCTCTTAATTGTTGTTCCCAGATCTACCCTGAACTGGGGTGGTAGCACCTGTTAGGGTCCTAGCTATGGGCAAATAGTTAACCTCAAAAGCTGGGGTCAAAACACTGACAGTATAAACATTTTTATAGAAAAAATATCAGCAATACATTTTTGTAGTAAAAAATAAATTGCCAGCAGTGCATTTTTGTAAAAGAAATTAATATTTCCAAGAAAATTTAATTTCAGGATGAAATGACCCATAAAGAGTTAATATGCCACTAAACAAAGAAACACCTATTTAGTGTTAGGCTGTTTTCATACTATTAAGATATTTAATGGCTTTAATCATCTTTTCAAGGATGTTCTGTGATTTCTAAATAAACTCTGTCAAGTTTGGCATCCAACTTTAAACATTGCTTGGTATATTGTTTGTTATTGAAACCTACCATCAATTGAACATCAGTATTCACACTTACAAGATGGTGCCCAATTAACACGGGTCTTCTACGGCACTTAATTATTTCTTTAGTCACTGCATCATATCTGTGCAGGTGTAAATTGATTTAAGTTTCTGTTAAATATTTTATTCAGTACATATCCTTTTGGGAAGTGCTTATCAATTAAACTAATGACATTAATAATCTGTTGTATTATTTTAGGGATACTTTCTTTTTTTTTAATTATTTACAGTGAAATGTCTACACCATTCTAGATGAGTCTTGTAAAAAGAAATGTACTTCTCTGTAAGAAGCATTTTTTTTTTTTTTTTTTTTTTTTTAAAACTATCTTTTAAGCCATGTGATCCATTTTAGCCACAGAGGTCCTTAAATTCAAGAAAAAAATTAATGATGTCTCAAACATTCATGCTGCTAGACAAAAATAAATATCAGTCAGTTATGTACCATGTGTGATACACGCTTAGGCAATCATGTATCTTTCAATACATGACAAGGCAGTTTTTTTTTTGTTTTTTTTTTACTGCAGTAGGTTGCCATTTCTTTCTGCAGCAGACCATCCAAGGCTATAGAACCTGGTCTATCCTGCTATTTACCTGTAGCTGGGGGGGAGAATACAAGGATTCATACCTTTCTCAAGAGTATTAGCATGTAAGTGAATGTAATGGATTTTACTGTTTAATAAATATTATGAGTATCCGCTAAAAATAGCATTTAAAGTGATAAAATGTCTATATCTAGCATCATTATACAGCAAGTGTTCCTTGTAAATGTTTATTAAGGATATTCATTCTGTCTCTGAATTTATCCGTCATTTTTAAATTGCAAATAACTTCCAACAAATCTGGCTGAAAACCATGTCAAAGCTTTCAACTCCCATAAGTCATCTTCAGGGGGTGAGAAAAACCACCACAAGAATAAGACAGCTCCTCTATAACAAAACACAAAAACTCTATAAATCCAATAGCAAAAAAGATTAAGATTATTGAAGCTATTTACATCCAACAAAAGCAATCCTGTTAGTAATTATAATCTCCCATATTCTTCAATGCTTATGTGAATGTGATAATTGCATTTTGCTGATTAGCATTTTCTGCATTTTCATTTCTAATGACACTTCTAGTTCTACTTAAATAACTGCTGATCTTTTCACTTTTTATAGTGTTTGTTATATATAATGGGAGAAGATTGGATATAGATTTTTATAAAAATTTATCTTCTATACTGTCAATATGGCAAAACCTCAAATACTAAGAAAAAAAAATAGTCTAATTAAGTCATAAAGGACAAAACCAGAAGTGTTCCTGATCTACTTACCAAACATTCTTCATCAGACTGAAGACTTTTCAGCATGCTATATATATATATATATATATATATTTTATATTAATTGCTTTAAAATATGGTTTATCGCTACACAGTTATAACCATGTTTCGAAAATGGAAGCCAAAGCCCTTGAATTCAATTTTTTTTACCAAATCAAAGACATTAGTTCCATTTCCTCGTCAAGCGAATTTTGGAGTAACTTATTTTTTTATCTACAGTTTTAAGGCATGGCAAAGATTCATAATTGAGGGTTCCCATGGATACCGAGAAATCCATTTTTCCCTCTGAGCTGGCATTTCTCATGATTAAAGAAATGAGTGTCTTTTAAAAAAGATGTTAATATTTATTCTGTATCTTTATAATTCTTACTTCATGCCAAAAAAAATCTCTCACTCACTGTTTCACACACACACACACACACACACACTTGTTAACATAGCCATTAGAGTAAATAGTAAAATATTTACTTGGGTCTGTATGAGGCTCTTGTTTTTTTTCTGGGTTTTTTTAATTTTTTTTATTTTATTTTATTTTATTTTTTCCTCCTATATATAGAACTATGGGCGGTAACATCTCCTGTTCACGAAATGTTCAGGAAGCTGAGATTGTTCCAGACTCTTGTCAGCCCTTGACCGCTTCCCAAAAGAATGATGGATGTGCAGAGCTGGATGACCTCCTTGAATATGAATACCCTTTTGAGAACTTGGTGTTTGAAGGTGGTGGAAATAAAGGAGTAGCCTACTGTGGGTCCTTAATGGTAAGTATTTCATTCAGATAATTTACACATTAAGGAAATAGATTCTTATGTAAATATTTACCTTTGACCACACAAATTTGATGGCAAATAAGGTTTACAATAAACAAAAAATTGTTTTATATAAAGTGGATGTTGCTGAAGCAATAATGTTTCCTCTCCGTTTATGGATTGCCATCAATCTTTTTAGAACTGTTAGTGATTTCTTGCTGCCTTCTCTATGGTGATTTCATTGAGATACTAACTAGTTAAGTGACTGTTCACTAATTAGTTCTTCTGCCCTTTGATAGGTTTTCTTTTTCATCCTACAGGGTTTCTAACTCCCCTCTTCATTCCCGACAAAGTTGGGTAGAACTGGTTTAGTCACCAAACATCTAACAAGACCTAAAAAAAAAAAGAAAAAAAATTAACTTTTAGAAAAATCTCACCTTGACTATTCTTAGGTTAATAAAAAAAAAAAAAAAAATTCTACTCAAATTTAATATTAATCTAAATGACTTTCAGTTGGCTTTTATGTTCACCTACATACTAGGCCCAACAGTCAATCAAGCTAGAGGGTTATTCAGTGTAAGAAAAGGCAAGAAGTGCAGTTCATAAGGTTATATAGGAAAGATAAGTTAAATCTAGACTTGAAGAGTTCAAGATTATAGTGATCAGGCAAACATCTTGCCATGAGTCTGTTCCACAAACCAGTAATTCTTGAAAAGAAGCTGTCTGTGGAACTTCTTATTGATGAAATATGTAGAGAATAAGGATGATTCATCTGTGTGGCATTGTGGCTCCCAGCTTCAAAGATCTGGGTTGGTAGAATTAAAGAATGTAATTTGTCGGAACATTTGCCATGAAAATAACAATAGAGTAAGGAGAGGCTAGCAACCTTTTGTCTGTGGGGAAAAGGGTTATAAGGTGGAAAATAATTCATCACCCATAAATGCTTTTGAACTCTTATCATGACAGACAAGTGAGGACTAGACAGCTCCAACCCAGATAGTGCAGCAATACTCCATTTTTGGTCTGAACTGGCTCTTGTGAAGATCGAGCATAACAGGGGGAGTCAGATACTTATTGGGAGTGGTACAATGAGCCAACCATTTTTCCAGTATCTTTAGCAATAGATTGGATATGAGTTCCACTTGAAGTTCAGGGTGAACTTGTCCCAAAGGATGTTCAAGGCAAGGAGCCTCCTCTAGTGAACATGTATCCATCATGAAAAGTGAAAGTTCATGGTCTGCTCGGTTATGGTGAAACATTACTAGTTTGGTTTTGGACACATTGAATTTTACAAGCTAGTCCATCTTTGATTCACCAGGGCTTAGGGTTCAGAGAATTCAACTGCTAGATTCATTTTGAGATTTTTGGCATTCACAAAGATATTCCCTAAATATCAAATTTGGTTCTTAGGAAGATTGTTGATTTAGAGCAGAAAGAGGGTAGGATTGAGGAGAACACTGAATGCTGGCATTGGTCAGTATGATCATTAACAACCTTCTGGGACCTACGTGTTTGGAAGAGTAACTTCAATTTTGATAAGAATAAAAATTAAACTTTTTTCTTTTTATTGGGTGAGTAGGGATGAAAGCTAGAGGTGGGGTGAAAATAAACAAAGTAATACATTTCATCACTAAGACCATTTCATAAAAAAAAAAAAAAAATGATGTTCTGAACAATTTTTCAATTCCTAAACAAAGAATAATGTGAATGGGAGTCAAGCTCCTTAGGGCTGACCTATTGCCAGTAAGGTAAAAAGAGGTTACATATTTTATTATGTAATATTAATCTACCATTATGGCAGTGAATGCATGACAACCTTCTTGCAGGTAAAGAGGAAACTTAAGGTAACAGAAATATGATTCTACAGAAGGATTCTGAAAATACCATTGACAGAACATGTTATAAAATTTTAAGGTTAATAGAAACAAAGAACTTAGTATCAGAAAGACAATTTAAATTTCTTTAGCCATATGAAAATCTCAAACCACATGATGAAAGAGGACATATTGAAGGCAATAGATGTCTACCTAACAAGTTTGTAAATGGATAAAACAGGGAGTGAGGAAAGTGAAAAGGCATCTCTCAGTATGAGCTACAAAGGATAGGAAGTTGTGGAGAGACACTATCGCCCACATCCTGAAGGGACGCTTCAGATAGAAGAATGCTGTAGATGATTGCATTAAATGAAACTACCAGGTTCCAACTTAATGGCCATATTGCTAAAATATTTTGTCTCTCATATTTCTTTCACATAAAACCCGAGGCAGAAACTATGAAATCGTGCATACCAGACTGTATGGAGAGGAGAGAACACCATCCTCTTCAAAAGGAAGTAAAAATAATATTCAAAGAAATATGTGACAAATTGAATTTACTTGTTCTGTAAAAGCACAAAAATTTGCCTGGGAACTAGTGCTCAAGAAAGTTAACCCTTACAGAATGACTAAAGACTTCAATATAAAGGAAAAAATGAACATAAACACTGCTCTAACTTAGATGTGCAAAAACTTCTTAGAAGGGTAAAGGGATACAGAAGGCATTATGTCCATTTTTAAAATTTACTTTAGTCCCAAGGATCTCCCTTGAGTCATGTAACAGCCTATTGGAGACTATAGTCTGTTTTTGTATTATTTCCCTTGAGTGAGGATGTAAGTCTGATTCACTGTAAAAAGAAACTGAAATGATAACACAGAGCTTTGTCTTTTGTTACAAGCATGTTCTTTTTATTTGTCTATGTACTGCTTGCTTCCTTGCATGCTTACATTTTTCTGTGGGGACAATTTGTTCCATATATGTACTGGATGTTTAGTATTGCTTCTCTATCGGGGCTCTAGCTTACAGCCATATACTTTTAAAACACTGGTTCCAATATGATCCCTAATGTTAAGCAATGTCAAGACTAGTCAGTATCTAGATAAGTGACTGCTTAAGAATACCAGGTGATGTAAGCTTTAATGTGTCGGTGGTATAATGGATAATGGCTTGGAATTGTTGATCAGATCCATTCAATCTTTAAACTTTTCTTCATATTTTTAGATCCTAATGTTTTTCACATTTTAGAGATAATATAAATTTAAGTCTTTCATTGTTTTTTTTTAAATTCAGATTTCTTCATTTTATATGCATGCTCCACTTATTAAAAGTCAGCTCCTGTTGGTAAGAATTTGGTTTTATGAAATTAGTTGCTTTTAAAATAATACAGGATTTTAGTGAAAAACTTTATTCTCCCAAATTTATGTTCTGTTGTTCCAAGATGATTTTACTCTTGCAAAATATATAATACTTTTTTTTTTTTTTTTTTTTTTACTATATCTTTGTGGTTTATTCATTTTGTCTTAAGGTGTTAGCATATTATAGATATACTAATGTCTGAAGCTTGGAGAGGAATAACCAAAATATTTCCTCTTTCTTTCCAAGCATCCAAACCTGGGCTTCAGCACTGAACATAGTGATTGCCAGATTTAACATACACCTGAGGGGATGAAAAATGTTTATTCATGTGATTAAAAATATATAATTGAGGATAAGAGTTGGAATAAATAATTCAGGGAATGTGCAGATACATTTTAAAAAAATAAAAGCAAATAAATAAATCTGAAATATTAAACCCGTTTTTTCTTTAATGAAGACCAAAACTTGAAATCTTGAATTTTCTTGTCTGTATTAAAAAATCTTTATACATAGCATTTGTAAATCTGTAAGAATAATAAACAAAATCACAGAGTGGCATTAAATTGCTTGGCCATGTGAACAAGTATAATACCTAACTGAAGTTCTAAAAAGAATAACCTCTCTTGTGTATAATATAAAGCTAAAAAAAAGTTTAAATTTAGACATTTTTCTCTTTCTTGAAGCACAATCATGTTTTATCATAGGATTGTTTTTGTTTGCATATTATATGTGAATAAACTGTAATTGGATACAGATTTTTTTTTCTATTGACACTAGGTGTATATATCAGATTTTTGTCTATTTTTACAAAATTAGTTCACTATGAAAATATTTGAATCAGCCACCATGTCATCTGTTTTTGCTTGTCATTAGAAATCTGCTATGTAAGACAAGTTTAGGTTTGGTGAGTGTATATTTTGTACATCTTGGCAATAGTGCTGTCACATAACAGCATTGAAAGTTAACACTTTCACTTGTGAGACTACCCACCTCTGCAACTCGTTGCACAAAGATATAGACCCCACGTCGTAGAATTTCTGTGCGGCGGATCGAGCGAGAGGTAGGCTCACAGGCAAAAGAAAAACACAACTACAAACTTGGGTAGGACGAAAAGAGGAGGGAGGGCGTGTGACCTTTTTGTGGACGACCAACTCCGGGCTGACTCTCGGCTGGCAAAAAAAAATATATCCTAACTAACAATGTCCAGCTGCTAATGGGTCGCTCTTCGATGTTACGTGCTCCAGCCTAAATCAACCTTCCTCGAACCTAAACTAAGTCTAACTACCCCGTGGCCCAAAGCGCTGCCGTATATATGGAGAATCCTCTTTCATCATTTCCGGACAAGGGACACCCACGAATAAACCCATAACTTTTTCATGACTATTTCTCTCTTTGAAGAAAGTGGACATAAAAATATTTCTTAGCCTAGCTGACTCCGATTCAGGGACATTAAATTCAAACCCTTTTAAGTTTTGACCAGAGCCGGTCTTTTTCCTATCGTCGTATTCTGACAAGTACTTAACACTTATCTACCCTTTTCACCATATGTCCAAAACATGTTTTTATCTAGATTCCTAATCTAATCATTTGGTCTTGAAGTTTGATGCCCAGGTCAAATCTAACTAATCTTCTCGCACATATGTGTGCGCGCGCACGCACACACAGATGTGGGGGTGTATATATACACACACACAGATGTGCGGGCACACACACACACACGCGTGCGCATATATCCAACTCATAGTGTCACACACTGCTGCATTGTTATGGTACTGTTGGCTGTGCTGGTCTTTACTGGAAGTAAATGACTAATGGGGATTTCTCATGGGCACTGCCATTTTAGTTGTGATTATCTACTTTGTAGTACATACTAAGTGAACTGACAACACAATATGATAAAAATACATCCCAAAGCGGCTTGTATTGTAAACCCTGTCTACACTGATTTGGAAATAGTACGAAGCTCCAGTGAGTTTATAACACAAATGCTAGGGACTGTCATTTCATGTCTTAAATGTCCGACGTGTTAGGAAGGGACAGATTTTGGTTTAGAGTTTAAAAAAAAAAAAAAAATTAAAACCCAGTTTTGGATTTTAATGGAAGAATGAATCTTCCATAAGCTGTATTAAATTTATATCTTATAATATTTACTAATTGTCATTCTCCTGTCATTTAATGATAAATGTAATCATCTTAAAATACTAATCCTGTGAAATCTAGGAATACATCTAGTCCACTAGCTTATGTCAATGTTTGACAAAAAGGCTGTGGATTGATTGGGATAAATCTCCACAAGCAATTCCAAAAACTGAGCTCCATTGATAAATGGTAATGTGGTGGAATCATTGAGGTATTATTCATCTAGAGTTATTAAATAAATGCAAGGAAATACAAAATGTATATGCAACATCTGCAACATTTCCATATGTTTCGTTGCAGAGTGCTCTGTATTCAATATGGAGAATGTTGATCTGTATGCCAATGCACAAGGCTGCATCCAGAAAGAATAAGAAAATGTGCGGACTTTGTTGGTCTGTTTTACCCCACCTGCCATATTCCCCTGACTTTGCACCAACCAATTATTACCTTTCTCTATCACCACAAAATGCTTTGATGGTGAAAACTTTATCTAATGAAACTGATTTAACAATCAAATTTTTCCATGTAAAAACCTGTGAAATTCTGCTCAAATTGTATTTTAGACTGCCTGAAGTGGCACAAAATCATTGCAAATTGTGAAATATATATATATATATATTTAAACAGAAATTATAACTCAACCTAAAGTAAACCAGCAATGTCTGTTTTAATCTTTCAATTGTATTTTTTTCTTTTTTAATCTTTTGGAAAGTTATTGCACATCCAGATGGAAATTGTGAATAAATTGTTAGAAGTTGATAAAGGAAAAAGTTTCACTTTTTTTTCTTTACTTAGAATTGCAGTTGAATCCAATTCTGAGTTAAATTTAAAATAGCTTGTTTAAATGAACACTTGCTGCTGACCTGTGTGTAATTTTTAATCATTTCACACCAAACAAGGCAATAATGTCTCTAAGATGCAATGGCTTACTGGGAGTGAAAGAAAATAAAAACTGTAGCGAGAAGAAACAATAAAAGAACAGGTTCCGGAAGACAGATGGTGAATGGCATTGCATTTAAATTTATGATTATAGGTGGTAGGGAAGCAAGAAATCAAGAGTTCCACAGGCAATAAGTATGAGGACAAACTATTAGAATGTAACTTAATGGCTACATCTATGAACATATTATCTATATCTGTTACATCTATTAATAACTCCCACATAATCTGGATTACCAAGCATTTACTGGGAATCTTGTAACATTACAACCTCCCTGGATCAGATTGGGTGGGCCTGTGTACAATGCAAACAACCTGCCATAGATTTTAATTCAAAATTGTTGTGCAAACAAATTCCACACTAGATATGCAATATAGTTTGTTTATTCTACCCCACTACCCACAAAAAATATTCTTGCAAAATAGCAGACATTTGTATCTGGTGCAAATATATAGAAGCCAGCTGTAGGTACCTCTACACCTATCATTTTTCACCTGATACCAACTACATTTGTTTTTATAGCTTCAATGATAGAATGGTATGATTGAGGGTCACAGTCATTCAAGAAAACCTGTGCATATCGTTTCCATGTCACATAGATTCCATGTCAATGAGCTTTTGGTCATTCATTTGTTGGGAATTATAATACCACTGTTGGAAAAAAATCTCCTTTGACTGGACTTTTCATACTTTGTTTGCCTGGTGAGATGCAAGAATTCTCTGCTACTCAGACAGATGTCAACTGTAATTTTTACCCCCCCCCCCCAAAAAAAAACAACTGGTTCCTTCATAATGTATTCTTGCTCTTTCACGGCTAGATATTTTGGCAGTTTTGTCTAAGGATTAAGGGGAGTGAGTGAATATGTATTTCTAAATGGGGAAGGCCTGCCTACCTTTTGTAAGCTTAAAATCTCATTCTCCACTTGGGACGTCAATGTTAATCGCTTTGAAAGTTATCTGCATGGCACTGGTAAACTAAAGACAGCTGAAGAAAACTTTGTGTCAACAGTAATGACCGCCAAGAAATTGAACTTGAAAGATCTGGCTTTAAATCGGGGGGGGGGGGTCTGAAACCCCATCTCATCAACCCCTTCATGGAATCTTTGATTCTCCACTTTGACCCTCACACATGTACAAAAAAAAATATAAATTCTTTATTTAAGGATAGGAATTCTTTTAGCTATTTCCTTCACCGTGTCTTGATGAGATTCCTTTAACTTTTTTATTCCTGTCCAATTTTTATTTCTCTTCTAACAAATAATTGTCATTAATAAGTGAGTATATGACATCCCCTGACATCCAATCAAGGAGTGAAATAAAAATATATTTACATTGTCCAGGCAATTGTCCTCCTCTTCGTCATATTAATGACATTTCAGCCATTGTATGCCCTGGTCTCCTTCAGGTGATTGAATTTTCAAACTGAACCCTTTATTTCATCCACTACGGTAGATTGTTCTAGTTCCATGTTCCATGCCTCTTCTGGATATTTCAGTTTCGGATATTTCCCTTTAACTCAACTCTGTTATCTGTTCACTTCTGCTGTGGCCAGGTAGTGAACTAACAATACTTTAGATCAAGTCACTGGATTTTCAATGCTTTTATCTACTGGGTCATTTAGTTTATACTTAATTTGAATAACGTGCTAATTTCATTTTTCATGTCTTCCTCAAATCTACTTTTGTTTGATAAGGGTTTTTTTAATTGCTTATAGACTTAATTAACAATTGTCTCGTTACATTTTAAAATTATGGACTTTATCGTCAATAAGATAGTATTGTTAGAATATGTTTATATAAGTATATATATATATACACACACACACACACACACACACACACACACACACACACACACACATATATATATATTTTAAAGACATTTATATTATGTTTAACGTTAAACATAATATAAATGTCTTTAAAATAAATTGTCGGACAATGTCCAATTCTAAAATATATATATATATATATAGTTTCCGTTTGTGTTTTTTATATATATGCATGTGTTTGTATATGTTTGTATGTTTCAGTTTATGAGTATATATATGTGTGTGTGTGTGTGTATATATGGTTGTCTGTAGGTAGGCTTTTCTGTGTTTATGTATGTAGTGAAGATTGTGTGTACACTGTACACATATATCTGTAGATAGTTTTTATTTTCTTTCAGCTACTGTGCAATATTGCGTATATAGATATATATGAAACATATTTTTTATAATATATATTTGTGTGTTTGGAATTTCCATTTTTATATATTAGATGGTGTTATTGTTATATGTATATATGTTTTAATGTCTTTTCTTTCACTATGATTTGTTTCTTTGTTCTATTAGACCATATTTATCTATGTATATTTGCCCATATAAGTTATATTTTAATAAGTTGTTAGGATTTGTTTAATAACACTTTCAATCTTAAATATTTCTTGATTGTTGTAACGGGGTGTCTATGTCAATGTATGTGGGTGTATGTACATGTCTTTATCGGTGTCTGTGGGTATGGTAACTTGGATGCACTTTTTTGTGTGTATGTATCTAAATATGTCTGCACGATTATATATTATAATCTGATTGTGTATGTATAGTCTTTTGCAAGATATCCTCCCCTACCTATATTTAGAATTCAAATGTATCTGTTGTCATGAAGTTCAGGGCAACAGTTGATATTAATGTTTATTCCAACTTAATCTCAATGAAAACAAAATAAATAGAATAACATATGTATGTTTTGTTTTTTAAATTTTAAAATGGGTAATTTTTAATTTTATCATATAATTTAATACCTATTAGTTAGAATTAATTCTATTTTAGTCTAACCCCCAACATTAATGCATTAAATAGTTATTATAACCTTAGTTCGTTGTCAATTTTTTTGAATTCTCGTATACTTGTCTTTTGATTGGTCATTCCAGCTTATGTAACAGCGTTTCCCCTTTGTTAGGGGTGGTTAATTGATTTGAACCTTTTAAAACCCTTTATTCTGCATTCAATATCATCACTTTATAAGACACCAGAGGTGTTGAAACAAAATGGTTATTTTTGTAGTGATTATATAACATTTATGTTATAATTTTCGAATAAATAATTATATATATTGTATGTGTAACAATTGAGGGGAAGTGTGCAAAATTTTGACATGAGACACACAAGTCAAGACCACATTTATGTCCACATAAAAAAAGCTGCTACACTACAGAGTCCACCCCAAACAACAGTGGAGAGTTCACAATCAGAACTAAATTCTAACAGTCTCTTTTATCTCCCATTATTACCAAGCATGCATAGATGTATTGACTCTGTCACACAAATGGTGACCCACTCACACAAATTCAAGTTTTCTTTGTTTTTGAAAAGGAAAAAAAAAAACAAAAAAACTTAACAATATTTCATTGTTTCTCACATATGTACATAAATTATATTTATTTCTTACTACTTGGCTCTAAAAAGGAAATAAAATACATTTAAATTTGGAAAACAAATATTCAACATGACTAATGTTGCCCATAACTCATGTCTGTCTCTCATCATTTTTATGTAAGTTCTTTTTTTCTTGATATATAATTTGAATTTGAGTCAGTCGGTCATCATTATTTTGCACACTTCTCAATTTTTACACAGAAAAAATTGTACTTGAATTAAACAAAAATTATTTACAATATAATACATATTACTTTCTTTCTTGCTGTCAATTTTGACGGCACAGGTACACTAGTTTTTATAATCATAAAATATAGTATTTCCTCCTTACCTCTCTACCCCAAGACCCAATGTCTCTGAAAAATACCGATTTCATTTGTTTGTAATATTTCAGGTGTTGAATAATCTTGGTGTTCTTGATAAAGTTAAGAGATTGTCCGGCGCCAGTGCTGGTGCAATGTTAGCTGCTCTTATCAGCGTTGGCTTTTCTGAAGATGAAATTCTGGATTTTCTTGCCCAAGATGTTGGAAGGATTTTCCTTGGTGAGTTAGAATTTTTTTTTTTTCTCTCTCTCTCCATAATTTCTTTAAGGCTTTCTCTGCTAAATTTAGGACCTATCAAGGTTATGTAAACTGCAGTATATTAATTACATCTCTGAGGCTGATAAAGAGTTGATGAATTAAGTGATCTTTGCTTGGTTTTCTCTCGTCTTTTCATTAATTTTCTTTTGCAAAGTGAGCATATTTAGTATTGCAAAATATAAGGGCTTGCCTCTTCATGAACTCGCTCTTTAGCCCAAAACTCCATGGTTGTGACCCTTACCCCTCAGTCCTTTCAAAGAATCTGGAATATCTTGATGCCTCATCAACTTCCAATATTCCAAACATTTGATTATTTTACTGTTATAACATCAATAATGTTGATTATTATAATGTTTGTAAGCATAGGGAATGCTGGTATCAAGACAGATTCAGCAGGGAGTTTGAATAAATATGTTGTTGAATTTGCGTATTGTGTCATCTTTGCGTTGCTCCAACTTTTTAGCAGCCAGTCTAATGTTTTCGCCCTAAGCCCATTGGAACATCATGCTAGAAGTGGGATACGAACCCAATGCCCACAATATTTTTCAAGGTTATCTACTCATTCCCAGTGTCTGTTGTCTTAAATGAAACCTTAGTACCTTTTGTTTAAAGAAAAGAATAAACCCCTGCTTGTATAATGCAAACCAGAATTTAACCAACCAAATTTACAAATAAAAACTGAAATGTTCATAGTATGCATGGGCAGATCCGGTTTAGTGAGGGACTTAGAGGGTGCAGATTTAATGTGCTTGTTCTTTTGTATGTACACAGACATTCAGTTAGACTATGATAAAATCTTGAACTTCTATGCAAATAAGAATCCACAAAAATTGACTTTAGTAAATCCTCTTTCATAAATGCTATATAATCACACTTTGAATCTAAAAGTTTGAATTTACAATTTCACATATCAAATAAATAAAAGTAAATATATATATATACTCTCTACTGATTTCTATAACCTAATAATCACAGAATTAAAAATTTTGAATTGAGATTTTTACTGAGGAACACCCCCCCCTCTAACTGAAAATGCTTGATCTGCCCCTTGGATGCTTCTCATTTCAGTACAAGGCTATTCTGAAAAATTTAACTTTGGTTAATAGAGCCACTCTTCACTTAACTAGGTTATGCTCCAACAAGCTGGTCACCATGTGAGAAGCTGTACCAGGCTGCTATTTCAACATTTCTAATTCGTTTCTAAATGTTTATAAAGTACAGTAATAACATACTGAATAATAAACAAATCTAAAAACAGTCTTATTTTCTGTACATAACTTCAGTTTGGAGGTTCAAGAGATATACAATGTAAGTACTGAGCAGAATGACGTGTGTGATAGATATATATATATATATATATATATATATATATATATATATATATATATATATAAAAACTTAATGGATTTCATTTTCTTTGTTTCTTTAATCCAACAGATTTTTTATTACTTCAAACATTATTTTTAGTGGATCCCCATAATTGAGAATATAATTTATATGGTATTTATTTTTCTACTGGCCAGCATAAAAAACTTTAAAAATTTTTCTTGCGTAACAGGCCACTAGACAAAATACTCTTTAAAATAAACGGGGTGTCTGTCCACTAAAAATAATTGTTTCAAGTCATGTATTCAATAAATCAAGAGTTAATCAACTAGGCAAGTCTCTTGAACGTTTCTTGATTTCTTGAACATTATAGTCCTAGTTATCTATTGAGCACTTTTGTCAAATTTTGTTGGCCTGAGAAAAATGTTAAATTCTCATAATTTTCATATAAATGCTAAAACATATAAAATTATGAGAGTTTAACATTGTATTATTACTATTATTTTTTTTATTTCCGTTGGTTTCTGGTGTATACTCATTCCTTTCCAAGTCCCAACCAGAGACCTAAGGTCAGAAATGGCATCATGACATTTTCCACTGAGCTGTTTTGAAAAAAAAAATCACACATTTTATATAAATAAAGCCCTTTGTACCCACAAGTACAACCCACGCCTTACAATCTTTTGTATTTAAAGTATAAGCTAACAGGGGTTCTTTCCTTGAGTCTGTTGGAATCATTTCCAATCAGTGATCCAACTACAATTGGAATGTCAATGTCCTTGTTTTTAGATTTTTTTTCTTTTTTCTTTTTAAGTCTCCAGGGACTGCCATGCCCAATAAGGAGGCATATTTTATCTTTGCCGTCTCTAATCACGATGTCTGGACTTCTCCTCCTCCTCCTCCTCCTCCTCCTCCTCCTCCTCCTCCTCCTCCTCCTCCTCCTTTTTCTTGCTGCTGCTAGCAGCTCGGAATGAATCTAAGTTCAAATTCTAGTGTAGTTCATTACATGCAAATACCTTTTTGTAAAAGGTCTGAAGGCATGCCTTCTTGCTACAGGTTAAATAGTATAGTAGACTGGACTATTTAGCCATGGTTGGTAACCAGTCTAGAAAAGTAACTCTGAATTCAAAATCGGTTAAGTATGGGGCTAGCAACTGTTAAAATTGACTTGTCTTTGCTTCATGTGATGAGAGTTGTGCCCCCCCCTCCCTACTCCTTAAAGTCTACAGCATGTGAGTAATGTAGTGTGTGCGTCTGCCTGCCTGTCTTTAATAAGACTCTTTGACGATGTGCAGTCAGACATTTCATGCCACCATTTTTTTCTCTTTACCAATTAGGACATATTTCTTTGTTGGCAATCAAAGAAATTTTGCTGGTATCTTGCTTGAATTTACTCTTCTACAGACGATAGATGAATGTAACCCTGTGCCTTAGATGGCTTTGTTCTACAAATATTTGCATGCACTCATAGTGAAATGAAAAATAACTTAATAGAAGTGAAACTATGAATCTAAAATCCTTGTCTGCTTATATTCTTCTCTACCTTGAAGGCATGAACCTGTAATGAACTTGCAAAGAAAACTAAAGACTTTGTTTTAAGGTAAACATATAGTAAATTGAAATTTTTAAAAATTTTTTTCAGACCATAAATGGGGATATTTCAGTCTTCTTCCAAATTTAGTTAATTTGTATGGCTGGAACCCTGGCCACAAAGTCTATGACTGGTTTGGCGAAGTCCTGGGTAAAAAAACAGGAAATCCAGATATTACCTTTATGGAGGTTGGTATTAGTATTTTGATTGACTTTTTCTTATTGAAATCGTTTTTGTTTTTATTATAAAGTCTATTGTGTTAATTCTTGTCACTGAGAATATAAAATATGGTTTGCTTTGAAATGGGACAAAAAGACGTGCTGTAAAGGAAAAAATTTCAAATTAGATTACGTTAGAAGACACTTCTGCAATATTTGCACTTTTGATTAGCAACTTTTTTTTTTTTTTCATCTACAATTTATGGAAATGTTGATATCTGCATATCTAGATTTGTATTTGCCACTTCACTGTAATCATCAGAATTGAGGTTTCAAGTATTAGTCCGAAATCTTTGTTACCTTCTTAAATCTTCTAATAAAAGTTCTACTGACCAGTTAAATTCAATATTCATGTCTTTCCAGTTACATTCCAACTGCTTCTGCATAATTAACCTTTATCACTCTGTATGTGACTTCATTTGCTGTACACAGTTTATCCTGTCACTAAAGGTGGCTCTGATCCCTGAATTTGAATTTGCTTGAATTTCATAGTTGCGTTGTCATATCCTGCTATGGCAACAGAAAACAACTTTGAGTGAAATTAACAATAAGGATTCTGCAATTGACAAGCCATGAAAAATAATGTAGTAGAAAGGGAAATAATATTAATAATGTAGAGTGCTAAAGATAAAATGTTAAATATTTGAGCTTAACAATTTTAATTAAAAAAAAAAGTTTATCCTGCCACTAAAGGTGACTGATCCCTGAACAATAGTGTGTTTGAATTTCATAGTTGTGTTTTCATATCCTGCTATGGCAACAGAAAACAATTTTCAAGGAAATTAACAGTATGGAGATTGCAATTGAGAGGCCTTGAAAAAGAATGCAGTGGAAAAGGAAGTAATATTAATAATGCAGAGTGCTAAAGGTTAATGATCACCACTCTTACTTAAGATTGCTGGATACAATTCTTAGAGATTATATATTTTTGCTGCTAACAGTAATAGTCTTTCATTGAGCAGATGTAACTTGTGATCCAAGATAAGTCTTTTTTTGTATATCTGACAAATTGGAATTTTTTTTCCCCTGTAGAAATGAAGTTGTCATTTTCATGCAAAAAGAATCTGCAGGGACATAGAAATTTGATAAATTTTGAATTTATTTATTATAAACTTCAGATAACTAATCTATTCTGGCACATCTTGTGCATAATATGGCCCGTTTTTTCTGAAGCTAAAAACAAGGAATAAATTACATCCTTAAGTACAATACGACCCTGTAGCACAGCCATCCTTATTTAGCTTTTTATTTTGAAGAGCACTTTACCATATCCACTAAAATCTCAAACATATTTCACTGAAATATTTAATTTTCCATGATATTAAAGAATAGAAATGGATGGGATCTTTAACCATTCAGTGTTTCTTCGAATTTCCATTTCAAAATTTATTCTCAGGGAAAGATGCCAACTAGACATACCTGGTAATACATTTTAAGGTGTTAATTAATCATTTTCTGTTCGATATGACTTTATCATATTTCTATATATTAATAAATTATGAAAATTAAAAATATGTTGTCTTTCATTAAGAATAAAGAAAATCTTTGAAAAAAAAATCCAAATTTATAACTTTATCTTGATCAAAACTGATTGAAACCTGTTTAAAGTAAAAATCCTTTAAAATTGCCAAACGGTGTCATGACGACCTGACAGATTTTTTTTTTTTTTTTTTTCTCAATTTCAATGAATTTCTAGTCTTTGAGACAAAAAATTTTCAATTATGAAGATTCCCAAAGAACAAAAATTGCTGACATATCAAATATCTTTTGCAAACAGTTATCAACACCTGCATACTTTGTTTTGTTGTTTGTGCTGAGTGTATTTGCAATCTTGATGCTTTCAAATACGAGTTGTTTTTTTTTTTAACCTGCAAATGTTATTTCTATATACGACTTTTTTGCCAAAACTTTTCATTAAAAATATTTTGTATTATGCCCAAGAAAATGTCTTTGGTAAAAAAAAAAAAGAAAAAAAATTTTGAAACTTCACTGATTACTCCTTTTTGACATTGTTCAACTTAGTGTTATCTGTACAAATCTTGTGTTTTATTACTTTTCATTTTGTTGTCAGTCTTGTTTGAAATAACAAATATTCATATCCTCTTCAAGCGATTTTATTTATCCTTCTGTTCCTGCTTTATACGTTTAATATTGTATATTAAAAATTAACATAACAAAAAATCAACATCCTCAACCAAGTGTTCTAGATAAACATTTCCAAAACAAACTATAATCTGGAATTGGAATGAAAGTAGTGATGGCACATAATCTGAATCCATCATAAAAATTTATATGAAATTATTAAGTACTAAAGACTTTCCGAAAGTAATCTGGGAAAGCTTCACATATGCCCATGTTTGTAGTCACAGTCCACTTGTCTGGCAATGTGATGCTTATGATGTGTCGACTGGATGCCTTTTGAGCTTCCTCTGCACGCATTTCAGCGGCCATGTTCGTTGCCTCAGAAGACATTTTTTTTTAACGCAGCCGTAACTTCTAGAGCTTAATCCTATTTGATAAGCTAGGAGGCCAGCTCTGCCTTAGCTAAAGCTATGTCCCCACTATCACAGAATTTGATCGCCCAATCTTCTTTCTCTACACATGCCTTTTGCACTGCTAATCCTGCTAGATTGAGTTGGTGACTAAAATCAACAGCAAAACACCTAAGTTTAGATTTTAAAAGATCCCACCACTTATTCCCAACCACAGCCCATGTCAATTCCCACTGTAACATTAGTAGTAGCTGGTCCCAGAAATTTTGCTCACCAAATAATGATGCATTCAATTTCCAGAAGCTAGCCATCTTAACCTTAAGCTTCTGTAAGTTTACATGAAACCAGTTGAAACTAGGACATTGTAAAAGCCCTACATCGTCTATCTTAACTAGGTTTCAGTCTATGTAGCTACTAAGCACCACAGAATTTGAGTGCCGCTCTTAATACAAGTTCACATTACCTGTTGTAGGTGCTCATTTTGATACTTATCAACAAGATCAAACCCATCAATAAAGTCCCGAAATGACAATATCCGAGTTGTTAGTACCTGATCTTTCCCAGATACGATCTATATCGGGATCAAGGACAGCATTCTAATCACCCGCTAGAACTACCAAACGTGATGTCATCAAAAACAGCTTGATCTGCCAAAACAAATCAGGTTGATTTGCATGGTCATTGGGCACATAAACCTCAATGAAACAAAGAGCCTTATCCTTTATGGTAATATCCAGCACACAAAGCTTGCCCGCCAGATCTGCGAAGACAAGAGCTCAGGCCACGTCCACAAACTTGCTCACCAGCCAGGAAACACCTCTCGAACGTCCATCAAAACATGCTGAATAGAAGGTAAACTCCCTAGACAGAATGTTCTCATGATCGCAAGTTGAAAACCAGGTCTCCTATAAACAGCATATGTCCACCTTGAGATGCTGAAGATCACGAGCGAGCCTTGCCCTATGAGACTTCAACCTCTGGCCTCGGGCATTTAAACTTGCTAACCAGAGAGCCATTACCAGTCTGATTAGGGTTGGGGAAACTGGATTGAACATGGTCAGGGAAAGGATACAACAGCCTCACCCATTGACCCCTGGTCCATCTCATTCTTGATAGTGCCATCCTGGGAGATACTGCCGATATCCCAAGGAAAAGTTAGTTTTAGTGCCCTATAGTGGGAGGGATGAACCAAAACTGGGACCCTCCCCAAACAGAACTGTTTTAACTTTCAGATGTCTTTGTTGTCAAAAATGGCCAGAGGGGGCATAAAATGATCTTATGGCCTCCTTGGCCATACCCCATGACTACTGCATCCCTGACCCAGTTCGGATGATGGTCAGAATATGCTGTGCTGTGGGAAAGTTAGTTGGTACCTCGACATCTTTGTTATCATATTGCCTTATGGGCAATAAGTATCTTAGTTTTTTTATTCTGTTTCCATAGTTTTTGGCTGGGAACTGCAACAGACATCCTCCCCTAGATTGTATAAGAGTTTGTTCTGTTTTTTCCTCCTTTTCATTGCTTCTGCTGGTGGACTTCTCTGGCATTTTGAAGGTGGAGGCATTTTGGGATGTTTTTGAGGGGAGAAGGACATGAGGTGTGAGATGAACTTTTCCTGAAGGGGCTAGGATCTCCGAGTAGGATAATTTTACATGGGGATGAATGTGTGGTCATTGGTTTTGTGACTGCTTTTCAAACAGGGTAGGATGAGGTAGAGGTCAAGAAGGCAGCTGCCTTTTTGGGGGTTGAAGATGATTTTGTGCTAGCATCCAATTTCCCTTTGAGCTTTTTATTTTTTCCATTTTCTCAAAACAAGGATCATATTTTTTTCTTTTGCTTCTTCAAAGAAGTATTTGCTTTAGAGGCCAAGGCATCACCCTGAACACTGGCAGAGGGAGTGCATCTGTTTGTGCCTTTCATCCAGGGGGCTTCAGGGGGACTGAGGTCCCACTGTCTGGTGCTTCCCTCTGGCTCTACCAGCAACCAGCCATTCCTCCTTTCCCTTCTTCACAACTGCACTAGTAGTGGGCAAATGCTCTTCGGGGAATGTGGGCTTCAACCCAACCAGGGGTTTAGCCACACCAGTCCTGAAAGCTGGCATGCCCATCACTGGTAAGGTGGAACTTAAACGTGGTCAGAGAGGGAGATTTTGGTTGAATGGGGCCTGAATTCCAGAGGCCGCCTTGTCTGGGCAGGAAACGGAGAGGTGGCCAGCCTCTCGACACTTCCAACATGTTGGTTTATGGCCAGTCACAATGAATGGCAACTTCAGGCCACCTAATTCCAGGCAGTTGGAAATGGTGTAGAAGGCTTTCCAATCCAATATTATTTCAAAACTCCATCCCTCAGTCACTGTATCGCAAGAGTCGCCTAGTATGTCTCCATACTGTGAAAGGTATGAAGCCAGATTCTCGCAGATAACCTTAGGAGGGACCTTGAATATTGTCACCAAGGACCTACGCCTGTCTTCATACTCAATCCTAGGAATCAGATCTTTTGTGTTTAGATTCTGATTCAATGCCTTCATGCACTCTTCAGGTGTAGGTAACAATGTCCTACATGAAGTAGCCTTCACCCTTAACAATTCTTTGGGGCTTAAACCAGAGGGACTCCAGTGATTTCACCACTGTGTTTTGTGGAGCAACAAATTTTGTGCACATGCTTTTCCACCACAATGACTAACACTATTCATTTTTCAATTTTGTTTAGTTCTTGGTCTTCCAAGAGTTCACCTACCACAAGGTGAGAATAGGTCTTGGCACACTCCAAAAACTCTGCCATATTGATAATGCAATTTTTTTTTTTTTTTTTTTTTGTTAGGGAAAACCAATGTTTCCTGACCAAATTTAAAAATGAAGAAGGGGAGTGGTAGGAGAAAAAAAAATTAGCAATAGACAAATAAGCCTAAAGGAGGGGATTCCCCTACAGATGTGGAAAAATTTGTTTAAACAAGAAACAAAATTTTAAATTAAGAGACAGTCAAAATAAACTAAAAAGCCAAGGAAAAAATAAAAACTGACAAGAAAATTTCAAAGTCAAACAAATACTATTTAAGATCCCACAGGTCTAAAAAAAAAAAAATAAAAATAAAAAAAAATAATAGAATAAATTAAAAATTAAACAAAAACAATTGTCTGGTAAAACTTACATTAGACCAGTAGAAGAAAATTATGAAAAAAACAGCTAATGCCAAAAATAAATTAAGAGTAAAAAAGTTTGTTTACAAACTAAAAACAATAGACAAAATTAAATATTAAAAAAATGTGAAAATAAAATAAACTATGCACTAAACAAAAGATAAAACAAAAACATATATGTGATAAGACTTAAGTCAAACCAAAAAATGCAAATGGCTGCTAAAGATGAAAATAAAATGAGAAAATAAAGGTTGCCGACTAAACATTTTCAATTCAACAAAAGTCAATATCTTTAAAAAGTTCCTTCAAATAAATGAAATAAAATAAACTATACAAAAGTAAAACAGAAACAAATTAAAAATGTTAGAAAATCAACATTGAAAGAAATAAATGCAATAAGAGAAATTGATGAAAATGACAAAAAGCATTTCAGACATCCAAAGTTCTTTGCTGGAAAAAATGTCCAAAACAATTTTTTTTTTTTTTTAAGCACAAACAAAAAAAACGGTCTTCTTACAAGTCAAGAAAGATAACACTAACAAGACTTGTAAACAGAAAACTGTTCACTGAAGATTAAATTTTTAAAAAATGATATACTACCAAATGGTTAAATCCACTTTGGCAGTAAGGGAAATAAGCTACTCTCATTGCTTAAAACACGTTCATTAAGTGCAAATCCAAATGCAAAATTTTAAAGTTCAGTTTCTTAAAGATTTTTTTTACAAGAAACCAACTTGATACAGAAAGTTTTTGTAATAACTCCTCTGACTACTTTGACTTGCAATGTTACTCTGATTGGCTACTTGATATATTTTATACTTGGAGTTTGGATGCAGCAGTAAACACAATGTGTGACTATTTAACAGAAAAATGCTCACTTGTTTTTGAATTTTTTTCTTGAAGATATAAGTTCTAACAACTTAAGAAACATATATGCTTAAATGTTGAAATTTTGCCAATTAATAACTTTGTTTTAAATTAAATTTTATCTAAATTTGTATCCATTCAATAGCTATATCGTATCTTAATTTTTTTCAATAAAGATTTCTATTTTGTCTGAAACTAGAATGTTCTCACTATATGGTGAATCTATTTAATTACTTTACTAAATCTTAATTTACATAGATTTTTAAAGTTTTTCTTAAACACAACAAACTTGGATAATTCCCCCCAAAATAAATAAATCCATACAAAAAAGCAAATCTAGTGAGATATGCACAAGTTTGCATTTTCAGGGGAGATTCTTAAATTCTATAACCAGAAACTGACACGGGCCAAAAATTCTACTCTCTAACAAATGTCATCACTGAGAATGTGACACTAAGATCAAAAGCAATAAAGCATTTTGACTAATGGAGACATGGAACAACTTCACAATTTTTTTTATGTAAATACATTTTTAAATGTAAATAGAAATTCCTGCTGCATTTAATTGGTTATAAACATTTGGTTTCCAACCATTGAAATCATTTTCTTTTATTTTTCTACAGGTGTACAAGAGATATGGAAAGGAACTGTGTATTGTGGTGACCAATGTGAATCATATGGCTGTAGAATATTGCCATCCAAAGACAACACCTCACATGCCAGTTCGCCTATCTCTTCGCATGTCTATATCAATCCCAGGAGTGTTCACCCCACCACGTTATGGCATTGGGAAAGGCGAGGAAAAGTGTTATGTTGATGGAGGGCTTTTATGTAATTATCCCATCCACAGTTTTGATGGTAAGCATTAAAAAAAAAAAAACTTTTTTACTACAATATCATTTTTCTGATATTAGAATAAATTCATATTCCAAAAAGCTTCTTTTTTTTTTGTGTTTTCTTTTTAAATCTTATTTTTCAATGTTATTTTTCATTTCACTTAAGATGCTGTATTAGTTTTTGTTTTAATGTAATTGCAAAAAGATATTAAACTGCAGCTATGCTGTATTCAAAGATCCAGCATATCCTGAAATCATAAAAACATGTATGCGTACACACACACACACACACATATATATTGTTGCAATTTTGGCTAATCCTCATCGCCAAAATGTAACCTAGAGACGGTTACTGAATAGAATAATCAAATGAAGGTTGGTAATTAATGATAATACTTGGGACACTAACAATACATATAAGATTTGCCAGTGGCATGTAGAAGTAGTTGACTGCTAGTGAGTTAAGTGAATTCCACAATGAATCTCCAACTGCAGGATATCTACCAAGTGCCCTACATGGTCAGATGTAGGGCAGTTGGTAGAACTTATGAGTTGCCTGACGATTGCACTAGCATGAAACAGACTGTCACCTAAGTGTTGACTTCTATGTTCACTTTTATATTTACACATGCTCTATCTCTGATATTGAGCACTTTATCCCATAAATATAGCACACTTTAAGACTATATTTCTTCATATATATATATATATATATATATATATATATATATATAATTTTAAAAAATAGGAATTTGGGGATTTGAATAATTTTTCATAATTCATCTTGTCTCGGCCTAGAAACCTTAATGGAATGCAGAAGATGGCCATTTCGTCCTATTTTGGGGTCTCGTCAGAAGTGTGCACCCACTACCAAGAATCAAACCCTGACCGTTACAATACAACACCAGTATCATGCCAGTGAGCCTTGATGGTGAAGAGGAAACTATGTAACTAGACACAATATAGCACAACTAATCTTACTTCCATCTTGAAGGAAGTTGTCATTGTTGGGGCCTGTCCTGTGGCTTATGTATACTTGGATAATTATGACTGAAGATGTTATACTGCCAGCATGATTCTTCTTGCACAAATGTGAGTGCCTTCTGCCGGCACCCATTGATATATGGCTGTAATAGTACTTGATAAGGTTTTCAGCAAATGCCCTCTCACCATATACTTAGCAATGTTGGCTGCCCAAAATGTGGCTTAATGCACATTGTCACTACTGTTGAAGTGTATTACCCTCCACCTAAATTTTAACTTTTGGTCTTGCTAAATGCTTATCAAGTATTAAACATCAATGGGCACCACTTTTCTTTCCTTTTGACTTTTTTCTTTCCTTCTCCACCTCTCTTTTTATTTTTTCAGATAGCAAAACAAACAAATTTGTTATTAATAAAAAAACATGAACTTCCATTTCTGCCATCAAACATTAAAATACCAGGAATTATTCGGATCAACCCAAAGGAAAAAATAAATGTTCGTGTGGTCTGTTGGCTAAACTGAGATGTCATTCTGATTTTTGACTGTAGTCTACTAACCCTCTGTTATGGTGGTATATAAGAACAAAAGTACTTGACCTTTTCAGCCTTTTTTTTCTTCTCCAAAATCTCCTGAAATTGGAATATCAATTTTATTTTCTATAAATTTCAAAGTTATTTACAATGCATTTACATCAAAACTATAATAGTTTTCTCTTGCTAATGTTTGTATTAATTCCTAAGTACAAATCTCTGTTTCTTTTTTTTACATGAGCAATATAAATTCTATATTGAAGCTTTAAGAAAAAAAATGATGAGATTGTTTGATAATTTCTGTTCCTCTTGTCAGAAACTATTTATTAGAAAAGAATAGAAGTTAAGCAGATCAAATGAAATTGCAATAGTAATTGGTGAAAATGAGAGGCAACTCAAACAACCCTTTTATTTAAACATACATACCTCAATATTGACATGGTTATTATACCTAACCTGTATGAACAAGTAGCAGGGCAATGGCATTTGTTCACAAACAATTGATTTAATTTCAGTTGTTTATGCTAAGTATGAGATTCATTGATTCAACTGGTTATGATTTAATACAGAAATATTCATTTTTTAAAGATTTCTGTACAATATCAATTTTATAATCCTACAAGACTATTTACTAAGCTTATCTTAATCTGACACAATTTTGATGTAGCAAGATTTAATCTTGTGGGATTAGTCAACTATTTGGAAATAAATTATAATTTACAATGGTTAGCTGAAATGAGGACAGAAAAAACATTTTTCTTGCTTAAAACACTTGAAAAACTGGATGTCTTAACATAAGATATATTAGTTAAAAAATTAAGGCAAAAATATTAATTAAAATTTTAAAATCTGTATGAGATATCTCTCTCTCTCTCTCTCTCTCTCTATATATATATATATATATATATATATATATATATATAAAGAGAATGTGTGTGTGTGTGTGTATATATGGACTAATGTTGAATTGATACAAGGCCCAAGAGCCATTCTAAGTAGGGTATTACTGTCGAGTTGTAGGAGTGTAAGAGAAGTGAGGATCATAAGGTTATGCAGGAAAGATAACATTTAACTCTAGACTGGAAGAGGTAAAGATTGTAGTGATTGGGAAAACATCCTAGTGATTTTTTTTCTTGTGGGGAGAAACTGTCCAAATGGAACTTCATAGAGGTCAGGGTTGGTTGGATCAAGGAATATAACTATCATAGAAATAGTGATATATTAGTGAGAAGCTCAAGATTTCATCTGTGGTAAAGGTATTGTATGGTTGAAAATAATGTCACCCATAGAAATGCAAAGATGCTTTTGGACCCTATCGAAACATGCAAGTGAGGACTGGGCAGCTCTAGCCCAGATATGGCAGTAATACTCCATTTTTGATCTGATAAAAAAAAAACAACAAAGAATGTGATCATTAGGAAATTTTCTTTGTTGGATCTGGAATTATTTCAAGAGTCCTCTGAAGCCTTCAATTTATCCCTCATTATTTGTTGTTTGAAAATAATGTCAATCCTTTGACAGTATATGTCCAGAATTTTTGACTTGTAAAATTCTAGTAGAAAAATTAGTCCATTGCCTAAAGTGACATGTCCTCACTGCATTGGTTGCATCCATCACTATGGACCGCAGTCTACTCCACTGTGCTAGTTGGCCATTGACCCCCTACAAGATTCATCCAGCCTTTGATAGTAGGTCTTGTATGTAATCCTGCTGAATGCTGATTGATTTTTAGTGCTATATCAACTTCTATGGCTAATTTAATGCTGAAATTGAAATATTTTGTACATAATTCTATACTTTCAGGGTAAACATTTTTTTAGATGTAGTTTGTAGATAAAATATATTGTTGGTAACTACATTTTTTTTTTTTTTTTTGAAAAGTGAGTAATTTCACTATAAAAATATACTGTTGGTAATTTTTTTAATAAAAATGTACTTTTATACTTTTTTTTTTTTGTATTGTCATTTTACTATAAAAATATATTATTGGCAATTTTATTATAAAAATGTACTGCTTTTTGTTCGGGGGTACACTATTTATTACTCTCCCAAGTGCGTGTGGACCTGGGAACAACAGCAGTGAAGAGGTGGCTTCATGCTCCTCAAAACCTCCAATCTCCCAGTCAGAGGTCATACCCAGGATGACCTGAGTGTCTAGCCACCCTCCTCACCAGAAAAGTCTGTTGGGGGAGCCATTTTAGTTACTGATGGCAAAATGATGTGATGACTCAACATTAGGAACAAGGTCATATCAAATATAGTTCAATACTTTTTATTCAGCATGCTTGATGTCTCAATTTCATATGACAAGGTGGATGTGTGGGTGGTGGTGTAATGATAGCTGCTTGGAATGAGAAGTCAGAACAGTTCAATTTCCAGTTACTTATGTATAAATACTCTTGAATAAAGGTATGAATCCATCTTTCTTAGCTATGGCTTAAATGGTAAAATTTATAATACCGTTTTCAATGAGCAAGTGTACTACCAGGCTCAGAGGTTCTGAAGGAATCTCTGCATATGCTAAACCTAGTATAGACATAAATTTCACACGGGTGCTATTAATAAAGAAAGAAATGACATCAGATAATTTAGCTTAATAACAAGGCTGCAACAGCAGATGGGACAAGAACCTAGTTTAAGTTTCCAATTTGCAACTTCGGGCATGTCTTATAGGACAACAGCTTAAAGGAATTAAGTATTGTTTTGTGAATTTTGTTGGCATAGAGTTCAACCTCTGAGCCTGGCAGTACACTTGCTCATTGAAAACGGTATTATAAATAAGTGAACAGTAGTAAAACAGATTAAACAAAGGGTTCAGTTTGAAATTTCCTGATGTTTACCCAGATCAATAAACAGCTGAAGATGTTAATTATAAGATGGAGACTTGTCTGGCTGTAAATAACTGCTCATTCCAGAAATTCAGATAAATTTATTTTTTGAAGTCTTAAATTAATATTATATTTTTTTGGGGTTTTAAAAAATAAAATATAAACAAAATAAAATGAATTTAAATTAAAATAAGACATTTGTACTTTCCTTTAAAACTCTTGTCTCAGGCTCGCTCGCTCTCTCTCCTTGTCTCAGGCTCGCTCGCTCTCTCTCCCTCTCTCTGGGACTAAATGTCTCATGTTCACTCTGTACCTCCAAAATCTCATACAAGTTTCAATGTTTAAGTTGTTCTTATCCAGAATTTCACAACTATTGATTTCCCTGCAGATAGATATTTAGCAATTTCTCACCATTCAGGCAAAAACAAAAAAAGAAATCCTTCATTATATAACTGTAATTTTTATTTATATATTTATTTATTTTTATTTTTTTTTCCAAACTTTGTCCAGCTTCCAAGAAAGATTCAAGAACGACTCAAATGACAGTGGTAAATCTTGTTCCTCTTTGAACAATATTTTCCCTAAATACATTTGTGCCAAATTCTGTGACGTTTTTTTCTTTTTCTTCCAGGCTGGTGGCTATCAATGGATCGGAATGATACATTTCTGACAAGGCTCCGGCCACTTGACAAAATGCTGAAGTTCTATGACAAATCTGCCAGATTCGGTACTTATAACTCCAAGACTCTTGGATTCCTGCTGGTAAGTTTATATTTGAACCCAAACAATCTTTTGAAGTAACACAAAAAAAAATTAACATTGACCTATGTGCTCATCGAACTATTTGTGCTACCATATGAAAAATTGTGTAATCCTTCACGGAAATGCCATAAAATGTCATTTCATATCTTTAAATGTTTTTTATTGTAAATATCACCATAGCCAATAGTGCACTAGCCATTGAGTATTTGGTATCAAATAGGGTTTAGGAAAGTTTTTCTTAGTTGAGACGCTGGATCAGTGCCTCTGAAAAAGGCAATTCTGCAGTATATTCAGCCTGGCAGCCATATTGTTTCAGATGGCTGGGTTGCTTATGCTGGAATTGAGGAAAACAACCACAGGATACTCTCTTGTGACATTGTTATTCATCAACATTTTTTGGATCCTGCAGTACAAGAACAGTTCTGTGTTTTCATCATTTATTTGCTGCATAATCCACTATTACCTGTTATAATAATGTTTGATTATAATAATTGTATATACCTTGGTCTTATTGATTTATCTAAAAACTTGTTTGCTTTAAAGATAGGGCTGAAACCAATGAACATTGGGAGGACACCACAGAAATCGGTAACCTGTTCTGTAGAAATTGCTCATTAGCAATAGATTTAATAGTCCACTTAACTGTAACTTGATAACCTGAAATGAAATATATTATCTGGTCTGGTGCTCTTACTGTACATCAAGATTTTTGACAAAATCCAAAGAATGGTCTGTAATATAATCAATCTTGACCAGGCATCCCATCACTTTCTCATCAATCTGACATGTTTTCCCTCTGTCGTTTCTACAAATAATTTCATGGCATCTGTTGAACAAGACTGACAAGGAACATTTGAGTCTTGTTTTTCTTGAAGACTTATTGGGTTGGTGCATAATTTAATTATCAGGTGTTTTTGTAGGTGAGCTATTTAATAAAAATTGCTGTTTTGTTTACATTTTTAATAAAAATATTTTAT